>VXBR01009075.1:82255-197676 GCA_013400215.1 Cisticola juncidis
AGAGGACCTAAGGTGGGAGGGATGGCTCTTCCTCTGGAGTTGTCTGCATATCTGCTGTGACGTGACTTCAGACACTCAGCTCTTACTAGATATCCAACTTTTAGATAACTAGAGCTGAATAATAGAAATACCTCTCTAGGCCAAAAAGATGAATGGAGGATAAATAATTCAGAATGGTGGATCGTGAATCATTTTTCCCTTGAGAACTCAAGGTCTGTGAGCTCTTTCCAGCAAGGATTTTGGGGTATTTTATTATTTTTTTCTCAATAGACCCATATTATTGTACACTTCTCCTGTAGGTGTCTGAATAAAGTACATATTTCCTGACATTATTATCCAATGGAGCTATTCCTGTGCCAGATAGGTGGAGGCTTGTATTTTGGAGCTAGAGGCTTTGTAGACAAGTCCCACAGACCGTTCAGTGTCATTGCACAAAGCCTGAATGAAGTTTCTTAGCATGTGACAGGTTCACAGCAACCCTGTCCCCATCTTGGCAACCAGGGCTGTGAGGATGCTCAAAGTGCTGAGTGAGTGCTGGAGCCCAGACTCTGGCCAGAGTAGGGGGAGGTTTTTTGGAGCACAAGTGTCAAGGCAATTCAGGATTTATGTTACAGAAAGGGCTATGGTTGCACTTGGCTCCTGCAATAAAGTGCTGACCATTTTCAAAAAAACCTGTAACTAACTGTATTAAACCTGGGAGAATTAACTGCAAGATTTGTCTGGCTGGCTGCTCTGATAGAACAGAGATTTTGTATTCCAGTCTTTGATTACTGATTAGGCTTGGATGGCAACCTGTTCAACCAGGTTAGCAGCAAGGCACTTCTAGGCATGTTCAGCATTGCACCTCTAGGAACTGAGGAATTTAAACCAGTAAGTATAAAGAAAAAATTCCCAAAGAGTCAGAGCCAGTGGTTTGTTTGGGGGGGGTTTGTTTGGGTTTTCTTTTCCAGTTTAATTTTGGATGTGGGTCCCTATATCCTCCCTAAATCATTGATGTATTTCTTCAGAAATGGTCATTGGCCAGTAAAGCCTTTTGTCCTGACAGTTGTATTAAAAATTGTATTTAATATGTATCAGAATTGGGATTTGAAACTCACTTGTATGTGTTTCTCCTCTTAGCTGGGAGTAACTGAACTGAGATGCAGCATGTCTCCAACCAGAGTATTTCCCAGCAAGGTGAAATAATCATGATTTTGAACCAGAACTGAGATTGTATGGATTGGGGCCTGATGTCCTGTTTTGTCTGCCAAGCAGAATCCTTTGTTTTTACAGCCCCTGTTATGCAGGTGGATAAAAGGCCTTTTTTATGGTAACTGTTGTCACAGACATGGGGAACTACTGATTGAGGCCCAAAGCAAAAGTGCCAGGACTCTAGCACTGGTGTGCATCATGCAGCCCAGCTGCATTATTTGTCAGGAGTGTGTTTCTGGGAAGTGCAGCTGTTAGTGGTATGGTGGACAGACAAGTAATTTTATCAAAAGATCTAGTGTTACAGAGAGGAATGCATGCAGGGACTAAGAAGAAAACAATGCAAATGCAAAGGGTAGGATATACATTTTGGAGGAAGGAAAGGCAGGAACAGGACCATTAACAAGAGATGCTGTCTTTTCAGAACAGCCAGTATGAAAGGCCTTGATGGTTTCATCTGAGACTGATGCACCAATAAAAGTCTTTAATGTGCCATCTGTTGAAACCTCTTGTTGAACAGTTACATTTTCTTTGCATCAGCATGCCTGAGATACAGTAAGGTTTTTGAATGTGCAGGATGTTGGCACACTGTGATGACAGTGGCCAGCAGAGCAGGACATTAGCTTGCTGGTGGTGGATCTCCAAAACAAGGGGTGGCAAAGTGGCAGAGAACTGGGCATTACTGCCTTGGAACTAAATGATATGCAAGAAAGAAGATATTCTGATGAGTATGATGTGAAATAAAGCAGATGAAAGGTTTTTGAGTTCTGACCACTCCAGTTATTTCTTGCTTGCTTTCAGAGTACAATACCAGCATATGGAATTGTGTGGTTACATGCAAACAGTAAGCATGTTTAGCAATTTGTGTCAGTAGAGCCCATGAGAAGTCAGATCTCCATAATGAGTATCTGTGTGTGTGTTTGTGTTCCTCAAGGGTGGAAGGATCCCCATCAATTGCTGCAGGCAGGCTTGTGGGCAGGGATCTGAGGCAATGGGGAGATTAGCTTGCTGGCATCTCCTCACCTTGACAATAGAATTTAGCCTGGAACAACTTCTTGGGTGTAATCTGTTTAAAAAGAGAAAAGACAGATGCTTTATTAAGATTAAGAAATTTTGTACTTAAACTGTGCTTCCAAGTGAAATGTGCCCTCGAGGAATGTCTCTAGTGATGTCACATATTCACATGCCTAACTTCTACAGAAGTGGTGCAAAAGGAAAGCCAAAGCAATTGGGATCCTTCCCCCTCACATCACTGTTATTACTGCCCAGAGAGCATTCCATGTTTGTCTATTCTCCCTGAAGCACTGCTTCACGGCACTCTTCACATGAGCAGTGCATTTCCATAAGTGAGTGGTGACCTACATTCAAGGCACAAGCCTTGCTGCTTGTTTTCGGGAGTGTGCCCTGGCTGCCTTCCAGATCAAGCCTGAGATTCTCAGCATTTCATTTCCTGGCTCATCCCTGTCGGGTTTTCTGAGGACTGGGTTCTCTGCAGAACATCTGCACAGAAAGGTCACTGCAAAAAGAAGGTTGGAATGAATTTTTGTGGTAGCCTTAAACATTAGTCTGACAGAAGTTATAAAAATATAGCCTATGATGAACACAAATCAATAAGCAGTTAAGAAAACATCAGCCTGGTTAAAATCTGGGCTTGTAAAAATCAAGACTGTGATTCAGTCATAAAGTATTTTTTCAAATTTTGTCACAGTCTTATCATTGAATGAGTTCCTTAATGACAAGTTTGGGCTTTGCTATTGATGCTTCACCCTGCTGTGTACCTTATCACTGTGTCTTGGGCTGCAAACCAAGACACACTGACAGGAGAAGCTACCAGCCTGTGAAGTGGTGTAAGAGTATTAAATAGTGTAACAAACCTTTTGTGTGGACAAAACTAATGTGTGTAAACTGAGTGCATGATTAATTTTTTAATATATTGCACAGCAAACTGGCTGTGAACTTCCTATTTCTGGTTTGGGTTTTATTCTGCAAGGAAAGCAGTTGTTTGAAGTGCTGCAGGGAGCTGTGGTAGGAGCATATGAATCACTGACGTCTTTCAAAGGAAAACTCTGCTCTAAGTGTGGCTGTCCCAGTGGTGAGGTGGCATGCAGACCAGACAGACCAAAACCAAAGCAGAAATTAAATTAGTTGAGTCTGCTCAGAGATAACCATTTCTAGAAAAATTTAGACCAGCTGTTCCTTTGGATTCACACAGTACAACTAGAAAAATTCTTCAAAATAAGCAGCACTGGCCTCACTAATATCTTCTACAGCTATGAGGGTGATTGAATATTAGGATGTATTGCTTTGGCTAACAAAGAGAGTTCCCTCTTCCAAATTATCTCTCACTAATATGAAAATGTGCAAGGGCTAAGGGAGCACATTCCTGTCTGCTCCAGCCTATCACTCTACACACCCACACAGAGAAAGGCGAACAAAAAGATCAAACCAAACTATCCACAAGGAAAATCTCTCCAGTCTTACTGCTCAAATACTGAAAATTCTGAAAATCCTGAAAATTTGGCAAACCAAGGGGAACTTTTCTTGGCTAGTGAACAAATAGGAAAAAATATGGGAATGAGTCATTAGGGTCAGGACTAGTTCAGACTTCAGATCAACTGGAGTTTGTTTCAGGCAACTGACTTTTTCTGTGACACAGACAGAGGAAAGGCTGACGAGGCAGAATGAAAATAACAAGTGACCGTGACTCCACGAGGCTCCTCTTTCCCAGTAAGCTGGCTAATTACTGGGAGGCTACTTACTGTATGGAAGGGCTAGGCTGTGGGATTTTTCAGTTTCTTAACTTCAGCCAAATGCAGTAACCATATCTGAAGCTACTTTGGCATAAAAATAGATCAGGAGTAAAACAGCAGCGATGGAAAGCTTTGAGATTTTGCATATTTTGACTCCAGGCTATTTCTCCTAGCCAGGAGGGGTTTCCCACCTACTTTGCAGTAACCTCACTTTCCAGAGTGCCTCATTTAGAATGGCTCTGCCCGACCACGGGGAGTGGAGCAGGGCTGTTCCTGTGGCAGCTGGCAGAGCAGTGCCCTGAGCTGCAGCCAGGAGAGAGACCTCTGCTCTGGGCTTGGGCCAGGGAATGGTGCAGGGCCTGAGTGCATTATGGCTGAGAAATGCTGACCTAGTGTGACTGGGGCTCAGTTTCCCTTCGAAACACCCCCTCTTTCACTTCCATTTCTGCTTTTTTTGCCTGCAATGCACAACTGTGTTTTACTTATTTCTCTGTCTTGCACTGTCTGCTTCTCATTTTCTTTCTTCTCCCTCAAGTCTTCTTTTTTTTTTTTTTTTTTTTTTTGCTTGTTCCATCTTCTCATTCTTGTTCAGTGTGTGTTTCTGCTCTGGTCTTCCTCAAAAATTCTTGCTCCCACCCTCCATGATCATCACTCAGTGATCCTCACCCTTCTGGAACACTGAACAATGTTAGGAGCTCAACCACTGCAACAAACCCAGTGAATGAACTTAATCCTGTATATTTCTCTGGTTTCTGTGCTACCAGAGGCTGTTTTGTGCATGAAGATCTAAGGCTTGCCAACCATGCTTTACCTGGAGGAATATAGCTGCCAAACCTTCACCATACTAACACTAGCTTTTAGGTCCAGTGCTAACACAAGCTCCTAGGTCCAAAGCTGAAGCAGGATTTTAATTTGCAAAAATAAATTAAACTGCATAACTGAATTGTTCAGTGTAGAATTCAGTGTTCTCATTCTTGATGAAAAAGCATGGGAAACTGAAAAACAACCAGGCACAGCATGAAGCAAGATAAAGACAAGTAATATTGGGCTAATTTCTTTTCCTGATTGCCTGGGGAAATCACATAAAGAAAATTTGGATACTAAAAATGTTTGCAAGGATAAAAATATCAAGCAATTTTCAGTAAAAATAAAAGATGCCAATACTCTGAAACTTTACTATTTCCTCAGTGCTTAAAAGAGAGTCTGCTGGGGTTCCATCTCTCCTCCTGGTCACGTGAGAGTAAAAGTTTTTCTGGAAAAAACCAACATGTACTTGTGTCCTCTCTCCCCATTCAAGAAATGTTTCTGCTTTTAAAGCAAAGGAGCATCTTTTACTGACTGCTGTAAATTCAGGAGTCATGTGTTGGTATCAGCAATCCACACCTTGCTATAATTAAACCTTCTGTTTCCTGCCTAACCAGCCTGCTGGACTGAAACACAGCTCCAGCACTGGCATCCCTTCACCCCATTTGTATAAACTGCAAAAATACCACTAAACTGGGAGCAGGCATTATATAACCTTAATAAATACAGACCACACTAGGACATCAACAGAAAGCTCATGTGGGAATGTTCCTTATAATAACTCTTCCTTGAATCTACTTTGGCTTTTTAAAGAAAAAATCTAATTGCCACCTTGATTTCTTTTAGGCTGTGGTTTGTTTTTAATCAAACCCCAAAACCCAGTCATAGTGAACAAATATGAGATAGACTAATTCTTCTCAAAATGGGGAGTGAAGAATAAATTTCAGATGGATGAGGGGAAATACATCTCACCTTTGTTTCCATTCTTTCTTCCCTGGTCTTTGTTTCCCCTTTCCCCCTTATTAGCCATAGGATGAAGCGCCAGAAAGAGGACATGAGGAAAGCTGGGGTTTTGTGTCATATCTCCCCTGTGAGATGGCAGGGCAAGGTGGGATGGGGGTCACAAAAGCTGTATTTGCCCACCACTGCTGAAGCAGCCCCACGGGGACTTGCCCAGGGGAGGAGGCAGCTGATGGGATCAGAGAGTGCAGAGAGCTCCTGCCAGCAGCAGGGATGCATGGCTCATGGGCCAGGGCACCAGGCTGAGCTGGAGGCATCTTCACTTTGAAAAGGTTGGTGATGGATGGTATTTAAAATGTTATCTTTAATACAGGCATGGTTGTTACTAGGAACATTGTGAATTTTTATCCCCTTAGCTAATCAGTTCAAATGGACTGTACAATCTGAAGGAAACAAATAGGCAGGTGTGGGCAAGACTGCATGGTGCAAATCCATATTGCTTCTGAAATGGAGATTCACTCTTCCTCCTTTTTCTCTCCTCCCCTTTGCCAGCACCCTGACTGCAGGGTGCAGGGGTAACTCCTTTGTTTGATACAGTGAACATTTCTCTTGTTCCATTCTGTGGGGCAGCAAGACACCCAGATGCAGGGAGAACATGATTCTCAGCAGTGGCATGAGTGCACCAAGGCAGCTGGCCTGCAAAACTCTGCCCACGTGAAAAATGACAATCCTATCCTGAGAAGTCTCTCTTCTTGTCTCCACAGGGGGTCAGTTACAGACAGAATTAGGATGTATTTCTTAGGGTTTTTGTATTCTCAATTATTCAGTACCTATTCTGTTTGTTTAAGGAGATTGGAATTCTAAGCTTGTTCAAAAATACAAAAGGAACAGTATTATTTCTAACACTTTCTTGCCTACTCCTTTGTGCAGCCAGTAACCTGGCTCAAACACTGTGATAATGATTTAATTGCCTACACACTGCCTTCAGTGATGCTTTAAAAAAACCACATCCTTCTTGGGTTTCCTGGATCTTTGTCTCAGTAGCCTAAGTCATGGCCTCAGAAAAAGAAAGGGAAGGTTGTTTCTTTCTTTTATAAAAGACTTACTATGTTAGGAGCTGGACAGTTCTCAGGGACTCAAGAGGTCAAGGATATGTGAGAGCAGCAGTGCAGGGTCTTGCCACTTACCCTGTTTGCTTGGTTCCTGCTTCTCAGACAGAATTTCAGTTTTGTTTGTGTCTGACTGACATGTACATCTGACATGCAAAGCCAAGATTTGTGCATGCACCTCCCCATTGCATGAGAAAATGTAACATTTCCTGAGACATAAGATCTCTACCACATGCAATGATTGAATTTCTACACTATGATAAAGCTAGGTTTGCATATGACTTTACTTAGTGCTTTGCAGACTAGAAAGATAAAACAATATGGTTTTGAAAATTTCAGAGCAGGAGATTTTGTGCCTAAGGATTTAAGAATCACTATTGTACACAGCAAGCCAACAAATATGTGTGGGTGGGAAAGAAGGTCAGCCTGTTCCTTATGCAAAATCATGATCAATAAGAGCAGAGTGATGGCTGGGGTGTGAGAAGGGGGTTATATTGCAAAGAACTGGGATAAGTGAGACAGCAATAGCTGCAGTCATTATAAATCAGTTCAGATTTTAATCATCACTGTACTGTATACCACAAGAAAGAGGCTGTTTATCTCTTGTTTCTCCCTTCCAAACTGTCACCAGCTGCCCTACCCTTCTGCTTTAGGGGCACAACCCTTGCAGCCTCTTCTTCCTTTATCAGATTTCAACGTGCACTGTCTTCTTCCTGGCACACCTTTTTGTCTACATCCCACTACTTGCACCCCAGTGTGACCACACAAGCAAGTGCAGCACATCTTCTCTACCAGAACCTCATCTGGTCTATGCCAGGGTCATCAGATCCCCCAAGCTTCCCTCAGAATTTGAGTGTATTCACCACAGTGTCCACCGCAGGCTCTAATGCAACTCTTTAAATGCAGCTTTAAAAACATCCTTTGCTGTGTTGTCTGCCAAAATCTGAACTACAGCAAGGAAGTGATACCTTTAGCTTGCTGTGCTGTGCAGTGTTGCCTCCTTTGCTCTCTTACTTGATCACCCATGTCCATCTTTTTCACAGCTGCCCCTTAATGGGACCAAGAAAGGCTTTTCTGTGGTTGGAGTCATGCACAGCAGAAACCATGGGTGAAGTTGATGGGCATTACATCCGTTGAACGTCTAAGAAGCAGAAACATAAAATCCAGTGCTAAGAAATATTTGGGCTGGTCTGTCTTGGCTGATCTGTTGAAATAAGCAGTGTCTCAGCTGTTCTGGCTCTCCACAGTTGACTCAGAACTTGTTGCCAGAGTGCTCCAGTCCCATATACACCAGTAAAAATGCAAAGTGTGCAAGTATGACCCACGTTACAGGTTAGCATTTATTCAGGAGTCAGGGAATATGCTCTTTAGATTTATCTTGTGATAATCAAATAATGAGAGGTCAGAGACTGGAAAAGCATTCAGGGGAAAGAGTTTAGACTTTTGGCCCAGATTGCTTGTTTCCTTCCCAGTCTGAAAAGTTGTTTTCTTCCTCTCACAGAAACAGTTTCTGTTTTGTGTCACGCAGGTACACATCTTCCTGGGGTGTGACATGTACAAGTCCAAAACCTCCTGGTGACAGCAGAAAAAAAGCACAAGAGAGCCTGTTCTGTCAGCCAGCTGGACATCATCTTGCAGATACTGTGGGGGTAAAGCCTGATGCATTCTGTGGTGAGTTTTTGCTCCCCTGCTTACAAAGGATTTGCACAATCTCCTCTGCTGGAAGCAGAGTGTAGTGTTTGCAAATGAGAAATCCTCGTCTTCCCTTTTCTCATCTATTATCAGTGATCTCTGGTGAGAACACAGCAAAAGAAACCCCAGAGAATAAAAAGCACTGAAAATGCTACTTGAGGCCACAGAAGTATTTTGCAGTTCCTGACTGTCAAGTTCACAGCCAGGACACAATCTGTATTTGTGGCCAGCCCTCATCACTTCCTCAGCAGTTCCCCAGACACTTCTGGGCGGGCTGGGACACGTAGGGGACAAACCCACACCGTGCAGGGCTCTGCAGAGGTGCTCAGGAGGCTCAGCAGGCTGCATAGTTAGCACTACATGCTCCTTCACTGGAGATCCTGGGTGGACTTTCCCAGGGGTTTAGACAAGGGAGGGGCTGGAGACCACAGGTGGCAGGAGAAGGAGGTGCTGAGAACTGCAGAGCAGGCAGCTGCCCTCAAAGACAGAAGCAGTGATGCCAGTGAGTGGAGCTTGCTGAAGGATGTCTTATCTCCTCTTTGAGGAACTGACTGTGATTTCAACAGCAGTTTTGACCAAGGCTGAGCAGTTACTTCCAGCACAGCCCTGGCTTTTGGCTCTGCAGCTAACTCAGCTAACGTCTGTACAGAGCAGATACACCTCAAAGACACAATGGCACTGAGCAGACAGTGCCATAAAGAGGGTGCTACAAGTGCTGGAATGGGAAACCACAGTTCCTTCTCCTTGTCTTTAGGTACATTGGCCTCAGTGTAACTCAGTTAATAAATGGAACTGCATGGAGCTGGTGCACTTGGACCCTTGTATCCCTGCACAAAGCTTCTCTGGATGAGCAGTGGGCTGTGGGTGGGAGACACAGAAGGGCAAGGTCACAGGATAAACAATGTTTAGGGTTGTCCAAACAGTACAAGGCAACATGGACAGTAAGTTCCCAGACCACCTCCCATCATCTTTCTCCAGCCTGCTTAAGGAAAGCAGTAATACTCCTGCAAGAAACAGTGTCAGATATGCTGTTCTCTGCTGGAACTGGAGATGACTACAGACCTGCAATGACCTTATTTACATTTTTTTTTCAAGGTATTCCTTTCTGGATCTTCTTGTCAGCCATTTAAATGCCCACTCCCTGGGTTGATTTAATGAGGTGTTCAGCCAGTCCTCCTGGGAACAAAGCAGTCTTAAGAGTGTTTTGCATTCAAGCCAGTATCCCTTCTTCTACCATCATCACCCTAGGATTACTTCACAGCCAGCCAAAGACAAAAGCCTGTGACAAAAGTGATGACAGCAGTTTCCCAGGCTAACATGTCCCAGGGGCTCCTCAGCTGGGCACCAGCTTTCCTGTGCAGTGGGGAGTGAAGGGGCTTTCTCCATAGGGTAATCCAGAGCCGGGGGCATCCCAGATGTTTATGTTGGTGAAACACAGAGTGGAGCTGGGGGCTTCAGTGACTACAGTGCTGGGAGGACAGTGGTCTTGGCTGACTGCTCTCTTCAAGAGCAATTAGTCAGCACCACCAAGTGCGTGTGCCCAACTCTGCACACACTGCCAAGGATCCATTCCACAAGGGATGAAATGTGTCTGACAACACCACTGCAGCTGTGAGTCTGCTACACTTCTGTGTGGAGAGCCCTCTTGGTAAGTACCACTAGGAGAGTAATTAACTTGCTGCTGCTGTGTCAAAAAACATAATCTGTGCTGTAGTCCCTGCAAATTCATCCTCAGCACTTTCCTTCTGCTTTGCTCTCACAGTATTTTCCCAGTGCAAGAGGTCTTGCTTCATTCCCTCTATTACCCAGAAATAAAACATAAACAAAAGCATGATATAAACATGTGGGTTTCCTGTGTGAAGCTCCATTAACCAATGCTCCTTCAGGGCCAGATGAATCACCCTGAGCAGAGATGTTTCTAAGCCCACACCATATGTGCTTTAGAGCAACATAGGAAATACCTGCTCTTCAGTCTTGTAACAGTCGTGCTTGAATCAAAGCAGATGATTCCTAGCCAGGGTCAGGTTCACAAGAAAGGGTGGGGTTGCTAGAAAATCAAAATTATAAAGCTTCCTGTTTTTAGAGATAGATTTCAACAGTGATTATTGCTGCCTCAGAAAAGGAAATGGATGCCTGCTAGCTGAAAAGTACCTCGCTATCTCTCCTGGCATTTGTGTGCCAAAAAGTCACAAACAACAAGTGAATTGTGCTGGAAATGAACGGAGGCTTCCTTTTGGACTTTTCATCTGCAGTAAAATTACTACACACTGCAAAATTAAGGCTGCTCTGTTTCTTGCTGTTGCGCAAACTTGAGGCTTTCTCCTAGGCAACGCAGAGTGCCCTTAAGAGCTAGAAGTGCTCCATGTCTTATGACTTTCTTTTCCTTATATACACAATGATTAAAACAAAAGACAGCTGTTAATTTCAGGAAAAAGCCACCATGCAATAAATCTTTTGTGCTGCACCATAATAACACTCCTCTTGAGACAGACACAATTGAACATAAGAGCTGTCTACATTTGGTGCTACTTACCATAAGAAGGTATCCTTTTATTTCCAAATATAAGGGAAAGTTGGCTGCACATCACAGAGCTGCCGACCATAATACATATAGGAAATTAAATCGAATTTTTTCTTCTTAAGTGACACTTCACCAAAGGCCTGATGTGCTTTCTTTGTCATAGAAGTATGTAATCATAGAATATTTTGGGCTAGAAGGAACTGTAAAGATCATTTAATTGTAACCCCCCTCTGCCATGAGCAGGGATATTGCTCACTAGACCAAGTTGCTCAAAGCTCCATTCCACCTGGCCTGGAACATTTCCTGAAATAAGTACCCACTGATTATTTTTCACCAATGTCATCATGTGCTTTTGTGATACAGGTGACAGATTTCACGTTTGCTGTGAATTGCATTAAGTCAGTCAACCAGAAGGGTCTGAATCACCTCTTTGCCACAAAGGCTCACCTTGTCTGAGCTGAGGGAAGCAAGGCAGGAAGAGGCAAAGCACTCAGTGTCTTCCTGGTTATGCATCCCAGAAACCACTGTACTTTATTCCAGATGGGAAGGCGCAAAAGCAGCCTTGAATATCACCAGGTTCTCTTCTCCCTGGGTGTGATGAACACATGGTTTGATTCAGCACCCAAGGAGCAATGGGGATGGGGCCTTTCCCACAGCTAGGCTATGTAAAGTCCAGGTGACTTAATCTGCACTTGTGTTTCATTTTTGAAGGGTAGTTACAAAAGTTAGTGGGCACCTGTCTTTGGGATAAGCTGGGTTTCAGTCTGTGCTGGTTCTGACCAGATCAGGGTAACTATTCATAATGAATTAGAACAGTTATAAAAACCATCTTGTTTCAAAGTGAGAGACCCACCATGAGACATGCTCTTCCACCAGAATCTGTACAAGTATTTTTTCAGTCAGTGTCTCCCCATTTGAAGAGCATTTCCTGTTTGTGTCATCAAGACTCAGGGTCACTGGAACACCCAAAGCACCATCAAGTGCCCCCCCCAGCTGCAGCAGAGCTCACACCCTCATGGGGCCATAGCACCACAGAAACAGATCCATAAGACAAGCTGATGAGCTGCTGCCAAATGGCAAGGCCTGGATAAACACACTGAAGCAGGAGCATGCAGATTTTCTTTGCAATGCTTTGATACAGACTCTAAAATTATCAGATGCACAGGGGATCCTGCCTGGATGCATTAGCTCCTCGACAAACGAGCTCTGCTTTTGTTTTGAATCACTCTGAACAACCCAGTAGCACAGAATTCATGTAGGTAAAAAACACTGAGTCAGCCTGCTCGGTTTAATAATTTCTCAGGCTCTGCAGGTAAGCTCCGTTAATATCTCTGAGGATTTTATGGGAGATAAGATTTTATGTGCCAGGTGTTGTAGAGGATTTAGTGATCCTCTTGATTTCAACAGTGATACAGAAGGTGGTACGAACTGTTCTTTGTTGAGTCCCTCCTACTCGTCTCTGTTTTTGGAGGCTGAATATAAGTTCAGTGTCACCTTGGATCTATTTTTTTCAGGGTATTTGTTGTACAAGTAAGTAGGTAACTGGATACAAAGAAGGTACAAAGAACGTAATTTGCGTAGATTTGATGTTTTAGAAACAAGAGTACTTATGAAATGGTGTGTGAATTCAGGGTCATGGTTCATCTTCTGGAGTCAGTTCTGAAGTTCCGATTTGGAGCCAGGTGCACTTTTCAGACCATTTTCTAGATTTAGTACATGAGAAATATGGTAATTGATAAAACATTTAAGAAAACATAACAAGAAATCTCAAAAGGTCTTTTTCAGGTTTATTTGCTTCTTGAAAAATGTTTTCAGATTGGGAGAAGTGAGATTGGCTTATGAAAAGTTTCTCTGCATTTAGAATCTATCCAAATAAAAGCTTGTGTAAGGAAGAAAAAGTATGACTGGAATATTTGCTGCTATTGGAGAAACTCCAGGATTATGAAGTGGACCATTTCAAGGAAATGGGTTTTATGTGGAAAAGGATATGTGGCCAGATGTCCTAAGGACTGTGGGAAATATTAAGGTAGTTTAAAACCTGTTCAAATCCCACAAGGAATTCAGCAACTATTTATGAGCATGCTTACAGTGCTAAGTAAAAACGAAGCAGGGAGGACACACAGGACTGCATCCTCCTCGCTTGCCCTGTCCCATTGCTAACTCACCTCCAAACTCTGACTTGGTTCATTCCAACAAAAGAAATTTCTTCTGAAGTGGAACATGTGACTTGGCTTGGTGTTGAGAGACAAGTCCCTGGACTTCCCTTATGCAGTCATAAAGCCATAGTATCTCAAACAACTTACAAAACTCATCCAGTCCCATGTAACTTAAGCATATTTAAACAAAGAAACAAAATAATATTTATTTAGAACACCTAAAACTATCAGCAAAATTGTAGTTTTGTCCTACATGGAGCTGGTCTCTTTAGCTGAGTACCATCCAGCTAGTCCATGGTGCAGAGAATTGATCTGGTAGAAGCACCAGATTACTTTGGAGAAGGTGACTTCCATAAGGATGGGATGCCCTTGATATATTCTCTCCAACCTCAACTATTTTCTGATTTAAATATCTGTGAAAATCTCTTTGTCCCAGAAAACTTTATACCTTGTGGTATGTGCTTGTCCATGCTGTTCTAATTCTGCCCTGACAATTTCTGTTTCACAGCTGGAATAGCATGAACATAGAACAAAAACAATGAGATAAACACCTTCCTGAGGACCATGTCTTATTCAACAGATTAAATTTTATACCCAGACTATATCCAAATCACACCTGACTGCTGGTATATATTTCTGATGTTGTTCATCACAGGATCATGTTCAACAGTCAAATAGGAGCTGTAACTTTTCCTGGCAAAGTCAAGGCCCCCAAACAAAGCAGCCAGCCTGCTTATTCTTATAAAATATCTTTGTTTTTCATCTATAAGGCAGTGAAGTGGATCTTCTGCTATGCTCAACACCAAATTTAACTAAAACTGACAGTCTCCTCATTGCTGCTGCTTTCTGGCCACTGGACGTCAAGAGTGTTTAACTGTGTTCTGGTGAGGTGGACTGAGGGCTGGTGTATTCATGACACAAGATTGTTTCCTCTAAACTTGTGGCCATGAATAGACATCTGGACACACCAGGAGGCCAAGCCACACTGAAGAGAGAATAACACCAAAAGACATTCATATAATAATCTATCTGCCTGAGTTTTTAATAGATCATCACCCTTGTTTAGAAAATAAAAGAAGCCCTTCTGCAGACCAAACACGTGTCTAAATAAACACATGAAACTCAAGAAGTTTGGGTTTGGATCAGAGCACATTTGCTTCACAAAGAATCATGGAATCCCTTGGGACAAGGTGAAGTGAGATTACATTTCTTTATAGCCTTCTTTAGTATAACTGAAGGGAAATGTTTTTATGCTGCAATATGAACATTAAAAAAAACCCCAAAAAACCCCAAACAACAGGGGACTAAAGTGTGCATTGCAGACAGGGGCTAAAACCTGCTTAAACTTTGGGATTCTGTTCACCTGGGATTTCCTAAAGATGCTGAACAATGATAGTGCCAATGTAGTTCTGATCATGTGTATCACCTTGCCAAGACTGTGTTTCCATGAGTTCATGCTTTGAAACCACCAGCAAAATTTGTAGTTACTGGCTGGTTGTGACCTGGATGCTGGTTGTCTAGAATTAGGCAGGACCAAGTAACTCCCAGGTGACCCAGCACAAGCATGAAGAGTGTCAGGAGAAAATATTACACTGGGATTTTGGAATAGTTAAACTGAAGGCAGTTGCACACCAATGGTATAAATCATATTTAGCACTGGCTAGCTGGAATGAGCCTATTTTGCCATGCACACTGAGCTGTGAGAAGAATGGCTGATCATTAATGTTCACTACATCCCTTCTTTTTGTATTTTGAGTTATTTTGTCATGAGATTCTTATAAAATTTTACACATAAAAGTTATTTTGTGGGTTTGTTAGTCAGTATGGCTTACACGTAAATGATCTTTTACCAAAGCTACTTTCCTCCCCTGCACAGGCTGGCTCTTTAAGCTCACTGTTTGGCTCTTTTTTTGAGCAATTGTTAGTTCAGTATATTGACCATTTTATAGGAAGAACATGCAGAGATTTCTCAGCCATTCTGAAGATAGTGTTATGATTACAATGTAGCCCAGACTGAACAGCAGGGATGGTCACATTCAGCTAGGTGGAAAATAACTTAGACTTCTAATACATGGAGTGAAATTACCACCTAGCCAGCCCAAGTTTTTTTTGGTCCAAGCAGCAAACAAAAAATCCCTCCCTCCAAAAAATACTTTAAACAAACAAAAACCCTCAACCTAAAGTAAAAGAAGGAAGATGTCTGAGGAGGTCTCCACCAGGAGTCCTGATGAACTGTCCTTGTGTGGGCAAAAGTATACCTGGAAAGCCAAGTATGTTTAAAAGCAAGGCCAGAATGAAGAGGAGGGCCTTGCAAAGGGCACCCTGAAATTCCAGAAGGGAACTGCATTTCATTTGTGACAGATGACAAACTAAGTTTAGAATTAGGAAGTTTATTTGAGAAGCAAGTAAGTAAAGGAGTCCTCCAAGTCATTAGCTATTTTGGATTAGGGAGAGAAATACTTTAAACCCCTGTCCTAGTCACCAACTGCAAGCCCCCACTAGGAAAAATTCAGCAAATTTTCTTGTTTTGCAGTGCCACTGAACAAATCACAGTTTTTGGACTATGACTTAAGCATAGGTTGCTAATTTGACATATGGCAAACAGAACATCATTTATGATCTTAAAGTGCTCAGCAATAGATTCTTATCCAAAATTCCACCAAATCCTGAAGATACTAGAGCTCTATAATTATTTACCTCACAAGGGTAATGGGAACTGATTTTCAAGTAATGAGAATTTGCGTTTTCTTCTTAGTTTTGGTTTTGTTATTGGTATTGGTCTTTTAAAAAATATTTCATGTGCAGATTATCTTGCAGCAAAAGCAAAACTCCCAAGCACACTCTGAGCTGAAGAGTAGTTTGATTTCTCTTCTGCTTTTTAGGGGCCACTGGGATTGCTTTTACTTTCAAGGGGCAAAGTTGAGCAACTGTTGCAGGGTATTCATTCCCAGCAAGCAACCTGCTTTTAAAATTCAAGCAAACATGAGTCTCCCCCAATGTCTGTGAATTCCAGACATCCAGCTGGGTGCTGCTGATAATGAAAAAGAACTGACAGCTATGTCCCAGCTGTTCCAACACAGAGTTACCTTCTCTGTTTCATAAAGAGAAAACCAGGCCCAGGTCTTGCCCATATCCCAAGGTGGAGAGAGTTGACTGGACATTAGAAATGGGATCTGGCATGGGTGAAAGTAGAGTAGCAAGTGACAAAGTGGTCTGTTTTTAGGAATAAGAAAAGCAGTAAGCTTTTGGTGCTGAGTGAAGTATGAAGCAATCCATCAATTTCATGTGCAGTGTATTTCTTTCCACTTGCACCCCTGCCTGCTGTACCCTCCTGAACTAAAATAAAGCAGTGGGGCTGGGTGCCCCACGGGGCGTGATGAGAGGTCTGTGTGGACACAGGGCAGTACCTCTGCAGCAGCACCAGGCTCCAGCAGCAGTGTGTATGCACGAGTGGCACTCTAGGCATGTACAAACGTGGCCCTTTGTCCCATCAGCTGCTCTGCATGTGACAGGGGGCTGCTTCAGAAACAGGAGTTCCCTGTTTATGCTGCCCTGAGGATGAATGAAGAGAGCCTCACACTGGAAGCCCAGCTTTTCAGCCACGAGGAGTTAAAATCAACACAGCCTTTCCAAAAGAGTAAGAAATTTTGTGGTTGTGTGCTCGTCCCCTCCCTCCAGTTTTAGTGAGTAGTACCTGCCAGCCCTGGTGTCCCTCAGTGTGTTTCATTTTCCTCTGCATGGAAACAGCAGTGGTTTGGTGTGGTGTGAGGTGCTGCCTGCTTTCTTCCTTGCCAGCTGATTGCTGCTCTTAAGGCACACAGTGCAAACCTTCTCATCATGACCTGCCTGCACCAGCTGTTTTTTAGGAGTCAAGGGCTTACTGCTGGGGCTGCAGCATCCCTCGAAGATTTTTGCAGCTTCAGTTTGCTGAGCTGAATCATTTTTCAATATTAATTAAGTCTTAATATTTAAGCTTCTAAAAAGACCCTTTTTTGCATTTTCTCTTTCTATCTGTGACCCCAGAAGATACATTTTTGCATGGCCTGATAGCTTCTGTTTCCTAATAATTATTTGGTAATTACCTGTTCCTGGTGAATGTTTGCTAATAATTAGCACAGTGATAACTAGGAGAACACTTCCTCCTGTAACCATGTAAGATATTTATAGTAACCATGGAATAACCTCGAGCGTATAGAAACTTTTTGAATGAAAGACTAATGCAAGTTAGGGGTGGCTTTAAATGATCTGCATGGATCATGGCTTTTTAAGAAGCAACTCAGCATACCTGCAATAAGGAAAAAATATTTTAGACCAAACCCTGAAATTTTCCAGGTCCAATTTAGTAAATTTTGTCCTTCCTTGACAAAAGACATTGTTAACAGTAGTCTCTGCTGTTTTTATGTTATTCTACTTTGATGCCTGCCATTAGCATGTCCAGATGAATTAGAGCAAATCAACCCAATGGCACAGTGTATTCTAGAGGGAACAGGTGACACTATGGATGTTTCCACAGGAAAAAACACACCACTGACAGGTATAGAGAAATCTGGGGAAAACTGGCCAGGAGCCAGGGAATATGGTTATAATGCCAGCTCTACTTGCTGCAGAGGGTGATGGCTGCATCATAACCCAGGATTAGTCAATGTGAGGTGTTCCTGTGAGGTGTGTAGTGCAGTCTTGTCTCTTGTCTGCTGGAACACAGAGAGAGAAAGGAAGTGCAGTGGGTATTTAGAGCAGGAGATCCACCCTCTTAGGATCAGTTTAGCCTATGTACACACTTTCCTACACAAAAACCTTCTTCTGCAATTCTGCCTCACCATTGCAGATGCCTGGTTCCTGTGGGGCAGAGGGAGGAAGTAGGATGTACTGACTGTGTCTCAAAAACATGTAGCATTTTATTTTTACTACCTAGTGGTGCCCATTGATATCAGAGCATTACATTCCTTTCTGTTTTACATACAGTATCATAGGATTCAAGAAAACATCTCTGTGTTCCAGGCCTGTGCTTTTTTTCTCCTCCCCATAATCATTTCAAGCACTATGTACCTGTGGTACAGAAGTACATCTCCTTAGGTACAGGATGCAATAGTCTGAGCATGAACAGGCTGCCCAGGAAAGGGGTTGAGTCACCACAACTGAAGGTATTTAAAAGATGTAGATGTGCTTAAGGGCATGGTTTAGTGGTGGACTTGGCAGCATAAGCTTCACAGCTGGACTCATTGATCTTAAAGGTCTTATCCAACCTAAATGATTCTATGGCCCTCTTGATTCTATGCTGTGCATAGAACATGCACACATAGATGCCACTGCTGAAATAGCCCTTCCACTTTTTAAAACCTAGATTAAGACTTCAGCTTTCATGTCTTTTGCTGATTTATTAACCATAATCTCATTTATCTTATTTTTCTTTACATTGCCTTACCAGGGCACCAGAGCTGATGCATTGATATCAACATTCACCAGGCAGCAGATTTATGCCACAGAACATTTCCCAGGCAGCAGTGGCATGGTGCTGGAGGGGCACAGATGAGCAAAGGAAGCTACACTACAGTGCAAAGATCTGAGCCTACCATCACACTAACACCTATTTTCACTGCAGATATTCTACAATACATCAAGAGCAGGTGCAGACACAATGTGAGTGAGGAGGAAAAGAAACAAAGCATTACTGTCCTGGGTTTGGCTCTCTGGTAGAGCCAGGACCAGTGTGGAGATATTTGGACACAGGTTACCAAAACATTTCACCAAAAGACAGAGAGAAGTATTGCTAGGATCTCAGGTTAGTGTGGTGTGAGGACTAGAGAGGAAAGCTGTGGTACTGACCACAAGCAAGACTTAGAGGAGGATCTCTTTCCACACAACTGTCTATCTCCCATTCTGCATCAGTAGTATTATGCCTTTGAACTAAAATACAACACACATTGGAATTTCAAAATGGGAAGAGCAGTGGGATCCACTCACCCCTTCTAACAAATCCACTTCTGATTCACTAGTATTGAAAGTAACCCATGGGAGGAAAGGAACAGTGAGATGATAAGTGATGTTAATCATCTGCCTGAGGATGCTTTACACAAATCAAGGTCAAGGTCAAAAAATAAGAACTAGAAAAATAGTTCTTATATATGGCCTCTGTTGAAACATCAAGGTTAATAACCTTAGAAAATATTTAATCTATCCCTTAAGCAGATGAAATAAACACAAAAGCACATACTGCTCAGATAAAACATTTGTGCAAATGTGACCTGCTATTCATAATGGTATTTTGAATACAATTATTTATTTACACAAATATTTACAGTGTTAGTTAATAATGCAAAGATCCTGTTGAACTAAAATCTACTTGTAGATTTGTTAATGAATAGCAAAATAAAAGTGGTTTTAGACAGTGCCTCAATTAATGAGCTGTCTTATTTCCAGTACTCAAATACCACATTGCTACATTCACCAAATGCATTGAGAGGGTAATAAAAGTGATTAATGAGCTAAAGCAAGTGAATTATTAGAAGGAACTAAATATATCAGTCTTGCTGACTCTGAGGGAGCACCTGCAAATATTTATACAGGAAACTGTGAGTTCTTAAGTCTGATGTACTGCTGAACAAATATTGTACCCACCAAATAGCATCATTGAGGTTGACAAGTTGTCTTTTGCATCACCACACCAGTACAAATGAATGATAGTGGTGCCAGACTACAGTAGAGATAAAGGAGTTATTAACCTGGTGCCAGTTCAAGGATAAGCTGGTAAATAAGAGGAAAAAACCCAGAAGTTTAATGGCAGAAAAAGTTTTATTGAAGTATATTGCCTATGCAGATTCCCCCAGGTAAAGGAAAATTCCTGACTTTGGGGTAAATAAAACAACTGGAAAGTCTCTTGTCTGCTCTGGACTGTGATGGCAGGAAAAGGGTGAACACTACCAAATATTTGTTGCTATCCTCTAGCTCTAACACTTGTGCAATTCCACAACCTTGCTTTGACTTATAACAGGTAAAGCTACTTCATACAGGCATGCAGAACCTCAGCTTCAAAATGATGCAAAAGTTCTGAGGAGGGCTATACATTTTTGTGGCTCATCTCCGTGGTTCCTCACCTCCCATGGACTATCAAGAGCCTGCAAAATGAGGGCTGAATTCAAACCTTCAAAAGATACCTATGTCACTATCTAGCAAGTGCAACAAGGAGCTTCTTGAAGAGAAGCTGTAAACTTTCTGCATCAAGAATTTAAGCTGCAATGATAATGCTGAGAAATGTAGACGTGCCTGAAAATGGAAGGGTGAAGAAGGAAGAATACATTCATTCTTTCTTATATTCTCACTCTGAATTTTACATTTCCTTGGATTCAGGTTTTCTAGATGCATAGGAGTGTCCTCCCACATTCTTGCAAGTCATGTTGTTGCCTATCCCAGAGCTACAGGCTGTGATGTCTCCTTCCTTCCTGTTCACTTTTAGCTGAAACTGAAAAGCAGGCAGAAGTATGTGGCTGGCACTCAGAGCAGCAAAGGAAAACACTTTTATGTTGTGCCCAATTTGTTTGTTTGTTTGTTTGTTGTGTTTTGTGGTGCCACCACCCCAAATGGCTTTTGACTCCTGGCCAAATAATTTCTGCCCTCCCTCCTCCACCTTTTCTCCTTTTACAATCTTGTATTGTTGTGGACAGTTACCAGGATTTGCCTTGTCATTGTTTCACCAAATGTAATGTTAATACATATTTTGTGCTCTGCAGTTTTCTACCCGTGCCATTCATTAATCAGTCTACTTCTTGGGTTTTTTCTTGTCTGAGTACTTTTCAGGTGGAAGCATTTAAATCTGTGTGTAATAATATGTTATCTACTATGGCAATTTGTAATTTGAATTGTGAGAGGTGGAAACTGTTAAATATTTCAACATTAAATTTATTGTAGAGTATCTTAAAATATGCTCTAGAAGACATTTTGGACTACCTTGAAGCAGTGGACCCTGGATGCACTTCCCAGTTGGCAGGCAGAGATGAACACAGCTAGCAGGTCCCATCTGAATTTTAGAGTGGGACCCAGATCAACCTGATTTTGATTTAGGTCCCACTCATGCTCTGTGTACCTTGCTTCCCACAGAAAGTAGCCCAGTGCTTTCCCACAGATCTCCCAGTGAGGCAAAGCAAGGGGGCAGGACTGAAGGGCAGAGGGGCTTGCAGGGAGCCTCGCTTGTGGAGGGCTCATGGACTTAGAGTGAGCTGAAAGGGGAAGGAAAATAAAGGGAAGAACACAAGGTTATAGCAACACTTCTCTGGGTGGTACAATGTTTGTGGGTGGTAGAACTCTAGAGCCCAAGCTAAATTTTTCTCATTAATATGGTGTGACTGGCTATTGTCAAAAAGCTTAACTTTGTAGTGACTGCTGGCAAAATATTTGGGAGTGTGGAGAAGAGGAAAACACTGCGAAGCAGAGTGTGAGTCGATGCATTGTATAACAAGTGGACAAAGCATAGTATAATACAATGAAATAGTCTTAGAAAAACAGATGTAAAATGCAGCCTGGATACCTGACTTACCCTCACCTTATTTAGTCAGGACCAGGACCAGAGATGTATAAAATCTGAAAGGCAAGCCTTATTTAAGGGAAGGCAACAAGTGCAGTTTCAGTTGTGCAACTTCACAGTTGTATGTTGAGGCTATGCTCAGTGTTCTCTCCTGGCTTGATGGCAGGGATAAAAGTAGAAACAGGAGCAATGTAGCAATTTCTAGCTTCCCCTCTTGCAGTGGATTCAAACTTTTGGCTGGACAGAAGTGTAGACAAGTCCAAGACAATTGTATCTCCGGATTGATTCTGAGTACTGCATTTCATTTGTAGATTTTCTTGTCAGCTATGAATGTGCTAAGCTTCAATCCTGTCCGGTATTCCCCTCCATCCTGCATGCATTGTATACAGAAAACTTGGTTGAGGAAAGTATGAGAGTGGTGAAATAATGCTTTGGCTCTTCCCCGGTTCCTCAAGTTTTTCAGTTCCCTTCTAACAATATGGGAACATTATTTTTACTGTCTTTGTTGGAAAATCCAGAGGTAAATCTTGCCAAATCTTTCCAGTACTGGAAACTAGCATGTTGGTTCAAATCCAAAACTGAATACTGTTTTGTGAAGTCAGCCTGAGTCCCTGGAGACTTGGTTCCTCTTGCTACAAACACAAAAAGTTGTGATCTTGCTGCAACCAAGATCTCACACATGTTTCCACATGAACACATTTTATCATAGTTTGTGCTAATGCCTAACTTCTTTGCAACCAAACATCTTGGATAAAATGTTGAAGCGAATAAAAACCAGGGTGTAGCCAATGCCAGACTACCTGATATAACCAGATTCATTATTCAGATAGTTTTATAAAAATCTGTTTCCAGCAGGCTTTTTTCCTCTGGCTGATTTACATCTAATGATTGTCAAGTTCTGAGTAAGTGTTGGCTTTGTGTGGGGTTTTCACAGCTTCATCTTCTGTGTATTCACTCCGGTGTGGTAGGGTCTGACTTTATAAACTCTGACTGCAGCCTTCCCCTCCAGGGCACCATGGCCTTTCTCCTACACTGACAAAGAGCCTTCTCCTCCCAGCCACTGCCTTTCATGAAACAGATTTTGTTAACTCCTCTGCTCCCTTATACATTTTGTTGGTACCTGTGAATGGGCTCAGAGCTCAAACAGTCAGACAGAAGGAGAGTTACACACATACAGTGTGGTTGCACAAGTGCTGGTTCCTTCAGAAACCAGACAGAAGGGGAAATTCTCTCAAAGTGCATTTTACTAGTCTGAGTATATTTACTCTTTGGCTATTTAAATCCATGGTGTCCAATCTGAATAAAATGTATCAGCAATCCTGCTTATACGGTGCTGTTTTGCTAGTGGGGGCCTTGTGCAAAACTACCATTTAGAAAAAAGTATCAAAAGTGTAACTTTGTCTGTGGGAAATAAGCATCATGAGGTGTTAATTCATGCTTTGCTAGTGAAGATTTGTTCAGCAGCAGTGATAAACACAGACTGGAGACAGACTCCATGCTATTTTTACAAGACATATTATTTTGATGCCTTCTTCACTTAATGGTCACAGAGGATCATAGGATGAGTGTTGATATGTCCATAGTAATATTATGTCATATATTAAGTCCTTGTTAACCAAACTCTGAAAATTATTATTTCAGATGTACCCTGACTACTAGAAAAGTTAGTAATTCTAACTTGAGACTAATGGCCTTTCTTCCACACAAGTTAAACCTACCTATGCCTACTTTTCCCTAAAACAAACAAATGAACAAACAAACAAACAAAATTCTTCACAATTATACCAATATCTGTTCCTTCACTTGCTTGTCTTGCATTTTTGCCAAATAAACTTCTCTGACATTTGTGTTCCTGTGAAGCTAATAGCATCTTTCTATTAATCCCTATCCTTCTCTTAAGTATTTCCATCCCTAAACCATGCATACCTTTGTTGAAAATCTGAAAATTATGCAGCCAATTATGTTAGCAGACCAAGAGCATGGCCTTCATTTGTGAAAAGAGCTGAGGAACATGATGTGTCAGCAACCCAGTGTAAACAATCCTTGTTATTTTATACTGCATCTTTCTGCTCTGGTAATAACAATGTGAGTTTTGTTTGTGACTGTGGCAGGATTTTGCTTGTTTATGGCTTTTTTTTTAAGTCACAGCACTTCATAACAATCTCCAACTCTGCATTTTACTCCCTAGCACTTTCATCAAAACCTTCAGAGATTGTGCTGGAAGTACTTTTCCCCACAAGGTTTCTTTTTGATTAGAAATTCATGCTTTCAAACTGAAAATCACCTCTGTTCACCAGAGGAAAGAAATAATTTATGGCCAGGTTCATTTAACAGTGCCTTCTCTTGAGCAAAGATCAAACATTTTGTGAAGGAGAGAGTTGCCCTCCTGGCACTACTGGTCAATGCCAAGGCTTTGCTAAGAGCTGGCCTGCACAAGACATCACTGCTGCAGTTTCCAGGGATGATGAGCACTCAGGGGCATGCTCTGACACACAGCACAGCTCCTCTCAAGCTCTTATTCTCTCATGAAAACCTTTGGCTATGAATGGAACCCAAAAGGGTTCCCAGGGCAAAGTGACACGACCAGAGCCCCGTGCAACGTTTGTCCAATGTTTCTTCCAGAGCCTTGCTGATGCCTCAAGCACTGGGATATATTTAGCCCCCATCTTCTCTTCAGAAACATCTCCTGTTTTGTCTGGTGCAAAATGCTTGCTTTTTACTTCCTTTACTCTTTAGGATGTCTCTAGTGAGAGGATCTGTTTTCCTCCCCTGAGTGGCTGTGAGGCAATGAGACTGCCCAGCTTCTCTCCCAGCACCTCTGGGAGGGACATGCAGTGCAGTAGTGCAGTCCTTGAGCTCAAACACTTCAATTACTTCTTATTCTGTTTTGAGCCCATGTCTATCAAATGAATTCTCCTACAAAAAGCATAAACAGTCCAACACTTTTCAAATTCACTGTTTCTTGCCTCTCCCCCACATATCACTGCTGCCTCAGTAATGCCGAGTTCATGTAACACCTCAGTGAGGACCCAAAGTGACACTGTCCTGAGTCTCACTTGTTTATGCCTGGCCCTCTGTGGCTTTTCCTTCATGTCACTGCCAAAGGGATGACATTATCATGGACCAACATCCAGCTCAAAAGGAGGAAGGATTGGAATTGGTCTTACACTGATAACCCAGGCATCCTCTGATGCAATGTAATCCACCAGTCCTGGGCAGAATCCCCCAGGGTGACACTTGTGTCTTTGCCCCAACAATACAGATCCATATATGAAACTTTATCAGCAGATGATGTCTCAGTGTTTTCATGCAGCTGTTGGTGTCAGCTGTGTCTCCTGACAGGGACCTGTGCCAGTCCCATAAAGAAAAGAAGCAGAGCTCTCTACCATGAACTTTATGTGCCATTTTATTGTTGAACCATCTTGTTGCATGAAAATTCAATTTATGTTTTACACATAATTTATTTTCCATTTAAATGGATTTTTAATTACTCTCTAGGCAGTAAGCAAAATCAAACATGATTTATGGCACTTTTAGTAACAAATCCATTGTTCATTTTCCTACAGAGCTGAATACACCAGCGAGGCAATGTTGAAGCAGCTTTTATTCAGGCAGCTCTGATGCTTTTGAAAGAAAATCTGTGCCAGGTCCACAGCCTGAGAGTGAGAATGTATCTTTGCTTTAGGAACAATTCACATACAAATACATGAAATGCCCTGCCAGACACAAGGAAAGCTGCTAGCAAGGCTTTTGGAGATATTGCACAGCACAATAACACAGCAATTGGTATTTTCATTTGGCAATGTTGGCTTTTGCTCTAAAGAGAAACCTCCACAGTGCACCAGACATGAATAAAAATCATAAGTAAATAGCAGGCTATTTATTTGGAGGTCATACTTCCCTACCATCATTCAGCACAATGAAGTTACATGTAAGTTAAATAAATTAAATACATTTCTCATTTGTATTTTTATGCCTAACTCCACAGTCCCTGATGCCATGCAATCATGTAATGAAAGACAGATGCTGCTTTAAAGATCTTGCAGCTGAAACAAACTGTACACAGAAATAGAAGATGTAACAGAGATGTTGAGTTATCAAATCTTATTAATTTAATGTTTGGGTTCAGACCCATTCTAGGAAAATATTTTCTGAAGTGCTGCAACTAGAAGAAGAATCACCAGGGCCCCATGTAGAAACAGTGGAGAGGGATAGTCCTTGCAGAGGGGGATCCAGAGCTCAGCTCAACACTGAACAAGGGAGAGGTGAACCCAGCCCTGAGTGCTGAGCACAGCAGCAGGATTAGCACCCCCTGAGCCTCGCAGGAGATGGAGCCAGCCCATGATCCTGGCCTGGTTTCTGCACAGGCTGGAGTCATTTCCACTCCCCTGTCCACCACCAGCCACGTGTGATCTCCACCAAGGCTCCTGTGGGAGCACCTCATGCACTTGAATGCAGAAAAGAAATCTCAGCTTTACAAGAGATTTTATGTGGGGTTTTTTTTCTGCTTAACACTCAGCAGCTGCTGCATGCCCTTGCTGCTATATTTGGTTGACATTCCATGTCTTTATATTTTCCTGATTCTGTTGTTTTCAGTTGATCCTATGGAAAGTTTTGTGAGTCATAAATACACCACTCAATGCTCTTGTTTTGTCCTCCATGGAACAATTTTTATCTAAAGCTCCATTATACTGTATTTAATAACAAAAGAGCTGTGTATCTACCATAGCCAGCCCACAAGGCTTTTACCTTGAATAACATCCAGAGTTCTCATTTTTCCAGTGGTCTTTTTGATTAAACCAAAAAGTAAAAGCTTTGCAGACAAAATCTTAGTGTTTTGTGGCATTTTCTGCAAACCAGGTAACATTCAGATATTTTGTTGAAAGATATGTTATTCATCAAAATGATGGTTTTTAGGAAGACAGAAACTATTCCTAGAATTTAACAGGTCTTGTGATTTCTCCAGGTAGAAAATCAATACTAAGAAAAAGGAAAATTGTTATTCTCATTACTTTTCAAAACATTTGGAGTAATAAGCTAATAATAAAGGGAATTTAATACTGAAAACTGAATTTAGATCAAATAAAATTTTAGATCAAATAAAACATTTCATTTCTACCAAACACAACTTAAAAACCTCCTCACTTCTTTAAAAAAAAAAAAAAGTTATGGCATTTAAAAAGTGTACTTTAGATATGATGTGATTCATCCATCAGACTGAAAAATGCACCACTGTGGTCTTAGTTTGGGCATCAACAGTTGATCCAGCCTCAAGAATAATCACAGGATATCTTGGTCTCTAGGCCCTGGTGTTGTAGAAGTGCTAGTGGTAATTCAGTATCAGAATTTCTGTACAGACTGCTCTGTCTGGTGATGCCAAAATACTGCACAAAAGACCTACAGTGCTTGGCAAAATTGTAGAAAGCTGCCTCTTATTCCAACCCAAACCTCAGAGGACTTTGCAGTGGGTGTCTCAGATGGGCACAGGCAGATCACGTATTGCTCATTTGCTGTCTCCTTTACATCTCAGAGGGGCTTGGCTGTGGCTGGAAATCACCAACACAAAACTGAAGAGTGGGCAAAAAGGAATCAAAGCTGCTCCACAGACATAATAATGCCAACTACAGAGATTTTACACCAGTGTTTGGGCACTGGTGCTGAGTGCAGTGGGGGACTGGGCACCAGCTAAGGGGGGTGACTCTTGCACTGCACCCTGTGGCTTCCTCAAGCCTGTGTCAAAGTAGTCTTGGTGTGAGAACCCTCCTGTTTGTCAGACAAGCTTGCCCAAAGAGTAGTCACTGTTGGTGGCATCTGTGACTCCCCAGTGACAAAAGGACAAGTCAAAGCCTGGCATGTTCTGAATCCCAAAAATGCTATTTTTTTCCCTCCCTGCTGTCACAAATGGGGAAAAGGATGATGATATTGGCTCTGGAGGAAATCCTACAGGCCAGTAGTCTGAGAGCCACCAGGAGGCTGTGATCCAGCTGCTGAACTGAACCTTGTGGAAACCAAATCCAAAGAGGATTCACAGGGAAATGAATCCCCAAAGACAAACACAAGCTGATTTTGGGAATAATTATACCTTAGAGCTAATTTGACACTGCTGTAGGGTGCAGACAACCAGGATTCAAATCCCTGCACCAACTTGGATTCACACAACTGCATCCCAAAGTGCTCTATCTGAAATGAGTGCATGCAGCACCCTCATTTTCTCTTTCTGGAGATAGTCTCTTGTGAGTAAAAAAAATTGCATATGAAGATGGAAAAAATGGGTCTCTAGCCCACTATGAGCTGACATTTTACTGTGATTGGGGTGCAGCTATTTATATCCCTGGCTCAGATTTCCATCAGGGAGAGTGAGCTCTGGAGGTGTACTCAGTCTCAGGCATCTTGACTGTGCACCATTGGCCATCTCAGATGGGTAGCTGCCAACCCGTTTTATTTAACAAAGAATCCCTGGGCCTGACAAGAACAGGGGTTCCTTGGTAAATCCTAGTCTTGTCAGAGTGGACACAAGTTTCTGAGTTAGCATAATGTTTTCTCATGGAAAGTTTTCTCAATGAAAAAAAAAACCCCAACAAACTAATAGCCCAAATCCTGAGAATCTCTAGGTATGCTACACATGTATATTTGATTATGTGAAAATTATGTGTAGTTGTTTTTATTTAAAAAGAACAGATCAGAAGTGTGTAGCATATCTCATGAATATTTAATTTCCAATGAAATCAACAGGAATTCCTTAATAAATTTAACTGAAAGCAACATTGAACCACCAGTGCTTCTTTTTACTTATTCTGACAGTTTACATTCTTTAATTCTTACAATCAAAACTACTTATCTCTACCATAGAAAGAAAGTAATGGAGGGCTTCATTTAGACTTAACTCTGTACAAGCTGCTCAAATAACTTCAACTTTATGAACTTGTCAATCATGTTATAGTTCTACAACATCTGCTCTAGCTATTTGCTCCATTTAGGGTAACCAAGGCAAAGTGATAACTTTTAAAGAACCTTCAGGACTTAGAGGCAATTTTTAAAAAGGTGCTAGGCTGACAGGCTTTCCCATATTTAAAACCATAAAAGAAATCAAAAAACAGTTTCACAGATTGCCTCAGGGTGAGCCATACAATCTGACAGGATACAGTTCTCCAAAGCACCCAAATACCTCACTGAGGGAAGAGCACCCCCTTCTCCCCAGCTGGGCTCATTGCCCCCATTGGGTAGTTCTGGAGGGAGCCCTCAGACCACACAGGGTACTGAGATCAGGCACAAGGTAATTTTTCATTTCTCTTTCAGGGTTTGTTATATCTTTTACTATTTTTTAAATAGTTCCTGAGAGGGAAGAAGGCACAGCTACATATAAATAAAAGTATACAGAGGGAATCAACAAAATGAAGAGTTTTTTCCTACAGAATTAGCTCAGTTTTAAGTAGCAGGCACATTTGGTTTTGTTCATGCGGTTGATTTGCCATGGCTCTGCAGGAACCCAGAATCTGACATGTACAGGAATAATCCTATCCTGACATAATAAACCACCACATTTCTGTGGTATGGTAAAATATGTAAATTACTTTAGAGTCTAATTTAGTAATTTTTTATGATGAAATGTTGATGACTTATTATTCCTAACATAAACTGAGTTGGGAGTTCGAACATGTACACATAAAATTCAACAGTCTCCACATATTTTAGAGAACACAGAGTTCAAGACTGGGAGAGCACGGGAAAATATTGCCATCAGCACTCACAAATCCTTGTTGAAGAGCAGTGACATTCCCAGATGCCCAGACTTCCCCGGAATGCTGGCAGAAAAATGAACAAAGGTTGTGCATTCCAAGGGGAAGCTGGGATGCAACAGCATCCCTGGGAAGTGCAGCCAGGCACTGCAGTTTCCATGTAACCCTGGAGGGAAGACAGCTGCCACCATGCATGCACCCAGTACCTTGGAGTCTCCACCTTGTCCAGACTTTAAAGCAGGGCTTACACCATTTTATTCCAATGGTTTCTTTCTGTTTGCTCATACTTACAACCATTTATTAGCTCCTTAGTCTTTACATATTTTTTCCTTATTTCTGTCTTTTTTAAAATTATTATTTATTAATTATGCTTTCAGAGCTACTGCTTACCTCCTGTGAAGGTATTTTAAACTGTGCTATGTATATGACAAAAAGCTGCCTGCCTGCTCTACAGTGTGGGCTCTGTGACTATTAAAGACAGGAAAAAAAAGTGAAGAGTGCACAAGGAGCTTCAGTGTCCCAATCATCGTGGCAAGCAGGCAGGAAGTCCCTCTCAGTGGCATGCCACAGGCTGTCCCACAGAGAGCTTGCACAAGGCCTTTTGAAATTAGAAAATAGCATCATGAGCTTCCTGTGCTGACTTGGAACTGAAGAGGCACTTTGCTGCCCTTAGCTCCTCCCCTGAGCTCTGGCAGGGGCTCAGCCAACACAGCCTCCTAGAGGGACTGGTTACACCTCTGCAATTCTCCCTGCTCTCACATATTTCTTCAGTACATAAATACACTTGGGGCACTTTCCAGCCCTTCTACTGGGAAGATTTTTACACTGTTTAAACAATTAAACATTTAAACGATTCAAGTGTTTCATCTGGAAAACTGGACCTGATATGGTGTGTCTTAACATCAGTTACAGACCTGAAGGTCTCCTTGTATTAGGCTTTTTATTTTTCCTCCAATACTTCTAAGACAAAATCAAAGAGTAAAATTTAAGATAAAATGGCTCCTTTTAATTATTTCAGTTTTGGGTGCTTCATTTTTCAACTTCAGTGCCAGTACCTGTCATAATGGAAGCAAGGATATCTGCAGTTTCTGAAGGCTGAATGAAGGCTGGGTTTGGGTGGGAAGTATGCAGTTAGGGATTCTGCAGAAAATGCAACCAAGTGGCAGAAAAGTGAGTCAATGCACACAACTTATTGAATCTTAGCTTATTAGCTCCTAAGTTTTCAATTCTGAAGGAGATGGCTCTGAGATATAAAACTACTTCTCAGTGTTCTGCACTTTCAAGTGGAGAGACTGGAGCCACAGCTCAAAATATGCCACCCCCCCAGTGCTCTTAGCTAATTACATTCATGGACATTTGCATCTAGTGTGGCAATGGAAGATGAGCCTATTTGAAAATCTGTCTGCAGTGATAGGACTAGGCACCGTAAGGAGCAAGATCTACCAGAAAAAGAGTTGCAAATCCTAGTTGAGAAAATCTATTTTTTTTAAATAGTGTTTTCCAGGAGGAATCCCAGCCTTTCACAGTTTTCTTCTACTTGTCAGAAAACCCTAAAGTCCAAATTATTTGTCAAGAAGAACCCCAATTATTTTTAAAATAAATGTTTAGTAATACTAAGCACATATGTGTTCTAAAAGCATACATAGCAACATGCAAAACTGTTACGTGCTGTTCAAATCTGTTTCATTAGTTTTCTTTCCTGGATAAATACCATTTCCACAACATAAAAAATAAAAGGAAAAGAGGAAAGAAAAACTGTAGACTCCATGAACAATCTCTTCATAGCCACTCTAATCTCTGCTATCAAGACTCATTTTTCACCCTCGGTAAGCAGCCAAGCATGACAATTAGAAAGTAATACATTAAGAAAGGCTCTTTTGAAAGTGCCCATCCCCATGCAGTACTTCCCCATCTTAGAGAGATTATGGCAATTATGATGCAGACTATGGGCTGGCAGTACAGGGTGAGAGGCAAGAGGGATATTCATAATCCTTAGCCCTGTCCTTAGCCTGTGCAGAGCAGGAGGAAAGGTAGATTTTGTTTCCTTAGTGTTCCATTGGAAAACAGTGAGGAAAGAACTGCCAAATCATGAATGTGTGGGCTGGGATACACAGATCCTTGTGCACCTAAAGAGGTTTCAGGCTACCCCCCAGAGCTGCTTCCAGATTTCATTTTGGGACTGAGCTGATCCTGGTAAATTGCAGGGACTCTCTTTCAAATGCTGGACAGGAGCATTTATGATCACTTTTCCCCTTTGAGAGCGTGGTGCATGGCTGCATAGCCTCCCTAGCTGCTGCTCCTAAAGCAATCATATGTGTTGGGTTGTTGCAAGAAAACCCACACAGGTTTCCTGTTGCTCATGGTTCAAAATAAAGGTTGCACACAGCATGGGCTCAGCTCTTCACGGCAGTTGATTTCTAGTACAACTACAGGGAAGGATCTACAATTAACTTTATTTCAACCAGCTTATAACTTCTCAGAATAGTTGAAGCCATTTGGCACAAAGAAGATCATCCCACCTCCTATGAAAAAAGAAAGAAAAAACCATACGAGCACAAGACATGAGTATCTGTGGTGCCTAGTACAGCAACACTAAAATTATGATCATGGCTTTTGTTCAGACCAGAGCAAAGGCTGGTAGCTAGCAGCCACAAAAAGAGAATGTCATTGCAGCATAGCAATCTTTCCACTGTGGTGGATTGCATCCCCTGCACGATCCTCTCATGATGGCTTCCCTTTGTTTTGTTCCCCCTGGAAACCAGAGGTGCCTGAGGAATGAGAGGGTGAGGCAGGTGTGAGTCAGTGTGTGCCAGCAGCGCAGTGGGTGCCCTGCCTGCCCTGCTGTGGATATGCAGGGGAGCCCCTAAGCAAACTGCCCCAGAGGAGTGGCTCTGGCACTGCAGAGACACTCTGGGCTGGGGACAAGTGGGACATGACCTGCACAGGGACCTGCACACGTGTTCACCTGCACAGGCTGTGCACTGCAGCTCTGATGTTCACCTGTGCAAGCTCGTGCCCAGAGCTGACGTCAAGGAAGTGGCTCAGATATAAATTGTCTTGGAGATAAGAATCACCTCATACAAAGTCCCACTGGGGATGCTGCTACCACGGCTTTGGGGTTTGTGTTTGTCAGTGCTTCAGGCAGGCACTTCAGAGAAATGGAAGGAGACTGCTGGTACATACAATTTCAGTATCACTCCTCATCTGACAGATGAGGCACCCTCCAAAAAAAGGCAGGAAGGAGCTGGCACTGCTTCCAGAACGTGCTGTTCTAAGGAGCTGAAGGAGATGGCTGTCACTTGAAGAGGCTACAGCACCCCTGTCACCTTTCTCAAGCAGAAATAAGGAAGCAAGGCTGGGACTGGATCACTGAAAATTTGTGTCACCACAAGCTCCTCTGATCTTCTCCATGATGAGACTGGAAAAGAAATATTAGTTTACAGAGTCTGAGAGCTAAACATACCCTGACTGGCTGGTGTAAGGGAAGTGAGACTGAGAATCTGTGTTAAGCATTTCCTGCCTCTGCTAACAAGAGAACAGCACTTATCCATTTCTTCAAGCCTTGATCCCAGAACTTCCAAAACTGAGAGAAATGTCACTTGAACCCATTACCAAACAATGCCAGCATTACTCAGAGAGACATGAAATGCTCAGCTCTGCTTGGGTGGGGGCAGTCACTCAGACACCACTATGCAGTAGTGGTACACAATAATTCTGCCTGCTGTTTTAACCTCCATGGTAAAAAATCCTCAAATTAGACCTAGAGTTTACTTTGGGCTCTTGTTGCTTAGTTTCACCTATAGCATCCTTCGTGGGATAGTGAAAGAATGCACACACTTCAGTATCTTTCTTTTAAATGTTTAAATCTTTGAAACAAAGTCCAGAAACTCTTGCTCAGCCACCTTATAGCATAGAGGTTGTTAAATTTCATGTATATTTTGTCTATCCCTGCGAAATTCTCCAAGTGCTTCAAGTCCAGCTCCCTCTCTCCAGAAGTATCCAAGTTCTGACCAGACTGAGCAACATGGCATACACCTGTTACCCAAGCCCATTTTAGAATCAAACTATTCCTCCTCTTTCCTCCCTTGGGAAAGCCAGGTCAGGCAGGTTTACCTTGGACATGCCTGACACTTAGCAGCAGGATCCTTAAGCAATTCAAATGCTTTGTTAATTTAAAACACTTATACAGCCATTACTACTTACTTCCCTTTGTTATAACTTCATGTCCTCTCCCTGTGCTCAGGGATAACTTCTGCCTGCTTTTCCTAGATATTTCCCTTTCTCCTCACTGTGGCATATATTGAGGGATTTCTGATTTTGTCAAGAATTTCTTCATTTTTGGTAAGAGTTCAGCTACATTTGTCCCAAGTACCTGGGCACCTGCAAGGCAAGCCCAGCCTTCCAATAAAGACTGCCAGAGGGCTGCAATGGATGTCTCTGATCTGATGCAAATAAGCTGCAGACTCAGTGTGTGCTGCACCTGGGACATCCATGGCAGCCTTTTCTCTTATCCACTTTGCCCTTTAGCCTGAGGGAATTCCCACTCTCCATTTTTCAGACCCCAGGTTATTCAGGTTGGGACCTGCTGATAAATTAAGATCACTGCAAAGACTGAAATGCAGAAGGTGTCACACAGATTCAGTGGAGGAACTGAACTCAGTCTACCTTATACAACACACAACCAGCCAAGCCTTTAGTTATTTAAAGTATATGATGGGTGGGACATCACCACACTCTAATTTGCTGTTGAGATTTCATGTTTAATGTGGGAGTAGCAGCTTCTTGGGCACCTTATGCAGTCTGGTCCTTTTAACCCACTGTCCAACTCTCCTGTAGTCAGAATAGATAATTCCTGTCACAGGATATGGGTGGCTGTACTAGTATGGCAGAAACCTGTCACCAAGGCACAGGGACAGTCCTACCATGTGAAAGATTGTCACCAAATAAGATGGAGGATATCTGCAGAGGGTCATGGCACAGGTTCCTGTTCCATCCTACTCTTGGACCCAAGCTTCAGACCAGAGAGCAACAACAGAAAGCAGGCAGTAGGACTGACCACTCTTCACCTGACCCACACCCTTCTTGTAATCAATTTTGTGATAACTCTGGGGAAAAAAAAAAAAAAGAGACAACAGCCACCACCAGCAGTACAGGCCAAATTGGGAACTTGGCAAATCAAGCCTGACTCAAAAAGAACTGGGTGTTACTTTTAAAAAAAAAAAAAGGTGAATACTTCACCTCCAGATGTAGTAGTTTAGATGCTTGTTTAAAGTGGCACTGAAGTAAGTTTTTTGTTTCAGGTTACACCTAATATAGGAAAAATGGCACTGTGGAAAGCAGCTTTTCTGCTCCTACCTAGTCCCTCCTGCCAGTTCTGGTGCAGGTTCCAGACTTTGCAGGTGAGTCAGTTCAGCTGTCTGAGCTGGCAAGGATCATCTGGGCAGAAACAGGAGGCAGGGGGATGAAAATATTTTTCATTAGCTCAGCTACTACATCCTCTCATTCTCTGTCCAGGAAACTTCTAGGTCCAGTAAGGTAAGGCCAAGAAGCAGGATCATTTGGAAGGTCTCATATTTAGCTGAGGTATAATACAAACCCACATCCTTAGTGGCCCAGGTAAGGGAACGCAGCAGCTGAGGGTCAGGTACACCAGTCCTTCTGCCAACCTGCTGTGGAAAAGTCACCCTTCCCAACACAACAGGCACATTTCAAATGTCCACAGCTGTTTGCACAGTAATCTCACATTATAATCCTCAGTTTCTCATGTGAGCTCCTTGTGAGAGACCGTGGTTCAGCTGATGTGTCAGGCCACTCAAGTCCTGCAGCAGGAGATATTTTTCTCCTAGAAGGCAGGTGGAGGGTGGGTGTTCAGAGAAACAGTGTTTGATGTACACTTCCATGTACTAATCACTACAGGATGCTCTGCAGAAGACAGAGATCAGCTTGAGTGTTTTAAAATAAACATGAAGGTGCATGCCTGGTGCATCTCTTACAGAGTAGAAGCCAAACCCATCACTGGGTTGCACAAGAGATGGGTTCCCTGTCCTGCTGCACAGAGGGGCAGGAAACACAGGCCTAAATCCTAGGCTGCAACTTAGGTAGAGAATACAGAAAAATGAGGCCTCCAGAAGAAAATCTGGGGCAAAACAAAGGTTCTATAAGCCTTTGTGGAGGCTTCCAGCTGAATGCACCCAAATGACAGATAATGAATAAATCTGTCAATATATCCTGTTTCCTGATTAACCCATTCTACTCTCTGCAGACAAGTGCAGCTTCTTTTGTCCTCCAAATGCCATTTTAGTAGCTGGAATTTTTTTTGTATCACAACAGAATTTTCTTCGTAAAAAGTGCATATAAATTGGCTTTTTAGGGCCAACAGGCACACTTTGTGCATGTGTGTTTTATTTACATATATTTCAAATTTAACTGTGCCTGCCATGAGCTCTGACACAAATAGATTTCCCAAATGTTAAGGGTAATCCAAAGTCACTAATCACTGGCAAATCCTGGATATAATGGTACCTTGATTTAAAGCCCTTTAAGGTTACTAGAAAGAATTCCAGTGTCCTTCAGTTACACCCATAAAACACATATTCATGCCTGTACAAGTTACACAAGCACAGGGATGACAGAACACGGTGCAGATGGATGCCAGACTTCTCCTGTAAAATATTGTCGAAATATTGCTGCTCTTGCTTTCAAATCACAAGCTCACCAGACTCTCTAGGTTTGTATGTTTCTGCATTCATCTTTGCTCTTAATGATGGAGATCTGCTATTTGTTTGGCAGCTTTCCCTCATACAGTGTTCTATGTGTCTTATAAAGCCATACAAATGTAGGCAATGAAAGTGTGCAGCTGCACAATGTTGCTTGAATTCTAAAGAAAACTGTGGGAAAGCAGGAACAAAAAAACAAAATCATGAGGAGCCCCTTCTTCTGCATCCCTGCCTTATCTTCATGGGTCCTAACTGCTAAAACCAAATTGGCTTAAACTAGAACTTTCTGTTTGGTAGAAAAATTCACTTGGTCTCTAAACCCAAGCAGAAACCACTTCTCTGCCTGGTAGTGTTCCCCTAAGTACATGTCTGATCCCTTGCCCTGAGGGAATTGCTTCCCTGATTCTGCAAGACTTTACTGAGGAGAATCTCTGGTATCAGGAAAGTGGAGGAACAAATTCTCTAGTGAGAAAATATCTCCAGGACCTGATTCAAAAGGCATGCAAGAACAAGAAGGCAACTGACATGTCTTTGACACGTTCACTCATATTGCATCAGCACATTCAAGCCTTACACATCCTCTCTGAATTCTGTTTTCCAGGGATACTTCTTCACCGGTATCATTGAGCACTTCTTTTATTTTCCTCAGATGGCACTTTTCATTTTCATAGTTATCACTCAGCTGGGTCCCAAGAGAAAAATGGCAAAATATAACACAGATAACCATGCAGAGTGAGTGAACACATGTCCCCTGTGTCACCCACGCTCCTCCATACATCAGAATCAGCAAGGGAATCTATGCATCAGCCAGTTCTCAAGCAGCACTGCACGTCTTCCTTCTTCAGCTACCAGACTTCATCTCAAAGAGAGCAAAAACCAACCTGAAGTTAACAGAGCTCAGCCGCTGCCTTTTAAAACACTCTAAATTTAACCCCCAACCCTTGTATTCTGACTGCAAATAACCTCTGCAAGCAACTATGATGCAATTTAGAAAGGAACTCCCCATATTTGGTATAACACTTTCTTCATTCCAGAAGCCTTAAATCACATTGACTGATCACAGGCATAGTTTTCATATGAATATTAACTCTTTTTTCACCATATTTCCTCATTCCCATGCTTGAAAAGAGAAAGGGAGAGCCAGCTGGAAATTTCACCTTTTTGTCTGATTCATTCCTTCACCTAACTCATCTTCCTAAACAAACACCTCTCATCCTAGAAGTGCAAAGCAATGTGTGCATTTCTGCTTTATGGAAATTTTATTCATTGCATTAATATAAGTCCCAGCTATGAAAATGGGCAAGGTAGCTGGCAAACAAGTGCCTGTATATAAATTGTTTAAGCAAATTGATTAAAAAACCTGTAACACCATGGCTCTGGTTTTGCTATTTCTCTCTATCAGCATTGTTATGCCATTGTCATGCAAGGTATTTGTCTATATTTACACAGACAGACACATCTATGTTTTAATGTAAATTATTCTAAAGAATGGAAGGAGCTGCCAGAAAGAAACAAACAAATGATATCTACTAAACAAAGGTAGGAGTAAATCCTTTCTTGCTCATTTTCTTCTTTTTAGATGCAGAACTTCAAAGTATCCCCCAATTTGCAGAGATAAGTTTGTCTTTAAAAGCAAGTAAGAGCCTGTAATCAAGAATACGCAAGTTGATTAGTCAGATTGCTACTACGAAATGAATTAACTCTGTTGCCAAATATAGGCAGATTTTTTTCCCCACTCTGATTTAACTGGTGGGAAGCATTATATTAAACACACCTTTGCTATTTCAAGGGAGGCTTGAAATTTGTAATATGCCCCAAGTCTGCTCACAGGAGTAAAGAAAAATCTTGAAGACAATATGTTAGTGCCTATTACCAGGCTTGAGGGTTTGTTATGACACTGAATTCTCTTCACTGCTATCTAAGCAGATCTGCCAACAAAGGCAACCCTCATTTTTCCAGAGGAAAAGATGATATGGGCCAAGAAGCTGTAGGATCTAGGCTGTGCTTTCCCTCAGCCAGTTCCTGATGTGCACTTGAGTAGCACACCACTGTAACAGGCTGTGCAGTTTGGGGTGTGTTTCTGCATCCAGTGGGGTGGGATTCTCCACTCCACCCCTCTGCTCCCACACAAGTCATTTGACCCTCAGCAACGGAGCCTACCTGCCAGCAGACAGGCACATACATGAATCTGATATTTTCAGGAAAGCAGCTGCTGCAAGTCTTTCCCCTTTCCTCTGTTCCTATTTCCAGGTTCTCCTGATTCCCAGACCTTTCAAGAAAATCCCCTCCATTTCCCATAACATACATTTGGTTTCAGCCAGCAAGTAATGATCAGGAAACTAATGAGTAACACCCATTTATTGTTTCAGCTCCTTCAGTGCTTTATTACTTTGCTTTCCAAACAGGGAGCCTGCTTTTCTTCAATCCTCATTTCCTTTCCAAAAGGGCTCTTACTGTTCCTCCTTGACTGCTCAAGTGCCTACTCTCCCTCCACACCCAGGACAGCATCAATCCTGGCAGCCCTGACCAGCAGCTGTTCTCTCTTGCCAACCCATTACAAAAAAGCCCATCCAACAGCTTGGGGCCAAGGCCTCATTGCTGTCTTCACCAAGGTTTCCTGTCATTCCTGCATGTCCCAAGCTTCTCTGTGTTCCCCTTTTGCTATGGCAGTGTATCTGCCCAGGAAGACCACCTCCTGTTTACAGCCATTTGGTCTCTCTGTTTGCAGTTCAGTAGCTGTCAGCTGGAGGTGTTCCTGATGTTTCTCCTGACATGCTGTGTGCAGACACATGGGCTAGAAATAAGTGTCCAGAGACACGCCAGTGGCATGAACAGAGGAGGGCTGGAGCCTTCTCCTTCCTTCACCAACAGAGCTGGAGAAGGGTCTGGAGCAGGTGTCTTGTGAGGATCTTTTGGTAGAGTTGGGATTGCTTAGCCTAGAAGAGGAGGCTGAAGTCCCTCAGGGAGGACTTTATTGCTCTCTACAACCACCTGAAAAGAGGCTGTAGCAAGATGGGTGTTGGTCTCTTCTCCCAGGTAACAAGTGACAGGACAAGAGGAAGTGGCCTCCAGTTGCAACAGGGAAGGTTTAGATTAGATATTAAGACAAATTTCTTCTCTGAAGGGTGGTCAGGCATTGGAACAGGTTCTACAGGGAGGTGGTGGAATCATGTTCCCTGTAAGTGTTCAAAAATGTGTGGATGGGGTGCTTGAGGACTTGGTTTAGTGGTGGGTTTGGCAGTGCTCCATTAACATTTTGACTTAATGATCTTAGAGGTCGTTTCTAACCTTACTGAACTTGAGTCTATGGTTCCTGACGCTGAGGAGGAATGGTGGTGGGAGGTGCAGGGTTGGATTTTGGGGTTCCAGGCCAAGGGTGTTGAGTCTGCAGACGGCCATTCTTTGCAGGAGTAGAGCACAAATGACCCTGAAGTGACTCAGCACCCCCACGCCCTGCTGAGGAGAGCAGTGCTGCTCCTCCAGGGAAGTCTCCTTGCTTCCATGCACAAACAAGCACCAGGTCAGCAGCTGGCAGTGGGGGATGAGGTAGGGGACAGGATAACCTGTAACAGGAAAGGGGCTTTAAAAACAAAAGGAAGGGGAAGTGCTGCAGTGAAATGTCCGATTTCCATGAGCTTAACTGTTTAGTCCCTCCAATGTACTGCAGTTTCAAAACAGTGACAGTCTCTTGGTGAGCCATGGCATGACAGGAGCCAACATGGATATTTAATATGTCTGACTGTTTGCTCAGCAGTGACAGGCCTTGCTCCTCTGTGTACTGAACAAACACTGTGGGGCACACTACCTGCTCCAAGGAGGTTGTGTGATGGCTGTGGAAGGAGGTGAAGAGAAAAACACACATGTGCAAGGGCAGGTCAGTGACAACAGCATTACCTGTGCTTCAAATTGTGGGAAGGATTGTAGCCTTGTGCCTGATGTTGTGCTCTGCCACGAGGCCAGCAGCACAATGAAATAATCTCAAGTCCTTCACAAATTGTGATGGCTGTGATCCTTATCACCATAAAGCTGCTCTACCCAGCAGACCAGCCAGACAAGGACAGACTGTCTCTTTCCTCTTTCTAGCAATGACAAGTGATCCTTCCTGACTGAGCAAGGGCTTTCCCACCGGGAAGTAACATGTGGCTATGTGAGATTTATTTTTATGAGACAGATGGAGCCTTCGGTTCTCATGTATTTTTTAATATCTCATTATTGTTTATGTGACTAACTAAGTTGTTCTTTAAATTGTGGTCCTTTTATTTCAGAGACAGACTGCCAGAAGAAATAATATTTGATATTTTGTGAGCAATAACATGATCTTGGAATGGGGACAGCTCAATCACTCCTGTGTTTTACTAAGGTCATATTTAACTGTCTCCAACTAATACCTCTTCTATTTTTTAAGCTGGGGTTATTCTGATATAGGAAACACATTTTTTAATAGTGAAGGAGATCAGCCACTGGAACAAATACAGAATGACTGATTCTCTCTCTTGTCTTCAAACTACAGCAGATAGACTCTGGCCAAAAGTGCTCTGAGGCTCAAAGCAGGGGTGTGTAGTGACAAGACACTGGAAACTAGAACATTATAGTGGCCCGTTAAATGTGGGAAATCAGAGAAGATCCAGCTCCAGGTGACTTTCTCCTCTGTAGCTCCTCAATATATTCTGTATACATGTCTCTTTGTCTTGGTGTAGGTAGAATCACAGATTGATAGACAGTTTGGATTGGAAAGGACCTCAGAAATCATCTAGTTCCAATGCCCCTGTCATGGGCAGGGACACTTTCTGCTAGACCAGATTGCTCAGAGCTCCCTCCACCCAGCCTGACCTTAAACACTTTGAGGGATAGGACATCCACAACTTTTCTGGACAACCTGTCCCAGTTCCTCACTGCTCTCACAGTCAACAGTTTCTTCCTAATATCTAATCTAAACCTACTCTCAGTTTAAAGCCATTCCTCCTTGTCCTAACACTACACATCCCTGCAAAAAGTCCCCCTCTGGCTTTCTAGGAGGACCATTTCAGGTACCGAAAGGCTTCAATAAGGTCATCATGGAGCCTTCTCTTCTCCAGCCTGAACAACCCCAAGTTCACATACTTTCCTCACAGGAGAAGTTCTCAATTCCTCTCATCATCTTAGTAGCCCTCTTCTGGACTTGCTCTAACAGGTTCATGTCCTTCCTGTGTTGGAGACCCCAGAGTGGGATGCAGGGCTTAGGGTGGGGTCTCATGAGAGTGGAGTAGAGAGGGAGAATCACCTCCTTCAATCTGCTGGTCACACTGCTATTGGTGCAGCAGAGGATGCAGCCTCTGCTCTATGAGCACACAGTGCTGGGTCTTGTCCAGCCTCCCACCCACCAGCACCCACAAGTCCTTGTGAGAGCTGCTCTCTGTCTGTTCATCTCCCAGCCTGCATGGAAATGGGGGATTGCCCCAGCCAGGTGCAGCACCTTGCACTTGATCTTGTTAAAGCTCACAAGATTCCTGTGGGCCCATGGATCCCATCCTTCAGGAGTGTCAGCTGCACCACTCAGCCTGGTATCATCTGCAAACTTGCTGAGGGCACACTTGATCCCCTTGTCTGTCATTGATGAAGATATTAAATAACATTGGTCCCAATAAGGACCCTGAAAGACACCACTTATCACTGATGTCCTTTGGGACTCTGAGCCATTGATCACAACCCTCTGAATGTGACCATGCAGAATATTCCTTATCTACTGAGCAGTCCATCAACTCTTTCTCTCTCCAAGTTGGAAAGAAGGATGTTATGGGGGACTGTGCCAAAAGCTTTACAGAATTCCAGCTAAATGACATCTGTAGCCCTTCCCTTGCCCACTGATGTAGTGACTCCATCATAGAAGGCCACTGTGTTTGTCAGGTAGGACTTCCCTCATGAAGCCATTCTGGGTGCCTTGAATCACATCCCAGTTGTCCATGTGCCTTTGTACAGATTCTAGGATGATCTGTTCCATGATATTCACAGCACAGAGGTGACAATGACTGATTGGTAGTTCCCAGAATATTATTTTGATCCTTTTTAAAGATGAGTACAATGTTTCCCTCTTCCCCCGGGGACTTCACCCAACTGCCATGATTTTTTTGAATGGCTTGCAGGGTGGCTTGACAACTACATCTGCCAATTCCCTCAGGTTTCTGGGATATATCTCATCAGCTCACTGTACTTATGTGCAATCAGGTTCTGCAGATGGTCACACACATGATATTCACTTACAGTGGGAAGCACTCTGCTTCCCCAGTCCTTGTCTTGCAGTCAGCTCACTCAAGAGGTGTGGGAAGACGAGCTGCCATTGAAGACTGAGGCAAAAAAAACCCCACTTGCTGTATTCCTCAGCCTGGGTAGCCATCTCAGAGCTGCAGTGTGACAGTAGCCAAGTGATGAAGCTGTGAGGCCCTGTCACAAATGACAGTGAAGTGACACAGTGCCTGTGGCTATGGGGAAGGATCTCCAGAATCCTTTTGCTGAAGGTTTTTGGGGGACTCTTTGTCCAGCTATGGGCAGTAACTTCATCCAAGGAAATGGGATTGTGAAATACTCCAGCCAAAACCCCTGCACAAGAAATCACTTGATGTCTCATTTGCAAACCTCATGCCTTCCATGTTATCCAACCAGGGTCAAACCACATCCACCATATACATTTCTGTCTGTGCTACTTTGATTGGACTGATCAGTTGTCCAAGAACTAGAGAAAAATCTTAAATGAAATGGTAATCTAGGCAGCAAAATGTCAGATTAATAGAAAAGCTTTCAATTTTCTGTGTTTGTTTGGGTTTGTTTGTTTATTCAGAGATTCTTTTTTCTTTAAACTTCTTTCTTTTGCAAAGGTTTCCTGAAATCAACCTTTATTTCTCATCATCCTCCCCTTTGTATGCAACTTCAAGAGCTTAGATTTAGAAGACCTACAAATATCTGCAGATAGAAAATCAAAAGATATATAGTGCTTGCTGAAGATGTCTTTATGAAATACATCCACAGAGAAAAAGCCATAAGAAGAACTATTTACTGACAGGTGTCTAGGCAAGACTATCCAATAAATAACATTATCTGCAACATGATTCTGTAATTATGCCATCCTTTACACAGACATGAAGCGACAATTTACAAAGTGGCAATTACTGGGAATGTCTGCTCAGGGTTTGGGAAGAGCTAACTAAACTGGATGATAGTTGCTCAGGGAAAAAAAACGTGGGTGGCAAGCGTGAGCACCATTGTGTCTAGGCAGTCAGCAATGTTTCTTTATACACTTAGTTACCTGAAATTTTCAGTATTTCAGAAATTTGACACTTCTGAACTGCTTCATCTTATCAGTGAAAATATTGTCTTAAGAAGCATTCACATAAAATAAAACAGGAAAAAATTAATCTAAAATCAGTTTGATAAACTTTAATTGATGACTTCAAATCTGCAAGTATTTTGCAACATATGTGATTGCCATCAAGGATATATTTCTACTTTTATAAAACGTATCTTGGCTTTGCTTAGTCATGCACATGAAGAGTAGACTTGTGACATTTATAAATGTCATAAGTCATAAATGTAAATCAGCTTGTATTTCTTCAACAATAACTTTGTCTTTATGCTTGGTGCATGACTTACACCTTCTAGAATCACCTGTTGTGCCACAGATATTTAGTGGGAAGTTTTATTTAATTTTTTTTCAATTTTCAGTTTTCTTCTTAGAAAAGTTCAGCTTAATTCAGAGGACTGTGCTCAGGAGGTTTAATTTCAAGTCTCATCAATTTTAACTTTTCATATCATTTAGACACGCGAGAACAAGCACTTCTATTTTTCTTCGGGATGGAGTGTCTTAAGTTGCCAAAAAACACCTATGAGGTCTTATCATTCCAGAAAGAGAAGTGTGTTCAAACTGTTTTCCTTGGGAAAATAGGAGCATCAGGTTCCAAAGCCCCAACAAGGCAATGGACCCTAACAGAGAAATCCAGTTCAGCCCTCAGATGGGCTGAAATGAAGCTCAAGTCAATTAAACAAAATTAAATACATGGATATTGTTTAATCAAAATGTTTCAGAATATTCTTCTTCATGGGCATGCCACGAAATATAGAAAATAGCAAATTCAGTACCTGTATTAATTGGAGAAAGAATTTTGGAATAAAAGTCCTAGTGCTCTCAAGGCTCTTAGTTGCTCAGAGGGGCATTAGGTGGCAAATATTGTTTGGATATCAGCCTGAGTTCTTCAAACGCAGTTTGAAAATTAAAAAGACAGTAAATAGCCAGGGATAGATTTAAGAGATAACACTGCAGAGCAAATAGGGCCCCAAACTGTCAAACCTGGCAGACAGAAAGAATGTACTAGAAAAACAAATTATAGTAATGAACACCCTTCTACAAACTGCTGAGAAAGAGACAGAACCCATCCTAATCCCTCAACTCTAAGGAAAATAAATGGTTTGTATTTATATTTGATTACATGGAAAAAATGAACTTATTTTGAAAATAATCAACTGGTCAAATTTCTAAATAGAAGAGATGGAAGAGATACTAAATTCCCAGTGCATGTCTGCTTGGCATTTGCAGGCAGTCACGAGCTGGTTCTGCTCAGCTCAGCCTGTCCAGCCTAAATTAGGACTCCCTGCAGGGAGTCAGTGTGTGTGTTGCCAGGTGCTGAGCATCTCCCTCACCTGCCAGCCTGGCTGTAGCTCAGTCTGTGTGAGCACAGTCCTGCCCTTAACTCGTCTGGGAAAGGCTCAGGTGCTCCTCGTGCCTGCTGCCTGCTCAGGCTCCTGTTGTCATCCAGACAGTCAGGTCCAAGGGGTCAGAGTCACTCCTGTGTCCTGAATCCCTCCTTGGGCTCCACTGGCTGATCAGGGCTCAGGTCTGGTGCTTGAGTTTAAGTATTCAGTGCAATCAGGCAATCAAGAGTAATCAAAGGTGGTGTTGGCCCTGCCAGACACTGATATGAAGGCAACTAATTAGGGTTCAGCTCTTCCCTGCCTGCAGCAGGAGCCTGTACACCAGCTTCACAGCACCCACATCACAGCCAAGTGAATGCAGGTGTCTGAGCCTGCTTCTGAGGCTGCCAGCCTAGGAAAAATCTGGAGCTATTCATGCAAGTAACATGTTCTAGATCTGTTCATGTGACTAAAAATTGCCCAAATCAAGTGATTACAGCAGTGGTGGGAGCTCCAACAAAACTGTTGTGGGGTTGCACCCACATGCATGGAATCAGGATCCTATTTAAGAAGTGGATTAGATTTAATAACACCTTTCTGGAGGTCAAGTAGTATTAAACTAATGAGAGAAAAATCTGAGCTGAATCACCAAGAGTCATTTCTTTCATCCCTCCTCTATCTGCAGCCACTGAATGCCCAAGTTCTTTCTCACTTGTCTCTTTTGAGACATAGTCCCACTCAAGTGGAGGGACATACAATTATGATTGGTGATAGCCAAAGTCTGGCAGCAGGGAATCATGAGGCAGAATTGGCTCAGTCAAAATGACACTTTTGCCAAGAAGTGAGTGGAAGATCAGGGTTTTCTTATTGGGTTTGTGAATTTTCTGATCACAGAAAATCCAACTGGTTTACTCTGAAACTCTAAAATCTATCTGATTTTAGGACTAGATCAAAGGCTTAGGCGCCCAAATAAAAGACTTCAACAGCAAATCATGAAGAAACATAAATAGATGTAAGACATGAAGGCAAAGTTAACAAATAGCTCCAAAACAAAGGAAATTCCTTAATATCCATTATTTGCTTTTGAAGCAAACCCATTGCTTTTCTTTAGTTACTACTGAGACACTGGGGCACCAGTGAGAAAAGAGGCGCATTCAATGCTTTGAGAAAATTGCATGTGTCCTCCCTGTACAGTTTTGCAAATGTCCCTTCTCACACACTTTCTTATTTTTTTCATTCTTCCCTTGTTCTTTTTCCCTTTTAGCCTCTTCATTATGAGGAGAGTTTGTGCATGACTCACTTCGTTTTATGACATTACTGCAGGAGATGAAGGTAAAGAGGGAAGACAGAGGACACCAAGCAGAAGAGGCAGGCAGACTACCTCAAAACACATTTGCATCTCAGGGCTGAAAAACTACATGAAATTAAATAGTTTCCCCTTCCTCTTCTCTGTTTCTTTCCCAGTCATGACCTCACAAACAACATGATGTTAACCTCAACTTGAATCTTCTTAAAATTCTGCATTTAGTCTATGTCTTGTATGATGCTTAGACTCCCATCATAAAATTGTATGATGAACCTCTTAGGAGAACTGATTCAGCCAAGAGGTAACAGGGGAGGGAAGGGGAGGGGAGGCAAGGAGAGTTCCATGAGTAGAGATCCAGCTAATTACTATTAGGCCCCAGCTCATGTTCCACAAACAAAAAAAGCATCAATGCTCTGGGCTATAAAGGCCTGCAATTGAAGTTGTAGCTCACCTGATGGCAGGGGTTTCTAATACCAACAGAATCCTATAAAACCATGAGCATATCTACTGTCCCCAATTCTCTACCTTCCTCTGAACAATTTCCTTCCATGGTTTGTTTTTCAAGTGGATTGTTTTGTGCTGGCTCGGGCACAGACATCCTTTAAAATGCAACCCTTTTGACTCCCAACAAAACCAATTTAAATGCTATGGCCTTCTGTCAGAACAAGGTTTAAATATCTCATACCTCTTTGGATATCAGGTATTGTGGTGAGACCTGGTTTAAATAATCAGGAGTCCCTCCTGATAAAGTTTCATGTTTAGCTTTGGACAAAGGCATTGGGATTCCGTGAACATACGGTCACTTCCCACCGTGTTCTTGCAGCACAGATGTTTTGTCCAGCTGCACACTCGCATGGCTGCTGGCATTGATTATTTGGAATGAGTTTTGTTCCAGTAGAACAATTGCACAGCAAAGTGGGCCCACCTTTCCTTATTAATTTCATAGAACTGTCCACTTTTGAAGACTGAATTCCCCAGTCAAGAGAAATGCATGTTCTTAAAGAAAAGCTTGTTTCTTCTCTGTCACCAGGATGAGGAGAGGGTATATAGATGTCATCCTTTAGTCTGCCAAGATTCCCTGATTCTCATTATGTCCAGCACCTACTTCTACTGCAAAAACTGTTGTGAATATTTGCTATTTGAGATTATATACTCTGACACCTTGCCATTTTTTGTCACCAGAATAACATTAATAGCAGTAAACAAACATCAGTGGAGGACTGTGTTCTATCATTAGACCCAGGGAGGGATGGAAGGACAATGTGACATGCTGATAGTGGTGTGGACTTGATTATTCTTCTTTGCACTGGAGAGGTAAAACTGGCAGGTGAATTCTGCACTGTTGCTCACCTGGATAGCTGTGATATCAGCAGTTCATAGCACAAGAGGTTACAATCACTGAGACATGAAAAATACACTTCTTGTGGCATCCCTTATCTCTTAACTTTGCTAGGTACAATCCTGCATCCAAGTGATCTGTGGAGGAGGCACGTGTGGAAGCCAGCTAAATCCCAAATAAATTACCTATTGCAATGGCATCTCCTATGGACACTGCAAAGGGGCTGTTTTAACTAGGACAAGTGAGGAGGGAGGAAGCAGTGTTTGCTTCACGGCTGGACTTGATGATCTTTGAGGTCTTTTCCAACATAAGTTTTTCTATGATTCTACGATTCTAAATGCTTTGTGGCTTCCTCACATTTTAGCAGCATTGTAGGGCCAGAATCTCCTTAAATATCCAGGGCAAAAAAATTGCTTGCTCTAATCAGCTGGTGTCTAAGGCACTGTGGGGTGCTTTGTTATACAAGATGTAAAAGAAGTCAGCAGCAGTGGCTGCTGAAATAATTTGAATAAATCTTAGAACCAGATGATGGAGGAAAAGATATCCCCAAATGTTTGTATGACAAGTAATATTTTTCCAGGGACATTTCTACAGTTGGACTCCCTCCACTCCTGTGTTGCTCCCCAGTATTCATCAGATCCAGCTGCAGTCTATAGCTTTTTATTATGGAAGTAAGTTGGCTGCTGCACACCAGCAACAACTGATGGCTGTTCCCTCTGCAAGCTGCTGAAAGAGGTGTCAAATAGGGTAACAGATCCTCCAGCATCTGCATGGCAGGGGTGGTGTGACAAGACAAGACCTAAATCTTCTTCTTTTTACATCCAGACATTGCTGAGGGAAATGCCAGAGCAAAGTCTGCTTTTCTCTGTATTCACAGATACGTTTTGTCATAAAAAGGCTCAAGGTTTTGAGGTCCTAGTCTTTGGCCATGCAACATCCCAAAGCTAGTGTGTACTTTGCCAGTACATTTCCTTCAACTGTTTACAAGGCAGGAGGCAAGCTTTTTAAAGTATTTTGCTTACAATGAAAATCACATTCTCCTAGTTTTTTCTACTCTTTGTGTTAAAAACCCCTTACAGCTATAATATATATAAACCTCTATTTAGCATGAGGTGCCCTATAAATAAACGTTATGATGTATTCAGTTAATGATGTTCGTTTCAGTTCCTTTCACTATGCAGATAAAGTATATATTATTCAAAAATCAAGTCAGCTTTCATTATGATGACATGAATAAAAACACAAGGGAACACATTGCTCTACCAAACCCCAGAACCTAGGCAGCCAGTTCTGTGGAAGGTTTTTGTTTCAGAATTTAAAGGACACTAAATATTTCAACTAAATCTCTGGCTGGAGTTTGTATATTGACATAAATTCTTTTTTTTTCCCCTGGGAGCCTGACCCTGTTTCCTGAGGCTTGAGTGAGGTGCTAGCTTGCTTTTTCCAGCTTTTGAAAGGCATGGATTTGTAGTCCTGCTTTCATATTAAATGTAAATCAGGGACCCTAAAAGTCAGTTTACACCACTTCCACTTGATAGAAGATTGCTACTTAAAGACCCTTTCCTCCATCATTAGAAATAAGCATTCTTTAAATTACACATTTTCATTAAAAAATCACTTGCCTAATACTAGTGCTCTCCACTCAGATTCCTATATATCATGTGGCTTTGAGACTGCAGCCTGCTGAGGTCTTCTGGCTCTATTATTTATGTCTCTCACACATGGATAATAACTCTGCTGACACAAATTCATCTAATGGAGGCAACTTTATGCTCAATAAATATTGTGAATGCTTGCTGAGTATTACACACAGTAAGAATCTCTTCATGTACTTCCCACCAAAGGAGAGGAACTCTCTTCTGCGTTGAAATCACTTTAAGCTGGGCTCAAGTTTCAACCTGTCACTATGTGCACTCAAGTGAGTGCAAGCTCTGTCCTGACACAAATTGGAAATGAAAGATGTTGACAAAAATTTCAGCAATGTGAGTAATGCTTTATGACTGGCTTTGCCCAAGCACCTCAGCAATGTTCGTGAATAAAGCATTGGGGCTTATGGTAGCAAATAATTCATTAGAAAGAAAATTTCAACTTGATTGGAGATTCCTGAGAAAGAAAAAGGAAAGGCCAGAATGTTTTATGAATCAACATGCATTTCAGTTTCCCTTCTTTAAATATCTGTGGCAACATGTAAAATTTAGGTCACATCTTTAACCATAGGCACCTGCTGGTGGCATTTTGCCAATCCACAGTTCTGTTGAGAGAGTAAGAGTTTATATTGAAACCACATCTGAGAGTCCCATTTTTTGTATTGGAACTCAACATGATGTCTGAATACCATGATCCTGTAACTTCATGAATTTTCCCTGTTCTGGAGTGTTTGATATAGAGAATCTTTTATTTCATGACAATATGATAGAGAAAAGAAGGCCTGTTGTAGGCAGATGATACCAAAAAGGCCTTGTAAGTATTCCTAAGATATCACTCTGCTTCTGAAAAGAAAAACAAAATGTTCCTTGCCTTGAGAAAATGTAATAAAAATTTTTAAAATTATTAACATATGTCCACGTGCACTCTTGAAAATATGGTTTATCCCAGGCCAAGAGCCAAAGTGTGCGCTCTTAAATCATAGCATTTCTGTAGCTAGCATCTGCAATTCCAAACACCAAAGGCCCCACCCTGCAGGAAAATTTTCCCCCCAGATGCCTTTTCATTCCAGACAGACTCATTCAGTCTCTGCCTTCACAGCCTTTTAATCAAATCAACCCGTACAATCTTCCTTTCACACCACCATCCCGTCTGCCGCGCACAAGAGAGCCAATTTTACACTGCAATTGTCCTCTCATTTCTGAGCATCACATCAGCCCCATTTTTACTCTAAAAAGCTAAATCCCCTTTTCAGACTGCCATGAAGCTGACAGAACTTTAGATAACCTGCATTCTGAGGAGGGAAAAGAAGTGGCAATTAAAGTAAAGCACAGAATCTCTTGGAAGAATTTCTTCTGCTTTGCCCTCTGGTTCTACCTTTTTTCAGATCCAGTTTGTAAGTGCCAGAGGACTTTAAAGAGCAGTGGCACTTGTAAGGAAAACTAAATACACTGCAGCTGATCCTGCACTTCACCTTTAGGAGATGTAGAACAGAATTTGAAGGGAGACCTAAGAGTTTTTGTACTTGGAAGCATTTTTGCTCACTTCGAGTCCTTCACAAGAACAGGGCTCGGAAGACTTCTTTGTTTTTGCATTCTACTGTTACAAGCAGTGAGAATCTCTTTACAACCTTCTGACATTTTCATGTGGCAAATGGGGTCCAAACTGGCACAGTGATTCTTGTTCCCAGCTTTGCCATTTAGTTCTTTGGGAAACAACCAAAGGACTGAACAGTTTGTTTAATGTGAGCATAAAATATGATATGGTGCTACTGCAGGTTTGTACACGAGTGGCCAGCAACTCAATCAAAAATTAACAACACTAATACTGTGATGTATTCCTGCCAAGACACAGTCTGAAAAACACAGATAAGAGAAATCATATGTGATAGATAGGAAAATCTTTTTTTTTTTAAGCAAAAATAAGCACATAAAGGCTCTTCAACTGTTGCTCTAACAAGGAAGGAGTTGATGAGAAGCGCTATCAGCACTGATGGAATGAAATCAGTGAGAGCCTCTTCTGCAAAATAAATTACAAGAGCAGAATAAGTGTCTGTTTTAAGCAGTTTCCAGATCATCTGGGAGTTTGAAAATCTTGACATAAATGGCTTTATTGACACTGGCAGTGTATTGTCTGCTTAACAACACCAACTCTACTACTTTGTATTTTAGCAAGTGCAGTTCATAACATAAAAGAGCAGTGTAAGTGTTTGTACTGTGACCACATCTAAGAATCCCACTTTTGCATTTTGGCTACTTGGAATCTGCATGGTCATGCTGACAATAGCAATGTGCTGGCTTTAGACATCTGGTATATGAGATCAGCTGTAGGGTGCAGTGGGGCTGCAGAACCACAGGAATCAGAGCAGGCAGATGTGAAGGACACAACTGTTCCCTCCTGTCTCGGGATGCTCCCTGACCAGCCATGTCCCATGGCTGCCCAGTAGCCTCAACAGGACTGTGCACAGTGATCAATAAGTGTGAATCCTGTACTTTAAGCCTATTGCAAAATGTTTGAACCATACCAGTTTCTGAAAATGTGATTGAAGCATACCTCTTGGTGTATGAGCAGCTCAAGCTATCTGCCCATGTGTGGGATCCCAGGCTTTGCAACTTAATGCTTTTCCGGTGACCACAGACTGGATTTCATCACATGACTACTGTAGGTTAATACAGCTACATCATATTCAACCAAATCAGCTGTCACATCAGCTCTCCATTTTCATACAAACAGCCAACAGTAGTTATTTCCACTGGCAGTGCTCACCAGCTAAATCAAATTTTCCACGTATATTTGAACACCATGGTCATTTTGTTGACAGTAGCTGAAGAAAGAAGCAAACTCTGAATTCTAAAGAAGCATTTTCCTTCACAAAAAAAGGGATAATTTTGGTTATGCAGTTCACATTTAAGGCATCTCTAACCTATTAAATCTGTGATTCCTCCTCTGGTATGAATGACCTATCTCATGTTGTAAGCTGCCTCTTTACTGCATCCCACATGAGACAACAATAATTTAAAAATTCACCTTTCTGCAATTGCACTCAATCATTTCTACGCATCTCTATAATTTTTACTAATTCAGAGTCTGTGACTGGCAAGTCAAATGATTTCTTATTAGAGAAATATTAATGCCCTGTTATAACAATGCTGCTTGTACTACTGTTACTGGAGCTGTGCACAAATCAAGCATTGTCTGGGTTTTGTCAATCTAAGCATGCTAAACATGGACCAGAAACAGTTTAAGCAGGGATATACTAGTAGAATGTCAATGTTCTGCCTGACACTGCTAAACTTAATCACAAGCATATTAGTCAATTAGGTGGATGTCTCTTGGTGTCTTCTGGCAAAAATGTTACACTTGGTATAAATAATTATATACCTAAACAAGGATTTCAGTCCAACTATTCTGCCTCCCAAGTGAGAGCCTTCCCAAACTAACCTCACTATTTTCCTTGTGCGATGCAATAGAATTTAATTATTTATGTCAAGCAGAGCAGTTTAGCCAGAGGAGATGGAAATAGCATGCCTGTCTACTCCCCCTCTACAGCTTGGGAGTTCCCACGGGCCTTTTGGGACATGAAGTCTATACATTCCCATTCCTGCTTCTGCCTGGGGAAGCTATGGGAAGAGTGTTCACACTGCATGTGTGGACTTCCCCCCTGCTGCTGGCCTTAAGCACTCATCACATTCCTTTTATTTTTGCACTGGGTCCCAGAGGCAAAGCAGCCAAGGCTTATGACTCCCACTTGTGCCCCAGTGCAAGCTTTTGGCAGGGATGGGTGTGTGCATGTGTGGAGGCAGCAGCCTTGGTTGTTTCATGAACCGAAACGCAGAACTGAGAGAGCTGACTTGCTTCCTTGTTCTCTGCTTCCTTGTTCTCTGCAGGGACATCAGACATCCATCAGACAGGTGAATGATCCTGGGATCTGGCCCCCAACTCGCAACACTGCATCACATGATGGCTCCAGTGTGTGTTTTCAGCACTGTCTCTATACCACAAGTAGCTGCCACAGCTGCTTTGGGATGTTGAATGAGTTACATTTTGCTTGACAGGTGAAGAAAGAAGAATGTATCCCTTCTCAAGTACCACTAATCTCACTTACCTAACCTGTCATATACAAATATCATCAATAATATTATACTATGTCAGTCTTGGTGCAATAGAACAAAAGGGAGTAAAGCAGAACCAGAGCACAGCAGCTGGCTATGTAGAGATGTGCATTAGCAGCATTTTCTGTTTCCGTTTATGAACATGGACATTTATTCCATATATGAACAATTAGTTTATTTTTTTAATTTTCTTTGCTCTCTTGGTAGAGGAAGAGATCAAAAGACAGTAGATGAAATTACCTCAGTCCTCTAATAAACTGCTATATTTAACATGAACATTTTCATGACAATTTACAAAATATCTCAGTACTGGCATTTTGGCATTAAAAGATGTAGAGAAAAAAAGGGATTTTTATTTTGGTTTTGGTGGTATGTTTTTGTTGTTATTTATTTTTGGAGGGGTTCTTTTTCTGCTTTCCTTTTCTCTTTATATTTTCTTTTCCTTTGCATGCCTGGTTCCTGCTCTAACCAACACTTCAGATCTGTTGAATGTACCTAACAAACCTTGCCAATCATAACATTTCAACATGCCCTCTCATAAAAATACCAAACGTATCAAGTAGAAATCTATAGGGCCAGATTGCAACTCATTCTGTAAGCTCATTACACTGTGAAGGAAGGAGGCAGCACTGGAAGGAGTTTTCTCAGGTGATCCCTCCCTCCCTTCTCTTCTTTAAAAGGGAAAATGAGGAGTATCTGCTCCGTGTGGACCCGGCACAGCCCAACATTAGCAGGTGGCTGGCACGACTCCCTGCCTCACAAGCATGATAAGGGATGGGTCATCATCATGACATTGAGCTTTACAGGCTCTTTCTCATAAACAGTCCCCAAAGATCTGCCAAACCCAGGTAACAGCTTTGGTGTTCTGGCAGATGCTGAGACTCTCTGGGCTCCTTGCTCCAGGGCCACAGTGGTCACTGCAGGAGGCCACAAGCTTCTGTGTAGTGCATTCCCCATGTTGCATGGGCAGGATGTGCTGCAACAGCCTGAAATTTACCATCTGCCCTTTTTCTGTGTGGCTTTGCACCCTGCCTTGGATGTCCCCCATACAATGGTGGTTTGAGAGAAGCACACGTGATCCATGGGAGTGGACCAGGCAGGAATAGCATGGTTGTCCTGCTCCTTGCTGACAGCAAGGGGCTTGTGCTAAGGACAGCCTGAGCTCAGCCAGCACATCTCAAACCTTGCTCACAGGTAACACCAAATGTGACTATGCCAGTAGATGAGAGGCAAGTTCAAATCTGTGCCCCTACTCACTGTGCAATAGAGATGCAGCCATGGTACCTCTACATAAATATCATTTAAATAAAACAAAGCCAAAGAGGCTGAGCTTGCAGATTTCTTGTGGATCCATTTCTTGTGTAGCAAAGCACAGAGGCAGCAGCTTCTGCACATTGCTATGAATAACACTCTGGAGAAGCAGCCCACAGTTCCTCCGTACCAGAAAAAAGAATGAGCTTAACACTGGGGTTATTTTCTCTTTCCCGCCATTTGTTACTGATTTTTGGCTATTGGCAAAGGTCTGAAAGTCAGTAGCATGTTGGCCCTCTTGCTTGCACTGCCCTTCCATGGTGCACATCAGAAGATGTCATTGTTTCTTGCGAGGCAATACACACATCACAAGCCTGATTCATGCTCCCTGGAGTATCTATGAGGTGGGAAATGCAATTAATTCTAGAAGGAATCCTTCCTGCTGGCAGGCAGCCAGAGATAGCAGAGCCTAAATAGCTTTTGGGCAGCCACAGCACAGAAATTACAGCCATTCACCAAGGACACTCCTCCTGAGATTCTGCTTTCTTGAAGTAATTGCAAATAATATCACTTGGATTCAGACAGCTGGAGGGGAAACTCAGGCACCGATGAAGCATGAAACAGCCTGGCCTGAGACCTGAAATAATTCTGCGTAAAAATTCACAGCTGCTCGTTGTTAAAAATAAAAACAAGACCATATCCCCCCCTACTTTCCGTTCATGAATTTCCTTTTGTTCCCCTTCCCCCACAGCCTTTCCTCCCCTTCCTGCAAGGTTGCCTGTGCCCTGCCAGACACCATTCCTGGCCCTGCAGCACCTGGAGGCAGAGTGACAGCAGCATGAGGGCAGTGGGTGTCCCCAGCCTGCCCGCTGAGCCCCTCAGCAGCTGGTGCCCTTCTAGTGGCAGGGAAGGTGGCCCCCCACACACAGAGCCCCACAGCACTCTCATCACCTGCAGTTTGGGCTCCTCTGAGCACAGACCAGCACAGGGCACCTCCAGCTGGGGTATGTCACCTGCCCAGATGAGAGCTGTGTGGCTGCAGAGAGGTGCTGCAGAAAGAGCCACCACCTCTGGCCAGGCACTGCAGGGTCCCTTCTCAGCAGCTTGGCTGGTGTGAGTTCCACAGGCAGCGTGGGGTTTGGCAGGAGAAAAATCTCAAGCTGTTATTGATCTCCCACCTTGCCATGCCTGAAAGGTCTCATCAGAAGAAGGAGAGTCAAAATCTTCATATATTGGTTTCAGTATCCTGAACTGAGCACTGCAGCTAAAATACATGATGAAAAGCACTCAGGAAGGAGGACATGCAATAAAACACAGCGATAATTACAGTTAATAATGCAAATTCATTGATGGACCAGATTCTGATCCTTTTCTCACATTAAGTAGTGGCTTACTGCCATGGATTAGGATGCAATGCTTCTTGCAAAGAAGAATAAGAAATCCATGATATGACATACAAAAGTAAAGGGCACACAATGACATTCTGAAACAATGGCCTTGCTAAGAGTAAGAGACCATTATGAAGGAGAAAGGCTGGCAGAATCTTACCTGCAGAGAATATCTGCCTGTCTTTTAGTTCATATTACAGTAGCCCTAAGGGTGGCCAGACCAAAACTAGAGTTTCATTGCCCTTCCTTGGCAGATATGCACAATAACCTTCTCTTGGACCCTTTATGATCCAGAAGAAGGAAGGAGATGATACTAATTTCTGTGTAAGGAAACTCTAAACCAGTTCGTCCATACAAGGAATCTCAAAACCAGTTGGGATGTCCTCAGACTTGTGAATGGAGTCATGTATCCTAGCTCTTCCACCCCCTTAACCAATGATTTTTTCTGTGGAAATATATCACTACATCTAACAGCACCTTGCAATTCTGTAGCTTCCTCTACTCAAAGATCACAAAATAGCTCCCAAAGGAAGGGAATTGCCACACCCTACACAGTCAGCTGTAGTGCTCACATCTAAGCCAAAGCCAGCAGAAAAAGAGTTAATGCCATCAGGGGAGCACTTGCTGCACAATGGGATTCACCTCATTGCCCAACAGGAGACAATGGAACTAAAATGTGGAATGTCTCCTGTAGCTGCAGGCAGCGCTTGTCACCCCAGCACTGGTGCAGTCTTGGTGGGCAAGGTAAGAAGGTACAGTGTCCCAAGGAAAGCTTGGTCCCATGCTATCTGAGTCTGGCTCAAAGCAAAAAGCAAGGGGAAAGTTATTTCAGTATGACAGGTTTTGTCAAACTTCCTCCTTGGCTGCTTTGGAGAGCATATTGTTCCACCTCCTGTCCTCAGAACTTCTGGAAATGACCAGATTCCAGAATCCAGGCACTGCACGCATTCCCTGCCTTCACCTCTGCTCTTGGAATGCAATGATAATGCAAAGGTAAAGAAATTATGTTGTTGAAAGATCTTATTTGGCATAAGAAATCACAGGAGACTGTATGTTACCCGAATTGGAGAGGGTAACTTTGCCATGAATTTTTATCTATACGGTTGTGGTGCAAATTCCTTACCTAGTGGGCTGCCTGGGAGATGCTGGTCTGCCTACCCACAAAATGAGGTGCTGGCCTTGCTGCCCCATGCTTTGAGCACCTCCCTTACCACAGAAAGTAAAGCCTTCCTTTAGAGCACTGCTCTGTTTAGTGGCACATGGCACTCATGAGATGAGGCTGGTGCACATGCACTACACATGCTACACATTGAATACACATGCCCCACACAACAAACCAAGACCCAAAATGTGCGTGCCATATGTCATATCTACCAAGAATTATGTAGTGCCACTCTTCGTGGCACTACATAATTCTTGGTAGATATGACATATGGCATGCACATTTTATTGCTTCTCGGTCTTCATTATACTCAGATAGGGCAAAGTGACTTCCAGAGAGCTCAAATTTGCCTTTACAAGTTGTATTTTGCATTCTTTGAGTTCAGTCACCCAGTCTTAGCTGCCCTCTCCTCTCCCTTCCCTGTACTAAGTGCCAGCTTGCCTATCCTGTCTTCCTCACTAAACCTTCCCAGTCGCTTCTGCAATCCTTGCTTCTGATTATTCAACACCTGGTTTTGTGCTGCTCCTGGTAACTTTCCACTCTTTTAAACCCCACACAGAACCTGGAAAAACTGGTTTGTGTAAACTTTAAGTAACCCCTTGTGCCAAGACTATTTCTAACTAAGTAGTAGAACATGATGGTTTGATGGTCAGGGATTGTTCCCAGCAGAGAAGTTATAGAACATATAGGGAGGAGAGGAGAGAGGGGAATTCAGACTCAGGTACATTTGGCTGCAAACTTCCTGTAAAATTTATGTTAAGATTCATGTCATACAGTTATGGGGAGCTATTTCCAAGGAAGTGCACCAAGTGTGTTAGCATGTCATTTTGAGTTAGAAGCTGTTATTTGGCTGGAGATTGAGCTGTTCCAAAGACCAAGGACTCATGGCTCATCACGAGCTTGAGCATTGAATCATTATTTAATACTGTTATCAGGAAGAAATTTTGCTGTCACAGGAGAGAAGCTGGAATAAATCTGCATAAACTATGTGTGGAGTGGTGTCAATGTAGACTGAATCTTGCTGTAGTTTCACATTTGTAAGCCACTGTTGCTACTCAATAGAAACACAAAGCCTGAGTCAACACTAAAACCCCAACAGAACTGTTACCCTTTTTACAGGAGATATGTTTGTCCTGGTCAGAGACCCTTCATTTTCCCCAGTCTGTATCTTTGCACAGGCGAGCTGACTCCCTCAGCTCTCAGCTGTGACAAAGCAGCCTCACACAAACGAGTCCTTCTGCTCGTAGGAAGCCAAGCACTCACAAGGAAACACAGCTAGAGGTTCACAGGATGTTAGTAAAGGGATGTCTGCGTGGGATGTAAGGGAATTACAAAGAGCTACAAACACGCTGAAATCAAGACAGGAAGCATCTGTGGGGGTCACTGAGGAGCCATGGAGAACTCAAGCCATTTGACAATTTCTGAGTCATGAAATTTTGAAATGCAGTACAGGGCTAGTTTTCACAAAAACATTTTACTTCTTTTTCATTTTCTTCTGTCATTGATACTGCAAGTGGTCAAATTAGACCCTATGTCAAACAAACTGTCTCCAAAGCTAAGGAAAAAAAGAAAAAGCAATTGGAATCTAAAGGATACCCTCTTAAATGCTTGAAATCTGAGTACTTGCAATCTCTTGAGAGTCAAATGGCCCAGTCAGGAGTAAGCAGACTTCAGATTCATGGAGGGAGTGGGATTTGGAGGAAGTCTAGAAGCTATGCACATAAACCTCTGTGAAGTTCTCCAAGAGATTTCAGATTGGACACAAAAATAACTGAAACCATACATTCCTTTAACCCTTCTGTGTTTTAGCTTTAGACTTTTAGCCCTTCTAGTTTAGACCTTTCATCAGGTTACACCTTTATATTGCTTTTCTTGCCTGTTCTATCCCATTTTAATCAAGCTGTGAGAACAGTCATGGCTAAGCATCAGCAGAGCCCTCCACCCACCACCCATCCTCTCAGCTGGGAGTGAAAACCATTCTGAAGAAATGCATAAAGACTACTAAGCTGATGGCAAGATGACCAAGTGCATTTTTTCCATTTCTCACTTCCGTGATTCTGTACCACATGAGATCACCTTCCTTTTTATAAATGATAAAAACTTCTGTCTGGGGTATTGTTTCCACAAGGTCCAAAGACTGCATGTTTCACAGTACTGATCTTAAGTTAACCCTGCTCTGCAAATGTATCCTAGAATTGTTCAGCTTCTCCCATTTCTGATTCTGCTGTTAGAACTACGTCAGAAATAGATCTTTTTCCTTGGATCTAGTGCAATATTCATTATTTAGTGAAGACATTGTTAAACCAGCAGGACTGTGCATGTGGGAAAAATAGATTAAGAGGTCAATGAATAATGATGGATCCTGTCAGAAGACCTCTTAAAAGAGGAAAAGCTATCAAGCAAGGTCAGAAAGCATAAACCTTCCCTCTTAAAAAACAAAACAAAACAAAACAAAACACTTCTTTGAAAAAGTTAGTTAGAAATCAACAGCAGTGGTACGGAAACAACAATAGCATCTATAAGGGAAGTAACATAACATTGTTTTGTCTGTGACACCCATCCAACTTGATAAAAGTTTCATTCAAACAACAGTCTCTTTTTATTAACTTACAGAACCAAAAGCATACATAAGGCAGCCTAAAATGTTTTTGCTCTGAGTATATAGAAGAAGTGGCAGTATCTTTGCCTTGACCTGTTCCAGTGGGATATAGAGTTGTGTATCTCAGCTAAGGGGAGGAAGGTGATTGAATACATTCATTAGTAGGCATTTATACAGCACACCTGTACCAAGAAGTGTAAGGTCGCATAGGCACAGTGCAGACACAGAGCTCAGGACAGAGCAGAACAGCAACTCAGACATGGCTAAAGCTTAGCATGATCAAAAGCAATTTGTAAACTAAGGGTAGTCATATTAAAAGTCTGGAAATCAAAATCAGTTAAATAAAACTTGTGCTTAGTAACACACTGTTCCTGTAGGCTAATAATGTTGGTTTTGTTCTTGTTGTGGCTTTGCAGGGGCTGCTTTAACAATAGGACATCAGTAAATGCAGCTTTAGCACCTGACCTGTGTTAGCTGCTAAGCTGAGGTGGTAACACAAAGGGATGGGCTGCACAGCAAGAAACATCTTGCAATAGAGCACTCAGTACACTTTCAGATCAAGATCAAAGGTAAAGCTTTAGCTTCAAATCACAGGCTTACCGTTCACATAAAAGACATCTTGCAGAGAGTCGTTTACTTCTTCAGTTTTTCATTCATTACATAACCTGTTATCCTTAGAAGTACAGGTTCACATGCCAAGCCTTTACAAACATCTGATTATTAAGATACAAACGTTTCTGTATTAAAAATACTCTTTCAAACAGGACTAGGAATAATTCACAGTTCAGTATTTTTTGGCCTGTTTCAGAGTCCAGCCTTTGTGAATCATGGCCCTTGCACCTAAAATAACACTTTCAGCTCAGCTGTCAAATATCATCCCAACTGCTAAGGGCTGTATTGACACGAGAATGAAACCTACACTTGCTCCTTCCCAGTGGCTGCTAGCCAGGCAGCCACAGAGCGTAGACAGGCCAGATGCAGTTTGGGAACCTCAGATGTTAGTCTGCACTCAGTCGTGTTAGTGCTCCATCATAAAACATTTGACTCATCCCAGGGAACATACTGCTTTTCACTCACAATCTGTGCAATAAAAATAGTAGTCACATCCCTTTGATGTGTGACATCAAACCCAAAATGGAAAGTACCTTTCAGAAGGTACCTTATGGTTGCCTTTATGAAGGTACATTTTGAGTCTCTCAAAATGCCACACGTAAGACTTTCTGCTATCTCTGTGTTCTACCTCATTCATGGATATTATTAAACACCTTAAAAGCATGTTTAGCAAACCTAATATCTATGCTATGGTGCTCTACCTCAAAATTAGAGGCTGCAGCTTTCAGGGAGCTCTCGTTGTGTCTCGTTCATCAAGCTGCCCCGGCGGTGATTGCCTGGATTGTGTGCTGGTGCCACCCACCCCGCGGCTCCCGTGCAGTGAGTCACCCCTGCAGCCGCAGCTCCAGGCAGGATGTCTTCATCCTGCGGGAGCCACGGCCTTTGTTCCTGATTACCTTCTTTCCTTTTGAGTAGGCAGAAGTAGTGGAGTGCAATTAGTGATAATGCCATTTGTCCCCAGGGTCATAATTTTTCTTAAAGCATTTATTCATTTCAGTACCTCTCATACTACACCAAAAAAGCTGCAGGAATACTGGCATGTAATAGTCACAGATGCCAGAAGAAAGATGCATCTCTGCTGCTGAAAGGAGGAGTAGTGGCCCATGAGAATTTGATTCAACATGTAACAATATTTCTATGCAGTTATAATGCAATTTGGTCCAATTCCACTGCTCTCTTGTGAAAACATCTTCCTACTCTCTGTCAGGAGGGAACAATTATTCTGCACCTTTCTCTTTCTCTCCCAGTGCTGGAGGATCATGCCAGAGGTAAACAGACAATGCTTTGTCCTTTTTTAAAAACTATCTATTTGCACCATTCATTCTAGAAACCTAGGTGTTGGAGAGAGCAGACTATCTGTCTGCTGTTTTTCAGGTGTTGCTTTTTTTCGTGCTCCAGTTCCTGGTTAGATAACATCTCTCTCCCTTTCCATTTACTTCAAGTATAAACAGAGTGGATAGGTGTTTTTATTGAGCAAATAATTCCTAAACCCTCAAATAAATGGGAGGGTGATTTTTCCTCCTTTCCTCATGAGTACAGCAAGGTAAATTACCTTTACATCCTTCATGTGAAGCCATATTTCAGCTCTTTTATGGTAGTCTGACTCATATTCAAACAGCATATAGATTTATGTGGAGTTAATACACATTGTGCCTCTTACTCCTGGCATCTGTCCTCACACAGATGCTTTTGGATATTGTTCTTTTAACATTACAGGAAAATTACAGAAAATTAGCAATGGCTTTATATGACAAGCCAGATACAAATAACTCAGAGTGCTCACTTGATCTATGTGTTTCTTTGGGCTTTCTCTCCACACCCCCCCCCCCCCCNTATTTGAGACATAGATTTGCTCATGTGAAAAACTGAACCAGAAGAACAGCAATCTATTCCCAGGTGGCAAAATACCCCCATCCCTCTGAGGCACTGGGACTGGCCCATGAATTGAACTGCACTTATCAACAGATAAGGCTGAAACCCAGCCTGGAGGTTTGCTCAAAACAAGGCAAACTGAAAGTACAGCTCTCAGTCTCTACCAAACATGGCATTGTGATGGGAGGGGCAGTGCTTTATCTGCTGTTGATCTCTCAAATCGCATTAACTGCAGAACTGCCTCAACTCCTCAACCTCTTCTCAGTCAAACTGCCAGTGGTTTGGTGCAGAATAACCATATCCAGCAAGGACAGGTGGCTTTTACCAGTTTATCTCATGTCCCAAGGGTACACACAGTTGAGTCCTTTTATGCTTTAAGGGAGGGTAGGTGTGTCAAAAGGCCAGAATGAGATTCAAAGGAATGAAAGAATGAAGGAGGTTTCTTTCCAAAAGTCACATCCAAAAGAAGAATTACAGCTGTGCAGTGTGCAGCTAAACCAAGTGCTCCAGAGGCACTGGAAAAAGTCACACTGCTGAAACCTACACAGCACCAGGGTGGCAGAGCCACCTTTGTCCCTGTAAAGCCTGTCCAAACATCTCATCACAGTGAGCATCCTCTTTTCTGGGCCCCAAAAGCAGAGGTCCCCAGCCCTAGTGTGTCAGCAGATCCTGGTAGCTCCTCAGAGGAGCTCCTCTTCTGGGCAGCCCTCAGGTGCTGGTGGGTATCTGCAGCATGGGGTAACTGGGGTAAACTGACTTTGCTTGTGTAATGAAACTAAGCCAAGTTAGCTCTTCTGTTCCAGTCTCCTGAAAGGCACCAGTGCCTGCCCCAGGCAGGTTCATAAGCTCTGCCTGTGTTTCCATTTGCCTTTCTAACCTCACAGTCATACCACAGTTTCCTTTCCTGACTCCCCTTGGCTTTGACAACAGAATAACAAGATGCAGCTACTGCATGACAAAATCAACTATTTTATTTTGCTGTGGAGGAGAAAGCAGACTGTAACTTTGAGGGAGTCACTGAAACACAACCCTCCAGGGTCAACCAAAACTGGTGAGTCCTGGCCTGGTTGGGAACTGATGGCATGGACTGTAGGAAGCTCTGTGGGCTGAACTTGTGCACTGTGTCAGAGGTGTGCCAGCTGCTCACAGCAAGAGGTGTGGGCAGTCTCCATTAGGCCCCTTCTGGGAGGAAGAAGAATCTCTGGACAAGTCAGCTGTCCTCTGATGCAGTCACACCTATTCACAAACATCTTTCTACCAGCTCTCTGTTGTAGCAAGTGCTTCCAGTTTCGCTTTTCCAAGCCTGTACCATCATTCCTTTTTTTTTTTTTTTTTGTCTCTCTTTCTCAAGCATTTACTCTGCCTTTGAACAGCAGAGAAAAAGCCCAAGCCTTCATCCATCCTTCTGCCTTCCAGCATCAGTAAAAACACTTTACTCACAATATAAATTCAAGAGTAACCTCAAATACACTTTTAAGTTTAGGCAGCAATTTAAATGTGCTTTGGCTACAGGCCAAGCTGGGCAGGGAGGGCAGGATACCTCTAACTGCAAACTAAGCAGGTACTGGTACCTGCATTAATCACTCTGACTCCTTTTTATAGCAGAGAGGAACAAACATTTCCAGGGGGGGATCCATCTGACCTACTATTACACTGACCTATTATAGGTGAGATTAATCACACCCTTGAGATATGTTGCTCTTCCTAGTTGCAGGGGGGAGCCCAGGACAATTAGCTCAGCTGCTTTGCAGACACTTAAGACATCCCAGATGAACCTCTGCTAGGGAATGAGGCCTCAGATGCATGTTCCTCAGATATCTGTCACCTGCCCTAAAGCTGTGGTGTCACTTTTTGTATTTTGTTTATGCTCCCATGATGTCAATGTGTCTATTCAGAGTGTTCTGAAAACTACTAATTCTCTGGTGCTTCCATACTGGTATTTTTGTGTTCCTCCAGAGAGAAGGCTGCATTTATCAATAGGGTGAAATGTTAGATCCTTACCTACTCACACTTGCTGTAGATGTATGTCCCTGGGAACCAAGAACAAAAGGTGACAGACAGTGCAAAGCTAGCATGGTGATTGCTGATGTATCAGGTAACAGCACAGCTGGTAGAAAGAGAGAGATGTCCTTTGGGTAACTAATGCTCTCCCTGTAAATAAACCCTCAGGAAAGGCCCCCTGCACCCAGAGGCTTCTAATTTCTGCCATTTACACTGGGTGGCTGGAGAAAACAGATTACCATTCCTGACATACCTTTCACTGCTTGTGCCCTTGGGCCATGGCAGCGGTAATGACTCTGTAGCACTGCCACATCCCCGGAGCAGGACTTTTTCTTAAGAGCAGGAGAGACGGAGGAAAACAAACTACAATCCCTACACAATGTTTGCAAGGAAAAACGTGAGGAGTGATGCTGGAGGAAGAGCTAGGCTCACTAACCATAACAATTACAGTTCAATGCACTCAGATGAAGATAGAAGAAAAAATTAATAGCAAAGGCTGAGCAGAGGATGCAAGGGAATCAGCTTGTGGAGAAGCTTTCAGTGTTGTGAGAAATACACATTTCCAGAAATTCCAGACCAGGAAGCTGGGAAACGTCAGCTCAGAGTATCCTTAGACAGTTTCTGCACCGTGCAAGACATTGCCTAGGCCAGTATCACCAGTACCCACTACTCCTTTTTTGGGGGAAGCATTTCTGACTGTGCTTATTCACAGCAACACTGAGAGACCCCTATCAGAGTAGATCAGTTATGCCCCATGATGTGCACTGCACACAGGAATAGAGCAACTTCTATACTGCAAGAGCTGTAGAATATAGCAAGGGAGGGTAACTTGGGTCAGAGAAAACCCTGATTGAAGCAGCTCTTCTGTCAGTACTGTGTCCCACCTTCAGACACCTTTCTTTTGCCCCCTCTGCATGCTGGTCCTTGCTGGTAAATGTAAATTGTAAAACTTCTTAGGGCTTGAGGAATGGGAGACCAACACAGCCTTTTATGAAAGAGTGGCCAGAGCAGCTTAAGAGATCACACTCCTCAGACACCCCTCAAAACCTGTAAACCACCTTTCAATAAAGGTAGAAAATATCTGCTATTTCCTAACAGCTTTTTCTCAGCACCTAGCTTCTTGTGTTTTGACACTTTTGATCTTGTTTGATTATTTATTTCCATTCTACCGAGACCAGTTCACTGCCAGTAACCACATTCTAACTCTTCTGGTTTTAAAGTGCTGAAAGTGTTCTGAAAAAAATTCCTCCCTCGATTTCACTGGACATCTTTCCAATTTTACTCTGTAAATTAGTTTGATGCAAGATATTTTTATCTGCTGGTTTAGAGTCAAAAGGGTCAACGGCAGGGTTTTTTTCTTTCTGAAAAATCCCAATTAAAGAAAACTAGATTTGGTTTTGTCTTTTAATGGAAACCTTAATATTTTCGGGAGCTGTACACGAATAGAAGATGTAATCAGTAGCAATTGGAACTAAATGTTCCTTGCAAATAACATAATGCTAGGCAGTTTTCCTCCTTCCAGGAATTAAAGGGAAAGCAAGATGCACTCCTTTATACACACAGTTTTATTTCATCTTATTTAAAATACCTTAAGTTTCAGCATCTGTATTTCTTTACCTCTACATTAAAAAGCAGTAATAGCAATGTTTGCCACCATCAGAATTTCCCAACGGAGTAAAAAAGCTCTATATGTGATGGCTCAGCTTTTCATGGAGTTTGTTTTGTTTTGTTGTGTTGGGGGGGTGGAATGTGTTTGCCTGAACACAATAAAATTCTGTGCCTTAATAAACTCAGCTTCACTCAAGCTCTGTCAGTGACAAGAGTACTGCAGAACAATGACCACAGTGGGGGTTGTGTTCTTATTCTCACACTACATATCCAGTGTTTTTTGCATTGACAAGTAAAGAGACTGGGTAGAGTAGACTGGATATCTGACAAGCAGGTTGTATTTAAATAGACCTGGAGATAAAATATTAGTCAACAATTATTTTGTTAAATTGTCCTGCCTGATACTTGTTGATTCAACGGAAACTGATGCAAGAGTATCTGAAGTCACCAATGTCCTTGAACCTTAAAAAATCTGGTTATCCAGGAACTCAGCCACAGGGAGGCAATATATAAATCAATTCAGTGTATCCCTACATTCAGACAATGTGGAAATTACACACACTATGACCTCTAGCACAGTTAGACACTGACACTGGATGTGCACTTAAAAACAGATGTTAGCTCTGAAATAATAAAAACCATGTCCAACAAGAATCTTCCCATTTGCTGTGTAAGAAATGTGGCCTCCAGCAAATTAAAGGTTATAGAGCATTAAATGGGTCTTATAAGGCTGTGTGCCCTCATGTTGGGGATGTTCACACCCTGCTGCTGCTGAGCTGGGGAGGGAGGAGGAGCAGTGCAGCCACCCCACAGTGCTCTGGTGGGGTCCTGAGCCCACCCAGACACACAACAGCACTACTGCCATGTGGAAGCCCTCAGTATTTGGAAGAGACACTCTGCATTTTGAAGGGGAAAGAAGCCAAACTGAACACCTACATCTATTCCTGACTGCATGCACAAATATTGAAGGGTTCCTCAGCCCCATCTATTATCAGCTGGCTTGGCTAAAAGTCTTTAGGTCATCAAACCTCCAGAGCAAAGCTACTGCTTTCTATCTCTGCTGATGGCAGAGACATTGTGCATCCCTTTTTAACTAATGGGGGGTCACAGAACAAAGTGTCAAATGCCAGGTTTGAAATGCTGGTGTCACCTGAAATTCCTAGCCTGACTGGTGTGGAAAGAGACAATCAATTTGAGACAGTGGAAATCTGGTGGTAATATTAATGGAGGGCTTGCAAGTGTCAAGCAGTTTTTGGTGTTTACATTTTTAAGATGTCCTGATTTTAATAATATACAATTCCCCGGTGTCTAAATTTCATGAAACTGTAAAAACTCTAGATGAAATACAATAAAAGGAAGGCAGTGAGAGATCATACTCTTTAGAAATAAAGAATCCAGTCAATATTGCTGCATGTGTACCTTTGTTCTTACCACAGAACAAATGCATCTTTACATGGACATGTGCCACAGAAGCACAGGGTTTTTCCTCCCCCGAAATAAAAGAACCTGATATACAACTGGGGACAGATGTATATTCAATTTAGAGAAATGAAGACAGATTTATATTCATTTTTGAGAGAAGCGAGGTTGCCAGCTGTGACAGTGATGAAACTGGGGACATTGATTCTGAGTCCACACTTACTTTCTAACCCCCTCTTCCCAGTTCAAAAGGCAGCATTCATGTATAATTCTTTTTGAAGAGGAATAGCATTCTCATTACATCTTCCACTACTGACACATAAACTATAACAGCAACACAACTGCCCTGTAACTATCTACCACTGCTATTGGGGGCCTAGGGGAAATCCATTATCTGGCTCTAAAATACTGACAAACGTTCTGTGGCTCTTCAGGTACTAGCCCAAGGGAGTGTTTTGTAGATGGCCATGCCCATCACACATTGCAGGTGGATCCTGCCACCAGTGTTCCTTTCTCTGCTCAGCCAGTTTCTGTGCCTGTGCCACATCCCATGGAGAGTGGGAGGTGCAGGGATCCCTGAGCTGAAAGCCCAGCTGGTGCCACCTCCCAGCTGCATCTCCTCTCTCTAGGAGCACTTTGTGGACAGCCTGTGTGGGTCTATCCGGGTTCTCCTGATCTGCATAAAGACCTGAGTGCCCCAGGCAATATGATCTGGGCGGACCAGGGGCTGGGGTTTAAAAGTTGCTACTTAGGTACAGGGCAATCCATTCTTGGTTCAGAGGGCAAAGAGAATTAGAGGAATATTTTCCACCCTCCTAACAATCTTCTTAGGTGCAACTGGTGTGAAACTGCAGTGCAGTTACAGTAGTTTCTGTCAGGGAGAAGGCAGGTCCCTGCTCACAGGTAGCATGTGTGCCATGGAATCAGGGGAGCAAAGGGTACTCTGCATTGAAGGCTGAAGGGATGGAAAGGGTTCAGAGCTCTGACCTGGCCACTTGGGGATGAGCATCAAAACAAACTTCCAAGGAAATTAATGGTATTGGCCTTGTGTTGATGGAGCCTTTTGGTCATTTTTCTGTAGCAGCCAGAGTATTTTGTGAGAGTGAAGAAAGGAATATCTGTGCTCATCCCTCTGAGGCTGAAGGAAATGGGAAAACTTGACAAAAGCAGGAAGAAGTAGAACAGAATCATGTTTAAGATTTTCCAGTTGAACTGTTCTGACCAGTGTCTCTTTTGAGTAATTTAAGAGATTGAAACAATTTTCCCTTACTAAAGTTTTGGCAAAATAAAATATGTCACTCACTTTTCCTAGAGAGGAAAGAAATAGCTCAAGAAAAATTACAAACTGGGAGAAGCATTCAAAGGAAAGGTCCTACATATGAATGTGCTTATTAATACCCTATCAAACAGTTATGGTAAACCTTTTTTTTTTTTTTTTAATGCAAAACAGTAAAAATCATATAAGCAAATATCTTAAACTGTATTCTGCTGGACTTGGGGAACTCCTGAAAGTCTAGTAGCGGTTCCAGACAAATGAGAGATGCTGCATTGGCATTGTCTGGCTTTACAGCAGGGACCTTCAGGTTTCTCTCACAGTTAATCTTCCCTTGGAGATGTCTCACAGATGTTCACCCAGCTTCACAGGAGCATCAGACCCACAGAAAGAGAGCTCTGCCATTTTATTTTTAAATTAAGGTTAGATCAAGAGGCTCTTCTATTTCATGTTGTTGTCATAAGAGAGATCTGTTGAGTTCTTACTGCAATGAACATCCTTGCTACTTCAAACATCAGAGTCCTTCAGTTTTTTTCTGTATCCATACATTAACCAGCCTGCCCTTTCCCTTGAGAGTGTTGACTCTTGCCATGTCCTCACATCGTTAGATGAAATTAGTTCATGTCTGCATCTACATTCCATCCTGCCAGTTTTTTCAAGCTTGGCAGAGACTTGAAGAAAATCCATTTGTGGACCAGATTTTCCCTGTTCTAAAAGACTCCAGTTACCGCACTGCTAATAGCTATGGCAATTATTTAAATCATTCTGAAACTAGTAGTCATGCTTTTATTTAATAATTCTACCTCAACATCTGATTAATCTACTCTCAAAGTATTTCCTTATTAATCAGATTACAAAGAGAGTTACTTAATTTTTCCAGCTGACAGTTAGCATGTTGACATCCTCCCTGCTTAGTAACAGAAGTCACATGAGATTATCAGGAGCAGAAGGCAAACCCATTTCTGTGCAGAGTGAGAGCACATCTTGGTTAGTAATCCCAGAGCAGAGTCTCACCCCTATTGACTGCTCTCCTCTGAGGTTTCTTGCATCAGCAACAGCCCTCTCATTGTCTCCATCTCGTTTCAGATCTGATCTGAAAATGTTTTTGCAATGCAGCTAACCTGTTACCATTTTAGTTTTCTCATCCTTTCTCTGCATGCTCTCAAAAATCCTAATTAAATCAGTAAATCTCTCAGAAGGATAATTTGAATGCACAATAGTAAATAAAACTGCACTGCCCTTGGTATTATGCAAAATCAGGAAATTGTATAAAACTGGCAGTCAAACAGAGGGGTATTTGAACTGCTCTTATCTCAAACCTAGAATAAGGACATCATTAGGGACAGTTGTTACTGGGAAGTCAGTGCTTGTCCTCATTTTAACAATACACTACAATACCAAATTTGAATATGTTGAGAGCATGAATGATCTAACAGTAAGAAGGGCACCAACAATTCTCAGTGGCTTGAATGGAAATAGCAGGTGTCTGGTACTTTTCTGGCCCTGAGACAGTAATCAGTCACAGATAATTGACTACTTTCAGATCCAGAAAGTGATTTGCAAGGGATTATATTTCCAGTGTATTATACTAGCTTAACATTAACTGCACAGGAGGAACCGGATTTTTGAAGCAGCAACCACAAACCACTCATTTTTGTTCATTTGAGCCATCTCCTTAGCCAGTAGAGTTGTATGTTCAAACTTCTGGGCAAATACTAATTACACCTTCTAATTGCAACACAGCTGCTTCCATTCCCTTTATTAAACTCTATTCATCTCTCATTATTAAACAAAACATAGGGCAGGAAAATAGAAAGGTATTTTCCTATGCATCTCTCTTTCAGAACAAATTCCTTTCCTGAGCAAGTACAGCCATGTCTATAATCATGTCTAATATACAGTATCACAAGACTACTCACATTCATTTTGAAGACCAATCTAGCAGTGAATTATCTGCTGTTTTGTCAAAATGAGCATGCCTGCACATTAAGCACAGCATGATTCACAGGCACAGAAATAAGGAAAACTGCCCTTCGGGAGGTTTAACTAGCTCCACAAAAAGAACTTTTCCATGCCTGGAAAGAACCTCTCCACCCTGAACAATGGCTTAAGAGCAAGAATCAGTTACCAAAAAGATAAGCACTTTTGCAACACTGCAAAATCCATCGAGTCTGGAAAGCAAACAGGAGTCCTGACACAGCAGCATCAGCGTAGAGCAGCCACAGTCCTGCTGCCCACCAGGCATGGGGAGGAGTTCTTGTCTAGGCCACTCCAGCAGCTCTTTCACTTTTTAACCCTGCTCAGAATGATTCCAGCAGAAAAGATGGCCTTTTTCTTTTTTGCAGGTGAATGAAGTAATCAGCTCACATAAGCTCAGCTGTGAGCTCCCACAACTCCATCAGCCCCAGAGATGGCTGGGTGGTGTGGGTAAAGAAAACAAGGGTGTGAAGGAGGGGAACTGAGACTTCCCCCTCCCCTTTGCTACCATTCAGGTCACAAACTGGCTCAAACACATATGTCATGGCAGCCTCTGTTCTCAATCTAATTAGACAGAGACAATCAAGATAGTTTTCAATTTTATCAGGAGTAAAAAGCCCCGAACACTCAAAACTTTAAAGAATTTTTTATAAGCACAGCTGATTATATCGCTACCCTTTCTCGTTGATTTATCTACAAAAATATATACAAGGTAATTCCCATTAATGTCCATGGAAAAGCATCTAGCAAAGGGATGCCATTAAAATATTCCTGTGCAAGAATCAGCTATTACGCAGGCCTTAATGCAAAATGCCATTTTGTCTTTCTAAACAAAGTTGTTCTAATCAAATTTGTGCTGATCAATGGTCAGACATGTTCCTGGGAAGATGAGGTTTAATTCCAGAGCTGGTCCCTGAAAGATTAGCTGCCTGCCACCCTGGAAAAGATGTTCTCTACCAGCCAAGGCAGCTAGGTTAATCTCTTCCACACCTCTTTTGTCAATCAGGTTTGAAGATGAGTGGAGGCAGATGCTGCATTGCTGTGTCCCCTGTGGAGGGCCCATCCCTTGCTTCTTCCTGGGATGGATGAGGAACCTGCTGCTGCTGCAGAAATGGGTCTCTGTGGGCAGGGGAGGGTTCTGCAGCATCATGTCCCAGAAGAATGTCCTACCTGCCCTTTTGTAGGAGGTATGTTTGCATTTCCTCATCTGCTGGGTGACAATTAAATCTGTTCTGTCTGTCCCAAAAAATAATTTTCATCAGAAATGACTTGGCTTGGAAAAGAATAGCTTAGCCTGAAGTTGAATGAAATATTTTCCTCATCTCACAGACCAAAATAACCCAAAAAGGCAGTGGAAAAAAGCCCAACAAATTGAGCTGAGATGGACTATACTATTTTTTCCTCTCAATTTTTTGGTTCAACTGCCATACAGAAAAATCAATTATTTTCATAGCTCTACATCAGTCATTCCTTTTTATAAAAATTCTAGTCATACAATCTGAGAACATATTTTCCCTACTGTTACATTCACTTTAGCTTCCAGGGAAGCCAATGTAGATGAACCCTTTTGGGAGAAATAAGTCCCTGGAGTAGACAGCGACACTCCTCTATCATGAATAACAAACAGAAAATGTTAGAGCAATTATGACAGAGAGCAGTTTATGTGGAATAACCACTGATTGAAATTTCCTTGCTTAAAACAATTCAGACATCTAACCAGCTCCACTTTCTCTAATCTGTGGAAATGACTTCTTGGGCTTTGGCCATAGGGTGTGCTGCTCTGATTTTACTGGGTTTTATACGATGCAACCCCCATACTGGGGACAGGGTTGTCTCATCATGCTGGTGGGGTTCACTCACCTATAAAAAACATGCATTAATCTATACACATTAGGCAATTTAAAACTGATGTGGGGTTGGATTTTGTTTACTGCACAGCCTCAAAGTGAACCAAAGTCAACAAATTCTACATTGTGTGTCTGCAGCAGCTCCTTTCAGGCCAGTACCACACAAGTCCTGGCATTTCCAGTGAAATATTATTGTCTCCCTGGAGTTGAGATCATCCCTGGAAGTGCATTTACCCATCTGCATCACTGGCAGATCTCAGTGTTTTGTAGAGCCTCTGGGTAGCCTGGCTGGCTTTGCAATGATGGCAGCAAACAGAAGAGACAGCTACAGCCCCTCTGGGCCCTGTGGCTGTGCAGCAGCTGGGACTGGTGGTCACTCTGAAGCAAGGACAGGGCTGCTGAGTACCACTGACAATTTACAGGCCAAGTACCAAGTCCCAGAGCCATCACTGAGGCTGTTTCCAGTATGCCACAGTAGTCATTGGATGTGGCACCCTGTTCAGAGTTGTGTCACCACAAGCAGAGTTCTCTCATATTCAACATTCCCCTAGGACTACATCTGTACTAGCTTATAGCCACATGGAAACTAGGCCTAAAAGATTATGTAGTTGATCCTTTGTACTTGTGTTTGCTTTCTATTTGTAGTAATCCAGGAGAATTGAGTTAGACTGCAGTCTTAGAATGGGTTATATTCTATTATTTTCTACTGTTCTATTTACAATTAAGAAAAACAAAAAAATTTAAAAGTCAAAGCAAAATCAAACCCCTAAAACAAAAAAAACCCCACTCAAAACCAACCATAGAACAGCAATATGTAGCAAAAAAACCCCAACCCCACAAAAATCTCCATTAAGTCAAAGAAGGGCCGATTGATACAGACTTTTGCAGCCATTCATGACTTTAAAAATCACCTGCTCGTTTTATACCAGTTTACCATCCTCAGAAGGCAATCCTCCTCTTCTGCAATACATTTGAACTGAGATCTTCATCATGGGCATCTTTGCATAGTGGGTAGGAAATTACCTACATCCATCAAATGATTTGTTTTGTTGGAAATAGCCTGCTCAGAAAGCATTATGCTGGTTGCTCCTTTGTCAGTCACTGCCCAGAGGGTTCAATTAATGCTATGGATGTTACCTGCTGACCTTTCATTTTTCTCTACCCATGGATTTCCATTCTGACTGATGAAGCCACATGTCAGTTGTTATTTCTCCAGCATCTGTAAGAGAGTGCCTGCTGCAACCTCCACCTTACACTGGTCTCCTTTGATCTCTGACTGTAACATGCCACACCATCAGGACAGAAAAACATCAATTTTCTACTTTGATCTTCATCTTCATGGGCTGATGAAGTGAATAAGTCTGCATTTTATAACACTCCAACCAAATCCCTTGAGTGCATAAGCCATGGGGCTTTCATTCAGTAGAGCTTGTATAATGGGAATTGCATCCCAGTACAGCCCCCCCAGCTTCTGGAGTAGTATAAAAAACTAACCAAGCATGCAGCACCAATATTGCAGTCTATCTCACATAAAAAAATCAAATGAATTGGCAAATTCAACTTGGTAGGCTAAAGATCAGTCTGTCCTATATACTCCCTGAATGTTCACTTGCACATTCATGATAACTAGTGGCAGTTTTGGGGTCTCTTCAGAGATAGCATCTTGCTTATACTCTACAATTTATCTACTACATTTGCCTTGGTCATGTTTTGGGGTTTTTGTTTTATTTTTTTAAATGTAGGTGTCAGTTTTGATGTCAGGTGACTTCAGGTGGCAAGGCTCAGATTTGAAAGGCTGCTTAGTCTGGTTTCCAGTTAGCTTTGCAAGACTAGGTAACTTTCAGTGGGATATAGGAGGTGAAATATTTAAGAAATTATGAAAATGGGTCTCAGATTTCAAAATCACTCATATCATGCAATGTTTTTATGATTTGTGGCTATGGGAGTGTTTGGAAATGAGGCCTTGATTTTGCTTCAGATTAATACAGCACCCATCAAAATAGGGACCCTAGCCTATGACTGCAGCTGCTATGATACAGTTGAATAAAATAGCAGGCTGTATGAGGAAAGCTTTAAAATGTAAACCTTAAATGTTCCATTTTGTAAGTAAATAAAGGCTAAAATTGAATGCAGTATTTTTTTAAATCTTGAGATCTTAATACTAATGTTTCATTTTTTTCTGATGTTGAACATTAACAGTCCTACTTTGCAGTGATATGGCTGAGGTTCATGATGTGACTGAGGGGGTTCAAGAGGGCACCTACACCTAACTGTGAGTTTTGAGGGCACCTGGTTGAAAATAACCATTTCTCCTTGGGTTTTCATCTTTTTGAGTTTACCTAAAGCATCTCTTTCTAATCTGTTCTCTGACCAGCTTCAAAATAACCAGAACCAATGCACAGCCCATAAATTCAGTTGCATTCTGCCTCATCCTTACAGTTAAAAACACCTTTCTAAGGGTGTCTTACAGTGACTTTTACAAAACACCTAATGTGTTGTTTCAGCCAAGGCAGTTGCCATTATTCAATCTTGTCAGTTTGAAAAATCAATTCCCTATCCACCACTGGCATTTTGGTGTCTAAGGGGTGTTGTAAAAATCTCTTTGAAATGGTAACCCTAAGCTAGGGTCTTTCCATAGCTTCAAAGGCATGTTCCAATCCCAATTCCTTTGAAATATTTAATTTGAATAATAAACTACCCAAGTACCAGCATATTCAGGTAGTTATCAGTTAGCTCTGACCAGTTGAAACTTTGAAGTGTTAATTGTGGAGGTGGACAAAGCTGCAGACTTTAGTGGTTCTGCAGGAAGCAAGAATTAACCCATTTACACCTTGCTGGGGAGAGAAAATTTTAATGAAGAACTCTGAAAAATCTTAGGCATTACAACCAGGACCCAAAGTGCTCACAGAAATGTGGAAGGAAAAATTTGAATCTGCCCATTTAATTGTTTATTTCCAAAGAAATAATAGTTACAGTCCTTGACTACATTGTAGACAAAGTGTGCTTACATAGTGGCCTGCACATTCAACTTCTGGTTCAGTCTGCACAGCACAAGCAGCAGGATGAGGATGGCATTTATATGATGCACACATCAAAATATGTTTGAATCTGTTATTGGCTGCACCATTGGCTTGATGGAGTATTTCAGTGGGACTTATCATTTGAAAGATTCCCATCTCTGTGGCATCCACGCCTCCTTTATGGCCCTCCTGGTTTCCCCTGTCGCAATTTTCAAGGCACTCCAGCTGAGAACAGGTTTGAGGAACGGAGTCTTTCCACAGAGCAAAGCAGAAGAACAAAATCCACTCATGTGCTGATCCTTAGAGCAGCCCTTGCTGTGTCCTGTTAACTGTGCAGCTGCTGGGGCTGGGCTGTGCATGGGGCAGGCACTGGTGCCCAGACAGAGAGATGTGGGTTGCACTCTTGCTGCTGGGAGCTGGGCCAGTCATAACTCTGAGGCAGAGCAATTGCAGGTTGTGTCACTCTTTAGCTGTCTCTATTGCTTTGTTTCTCCTCTTTTCTGAGACCCTGCCCCAGGCAGAAGTTCATGCAATCATCTGCTCTCTCCTGAGGTCAGCTTGCACTCCCTCACCCCAGCAGAGCCCCACCTCTCTCTACGATGTCACCACACTGAGGTTTTAGTTCTTTTGGTGACATTACACACCATTACTCACCTGATCTTATCAGGACCAAGAAAACTTTGTGAGGAGTGTTGTTGAGGGAAAAAGATGTTCTTCCTGTTCTCTACCTCAAAGCAGAATCATTTGGCTGCAGTGACCTGATGGCATCTTTGTCTACACCAGGTTCTTTCATGGTGGTTTGGAGGGTTGTTCCTTTTCCCCACCTGGTTCCTTGTGCACCCAGAACACCCCACCTTAGTGTGAGTAACGGGTGCTTCACAGAGGGAGCACCAGCATCTTTGCTAACAGATGATCTGCTCCACAGACCCAAAACCAATATTTGGACAGCAGAGCAATTAGAAGTCAGGCATAGCCTGCTGATGTCTTTCACAACACTGCTATTTTTTTCTCCTTAAACAACAGGGGTTTTTGCATTTGGGATTTAAATCAGTTTAGTGCTCAATGATTGAGGCATGGATTTCTCAGCATGCCTTGTCACTATGCAGTTGCCAGTGTAACGTGGTCATGTGGCCATACTGGAAATCTCTCACTTTGTGCAGGGAACAGTGTAGTCTCCCCACTCCTGAAGTGTTTTTTCAGAGGAATGAAAACACCATTATTTCCCTTCCTCCTCTCTCTGTAACACCACCTGACAGGATGCAGAGTTCACATTTCATTACTTACATGACCTCTATAGTCTCGTTACCCATGGCTCTGTCTTAGGGGATTTACAGAGCTGTGCTTGTATCTAAAAGCGGATTCTAAGTCCTTGAACAGTACTAGTGAGGATTAATGGGAATGTCACTTCCCAGCAGTTATCAGAAATCAAAATTTGCCATCTACAAAAGGCTACTGCAAGGCCTAGATATTTCTAAAAATGCAAAAGTAAACTCTCAGTTTCGAATCAAGAGTTAAAAATGAAAAAGAGATTGCAGCTTTTAAATAATTGTTTACCTGGAGTCTAAAGTCTTTATTTCTTTGGAAAAATGCAGATGGCATTTACTTGAGGAACCCAGAAGAGTTCACTTTCTCTGCTTTCCACAGCCAATTTCAAATGCTCCCAACTTGTTAGGGCACACGTTGTAGTGCAAGCAGCTGCAGAGATGTGGGCCTGGGAATGGCCCTGTGTGAGCAGGAGGGCTGAATGAGGAGAGACACTGAGTGACTGCCAGGGCAGGGAATGGAGTGACAGGAGATGGGATGAGGGCAGCTCCAGCCAGACTGTGGACAGGCAGAGGCAGGAGGCACTGCTGGCAAAAGCCAGTTCCTCTTTCCAAAAGCTGGGAGCTGGGGAAAGGCAAACCATCTGGCCCCGTGCCAGAGCCACAAAAATCCCTTCCTTCCTGCTTGAGTTCAAAGGAATAAACACAGCTTCACAATTCACAGTGCTGTGCTGTTGAACCCAGTGTGCTTTTGTATTCACATTGATGTTTGTTGTATCTACTGGAATCCAGTGAACCTACTTTTTCCTTCCTTGTATGACCTTTTGTTACTCCTGCTCTCAAAATGCACTCAGTGTCCGCTGTGGCTTGGCTTCAATCATCCTTCTGGGCAATGAAGAGAGTTCAATAAACTGCAGGAAGTTTTGGATGCCATCATGCAGCATACAGAGAAGAATACCTGGCAAAGGGTGTATGTGAGCCCAGAGCAGAGCCAAGGGGAGACTCCTGTAGCCAGGAGAGTCAGAGACCTCCCTTGGATTTGGGGTGTGCAGAATCACGAGTGAAGCTGCACTGGGAGAGTGAGCCATTGGTTCCCTGCCACAGTGAAGTGCCACTGTAGGAGCAGAGACCCCTGCAGCCACTCTGGTCAGAGTGAGATGCCCTCTGCAGCAGGGTGTCTCCAAACTGCACCTCACTGACACATCCACCCTCCCCCAACTGCTTCATCTGACAGACCTCAGGGACACAGATCAATTTGTGTCACCTGACAGGGAAGGAGCGTATGCTAGCAGCAGGTAAAGGATTTCAGTATCCAGGTTTGCTTTTCTCTGCACACAAATCCCTCCAGCTTTTGGATTATACCTCATCATAGCACATGAGATGAAGGAGCTAATACAAACATCCTAACATGCAAAAAGAAAATGCTTCTCTAGACTGGCTTTGCTTCATCAGTAAAACAGGCTGTAATACTGGCACCTGGAGAAACAGCAAAATCACTGTGAAAGGGAATAATGCTGTGTAAATTCACTAAAGTTAATTTCCAGGGCTCTGAAAACAGAAATACAATAAATTACAAAACCCCAGCAGCAAAGATACCCCAGCAACCCAAGAGTGGCATCTCATCTGACCCCAATAGAAAATTTTTCTACCTGAGCTCAAATCAGCTCATGTAATGATATTGCAGCTTCATTGTAGCATTGTTCCTGGGAGACAGACCTCATGTCTTTTATTACTGGTCTCATGTTGTCACAAATGTTTTAGTAACAACTCACTTGTGCTCTAATTAGGAAAAAAATCCAAGCCTTCAGAGCAGACTGGTCTCAAAGTGCAGACTACAATGTGTGGAGATTCACAAGACCTGAAGGCCTAACAAAGCCAATAAATCAGAGCTCACAAACCAGCTTTGTGCTGACATGATTTATCTTCCAGGGCTGACCTGCTTGGATATGATTTTATAATGAGGGCAGTCAGAGATGTGAACAGTAGACTAAAAGAAGCCGTTCACAGTGGTGAATCTGAGACTATTTGTTTTCCTATAACCCCAGCACTAACCTGCGAGATAAATCTAAAATATACTACTGTTACAGCAGTAGGTGACTGATTTAGGTGAAACAAGGACTCTAGATTTGTCATAAAGGACTTCTTCCCCATCTCCATCCCAGACATTATTTCTGGTAGGGAAATATTCTTAGTAGAAAAGTCTAAGAAATACATCTGCAATGGCTGGAGACAATGGATACCCAGACTGAAAGACATAACTGAAGTAGCTCACCATGGAGTTCTGTCAACACCACCGGCATCAATAGGGAATACTGCAGATGTAATTCTAGCACAGATGTGTTCACAATATTCAGAGGCTGCCTAGCTGTTCTTACAATGCAGGAGGCAGTGACAACTCAATTCTGAGTGTTAGAAAAATTGTAAACCACCTCTAATATGGTTGGGAAAGGATTGTTGGGAAAGGATTGCACATTGTCTCTTTTTTTCTTTTTTTTTTTTTTTTTTTTTTTTTTTTTTTTTTTTTTTCTTTTTTTTTCTTTTTTTTTTTTTTTTTTTTTTCCCTTTTTTTTTTTTTTTTGAGGGAAATGAAAATAAAGATATCGTTCTTCTGAAAGATGCGCTTTCTCAATAACAAATTGTTCTTTTGTTTAGTTCTGCTTCAAATTATTCCAAAAAGCTTTGCTTATATTGTAGGATTTTCATCTGATACTGATAGGAACATGAGCATCTTGAAAAGCTTAAAATAAAGGATAGTTTTAAAAGTGGGACATGTAGAAGAGGATTAATTTTTTTCATTAGTGAGGGCAGATCTAAACCACCAGGACCATAGCAGCCTGAAACCCTGGTGGATTTTCAGATCCTTGTTTTCTCATTTCAGAAACAGAAAAAGAGATAATGATTTGTAGCTGAATTCAGAAAAACATAAGTTTTGCCCAATGATGCATTACTTTTTATTTGTGGCAGATGAAATAATTTATTCTTTAAAAGAAAGAGGCAGAAACTCTAAATGCATAAGTTCTAAACATAGTGATAATTTTCTTTAAATCGAGGTGCAGACGTTTTTACTACAGCATTATGGGGGATTTCTATAGCCTACAGAGACATGAAAGATTACCCATGTCACCCAAAAATGCATTTCACCAGCATCCTAGAAGCTCTGTGCTACTTACAGAAATGAGTGTCATAAATAGCTTTTGAGCATCAGATAAGTACTGACTGTGAAAGCACTCAGATGCATTTCAGTGGTTTTGCTCGTGTATTTGGAGGCCAAATTATTCACATAAGGAAATGCTCCTGATTGTTTCATATTGAAGTTTAGCTAATACAGAACATAGCTAGCACAGTCTAGCTAGTATTTATAGGAAATGCTTTTTAAACGGTTTTACAAATACATAAAATAATAAATGTAATTAATCAATGAGGTTACTTCACCCCTGCTTTAGCCTCTAAGGTTTATAAAGTGAACATAGGATGAGCAGCCAAACTAAAGGGCCCTCTTTACAGAAAACATTGCTGTGATTAATGTTTGGGAATAATTAAGAACAAAAAGAAAACTTTAAAACGCATTTAAATTGTTTACTTTCAACACAGTGTTAACAGAAAACGTGCATCCTCAAAAACTTTGGGGTTTTTTTCAGATGCGCTTTGTCAATCTGTTTACTTTTAATTGATCACAGAAGTTTAGTAATACTATTTCCCTGCACTGACTGGATGAATAAATATCCACAAGGGTAACCTTCAAATCCAGCACCTGTGTGTATATATAAAGGCAAATTTCAATGTTACCATATTTACCTTGACTATAAAATATGCAAGCCTAGCTGCCAAAAATATCTTTACAAATCTAAACTCCTAGTTGAAAGGTTTTTTCTTCCTTTGGGTGTAGTTCAGGTAAAACTGTATCATCAGGCAGATTTTACATACAGCTTTGAGATATTCTACAGACTGTGGCCAGACCTTGGACTCTCTAGCTGGACTATTTGTACCTGGATTCCAGTCTAAATGATAAATTACAGTAAAGAATCAAACTATTTATGCTGTCATCATGCCTAGTTAAAGAACATTTCAGTGTCAAACTTGTAAGGCTCTTACCCCAAGTAGAAGACAACAAGATTTTCATCAAAGAGATAATCAGAATTACATTGGGAAGTGATCTTCATCAGAGAAAGGTATCCCTATCATTCTTTCACACTTGCTTTGGAATTGGGAAATCTCAGAATGTTTTACTTTACAGTGAATGAAGATTATACTCTTTGAAATCCTATGAGTCTGATGGTTAAATGGTTCAAAAGGCAGGATTATCAGATAGAGAGAATTTTCTCAAGACAGAGTGTCAGAGTTGGTTGGGATTAAACTGTTGTAGAAATACTAACTAGAGAGAGTTCAAAAATGAAAAATACTACCTAAGACACCACAGCTACTCAATAAAATTTTAATTTTTCCCTCCTCAGGACCACTGCCACTTTGTCTCGTGTATGCATTGTAGCTAAAAAGCCCAGAAAAAGGTTCCAAGTCAAAGATGGTTTTCACAAAGACAATTTGCAGAAAAAGAATAACTATAATAAGTGATTGCAATAGAAGAGACAGTTTTATTTTCAAAGCCACCATCCTATATCTTGTTCCATAAAGCTGTGGCTATCAGTTGCATTGGAGGAGGAGATGGAGGAATCCAGGAATAAAGCAATCAAGTATTAAATTTTTCAGATCTTCTAAGATTTTCTGTCAGTTTTTCAGTTTGTTTTATAAAAGGCCAGAATAATTTCAAGTGCCACAAGGCTATATCTTAAATTAGGATTGATACTATGCAGCAAATACATACAACAGGAAGTAAATAACTAGAACAACAACAACAAAAAAGATACTCTGTCTCTGAAGTCCTTGTGACATAGGGATTGCTGCAAACACTGAATAACCACTAGCCAAGAATAGCTTGATCACATGGCAGAACATCCCAATTTCTTTAATGATCCTTCATTGACACTGCTTTTTGAACTAGTCAATATTTCACATGTAAGAGAGATGTAAGTGGAGAAGCTGACTAATGAATAGTTCAGAGAAGTGTATAATCCTTTATAATTTTTGTGCTATTTTAAATAAACACAATTTCACAACTTTCCATCTTCTCCTTCTCAGCATTTGTCTCCTGCTTACAACTGAAGCTCAAAGTCCTTCACTGAGCTCTATGCATTGAGAACTTTGTGCCTGGCTGAGCACCCAGTGTTTAACATACTATGATTAAAATATTTGTGATATACAAAATGAACCATAGTCAATGGTCTGATCAGCATGTCTCAATGCAATATTGAAAGACTGATTACCTTACTTTCAGGAAAAAAACATAGAAAAAAATTTAAATTATAAAAATATATACCCACTGGCATTTAAAAAAAATCCCACACGTTTATATGCACAGTTTATATGCAGGCTTATATAGCTGAATCTAATCAGCAAAGTAGTTTTGGTAACTTCCACAGAAATAACCAGAGGAAATATCTTAGGAGATCTCTGTCTTCTCTCTTCTACATCCTCCAACTTCTAGAGGTTTTGGTATCCCACAGCCTTACAAAATACCATTTGGCTTCTATCTTGGCTTCAGGCTTAAAAATATCTCAGAAAGATTCATCCATGCCTGTTCCCATTTGTACAGCAAAGAGCAGAATGAGACCTCAGTCATCTGCTCACAGACATTCATTGTTGTGGTGGAAGCAGAAGAGGGAGCAAAAGAAATGTCACTTATTTAAAGGAACGAGGGTTGGATGGGCTCACAGCTGCCTGATCAACAGCTGCAAGTGCAGTGCAGCTCCGTATGGATTGGCACACAGGGCTCAAGAGGAAAGGATGGAAATTGCTCTGGCTGTAGTATTTTGCTGGACAAGTTCATATGGAGTCCTCATTAACCAGTGACTAATTAATGGTATCTAATTAAAGCAACAAAAAGAGTGTAGTGGTGGAGGAATCAGGTACCACAGACCATCCTGTCACGCTGCTTGTCTTAAATGTGCGTTGGTTAGGGTGATATGCAACACAATTCCAGGAATTAACTCTTCCAGCTGATTCTATTGTTTCTGGCTGAGAGCTCCCATGCCACAAGGATTAATTTAATCTATACCATTATTTAGTCAGCAATAACAGATGCTCATTCAGATATCTTGGCAGAAGAAGATGGCTCCACTTAGCACGGGAGCTTGCATGTCACCCTGGAGAGAGAGAGTCGTTCCACCATCATCTTCTGGTCCTCAGCAAGCCTCCACATCCAAGGCTCTGCTTATATGCACTTTATTCTCTGTGTGTGTGAGTGACATTTAAGATAGATATTTGGCAATAACATCTCAGACAAAGCAGCACCCTGTCTGGGAAAAAGTGGAAGATCATTAGCTAGATGAGGAAAATGGAAAGTCAAAGAGAAACAAGCTATTTGTTCTCCTCCTGCTCTGTTTCCCCCGCAAAAGCTGCTTGCCCAGTCATCCTGTCCCTTCAGCAAAGGAAGCAGAGCTGCCTGCAGCCAGCTTTTCTGCTGTGGTAAATGTCACTGCTGTCTCTTGACCAGGTCCTCAGCTCCCCTCAACAGCTGGCTGCCTGCCCACCGTGCACAAAGGGCCCGCTCCATCCCTCGCCTCCCCTGCCAGCCCCAGGAATGTTCAGCTCAATGGAAATCCATGGAGCCAATCCAGCACAAAAAACAGAGGAAGGAGACCTGGTATTACCAAAGGAGTTAAAATGACTCCAGGTCTGGCATTTAGGGCTGCAGTACTTGGTGTCACAACTTAAAATTTCTCCTCACATCTGAGAAAGCTGTGAAACCCTGTGCCCAACAGGATTTTCTGGGGCAATAGTCTGCCTGGGAAGACTCAACTCAAGAGCAAATTTGTTTAAGGTTACACACCAATTCTTTGCTTTTAATAAAAAAGGTAAAGAGTTTCTAATAAAAAAATGTAAAAGGTTCTCCACTCAGGTGCTGAGCTGAAGCTGAGTGACCAGAGGTCTGCCATGTACACCAAGCAGTTCCCAGTACTCTTCACATGTCCTCCTTGGCTGGGTTGCTTTCTGGTGCAAGGAAGCTTTGGGGACTGAAAGTCTCCCACTGAGAAGCCATTGGGATAGGAAGGAAAAAAGCCTCCCATGGGTTTTGGTTGGAGAGGTCCTTGCAGACCATGCTATTTAAAGAGCAGGACTCAGTTTCTCTGGAAGACCAGTCAGTCCATCCAACAGCCCTGCACTATCCCTGGGAAACCTCCCATGTGAGTGTCCTGTGAATTACTGCCTGCCAAAAGAGGGCAAGGGAAGAAGCATATTGCAGAAAGCAAAACTAGATTTTTCTTTCCCTCACAGCAGGACATGGCTAAGCATGGGGAGAACTACATAAGATGCAGAGGGTGTTGTGATTAGATGTACTGAAAGGCAATGGTGCCAGAAAATACTAAAGAGGCTAGGGTTGCTGAGGCTGGAAAGGACTCAAGGCAGGATGAGGTGTGTAAATACTAAAAGATCTGGAGATGGTGGGTGGGGAATAGCTGCACTCTCCTGCCTCAGCACAAAACTAAGAGCACTTCTTAAATTAGCAGGCAGCAAGCAGAAAATAAATAGAGGAAGCCCTCTTTCACACAGTGGAAATTAAACTCTGGAACTTATTGTCACAGGATGCTTCCAAGGCCAAAGCCCAACTGGATGTGAGAAGGGTTATACGAGGGCTGCACCAAGGATGGCCACTAAACCTCGCAGCCGCCTCGGCTCGGCAAGTCCCCAGGCACCGGCAGCCAGGCACAGCACCAGGAGAGAACAAGGAGCTACCAAGAATGACTCACATTTCCTACTCCCTTTCTTAAGCATTTCTGGGAACACTAGGGAACTCCCTGTACTGGGCCAAGGCACAGGCTTCACTGTACAGAGCACAGGGTCACCTGCACTATTGTTCTGACCTGCCCTGGCCGTTCTTTTGCGCTCGTATAACAAACTGGGGGTATTGTTTTCTGAAGTGACTAAAGCAGGTAAAGTCGCCCGAGAAATCATCATGCTTGCCAAAAATACCTTTCAAAAGACTAAAATTGCTGTGGATGATTTAGTCTTAATTCAGAAAATAATGCTATTATCAAAGAACGTGCAAGAAGAGAAAAAATGAACTACCAGAACCAGTGGTGTCAACTTTTTTGAGTGAAATTAATTTTTTTCCCAAAACATCAGTATGAGCTAAAAGCCTGCTGTTAAAATTAATTGTAACAACCTAAACATTCCATTAGGTTGAGCACAGCCTGGGGGACAGGCTTGATATCTTTCTTTTTCAGGTTGCTAAAAGGAAAGAGAGAAGCATCTAATGTTGTCCCATGTTTCTGGGATGTGTTTTAGGGGAACAATGCCCAACATCAGAAGAGTGCTGAATGTCACAGAGAGTCTGTCCCAGCACGGCACAGAGAAGCTGCCCCTCCATCAGTGAAGCCTCCCCCAGTCACAGCCACAGGCACAGGGACACAGGGCAGAGGCTGGGCTGGCAGGGCTGCACACCTGCAGGCACCAGGAAACCCTGAGAGCAGTCTGGCACATGCTGAAGTAGAGACAGCTTTCCTCCCAGAAGCAGGATTTCCTGAGGGAGGGCAGGCTGCAGCATCCTTGCTTCAGTGGTAAGGAGCCCTCCAGGGGAAGCCACGAACTCCCTCCTATGTTACAGGATTCCCAAGCAGATGAGCTGCCTTGGCTCAGCTGCCAGCAGAGGCTTTGGTGAGAATGCTGCTCTTCAAAACACCTGCCCCATGGCCCATGGCAAACACCAGGCATAAGCATTCCACAGGGAAGAGGCCAAGGGAACAAATCGTGTTTTTATGGAGTGACAAAATCTGCCAGATGGGCTGCCAACACACCTGGGAGGCAGCAGCAGCATTTGGGGGTCAGCAAGTGTCTTCTGAGATCCTGCAGGACACTGCAGATATGAGCATCTAGAGAGAAATATCTTCCTTTGCTTTGAAACCACAGAGTGGTGACCGACCTCTTACCCTTTGGTGTGAAAGAAAAATTGTGATAATTCAATCCTCCAGGCAATAGATGAGTGGAAGACAATGCACACCCACACCAGAAGAATTCCTAAAGGGAGTCCCACCACCAAAATTATCACTCAACTCAGAACTGTCCAAGCAGGAAGAATCACCAGGTTTTCCAACCCTAATTTACCAGCTGTCGGAAACAATGACGTAATCAACAGGGAGTGAATAGCATCAGTAATCATATCCTGAGAAAAATAACCAGATGCACTAAATATCCTACTGAACTATAAAAGTCTCATAAGAGCTCTCTGAAAGAATATTTACAAACATACTGCTGTTCAAACCTGGGCATATTGTTTCAGAGGAACAGAGGAAACTAAAACAAGAAAAGAAATTACCTTGACAAGTGGGTTTACTATAATGATGCTTTTGTTAAGCCTGTCAAGGGGGCAGCTGTTGGTACTATTCATAATCCATTTGAAAGAAAGGAAGGGGGTAAACTAGTGAAATGGTGGAATGATCCAGATTTTTATCAGCTAATGTCATTTCAAGAAAAAACAGAAAATTGGCGATTTGGATCGCTAATTATGTGGAGCCTGGTGTTGTCACATTAAGACCAAACGGATACTTCCACTGACCGCAGGAGGCAATAAATCAGTCCAGCAATTAAAAAGATGAACTTTCTCCACTCTTCCCCCTCAATGCATGCTGCTGAGTGCTCTGGCTGTCCTCCAACAGAGCACTCTGACATTCATAATCCAGCCAAAGCCACCAACTCAGGTGTTTACTGGTAAGCACAGGCTTAAATGCATTGCTGGGCCAAGGCCGAAAGGGTTGGCCAGCTGCAGCCTGCAGCTCTCTGCATCCCTGGGACAGTATCACAATATTCCATGTGGATGGCAGTTTCTTGGCCTGTGGGTCTCTGGTGGTCCCTAAGGCATGGGGAGGCCATCTACAAAATGTCATCTGCTGTCATTTTGTTTTGAGCCGTGCAGAGGGTTTCCTATACACACAGAACGAGAAAGCAAACCAAAGAAAACCAGAGACATTTTAACCTGGCTTGGTCAGTGTGCTTCTAAATAAGACATGGCAACACAGTGTTAAATGCTCTGAATTTCCCCGGTGTGGGGGAGGTTCATCCTTGGATTACAATTTGTCAGGCCTTCACATTATCAGAAGTAATTAACAATCAAACTGTAAATAATTTCCTGTTGACTGACTAGTCACATGCCAGTCAAATCTCTGGAGGATGGAGCTGTTCCTGTAAAAGAAAGCTGTTCCTTGCTGGATTCTGAAAACGGGTGAAAAAAACCTCAGAATTATTTCTTCTTCTCCCAGAATAGTAACCAGAATTAGACTATGACCTTTCCAGAGCGATGCACGTAATTAAGGAAATCAAAGCTACTGCTATATCTCTGAGGCAAAAGAAAAAAAAAAAAAAAAACCTGTTTTGATCACATTTACTTCTTTTTATAAACCATGAAAGCCTGGATGTTCAGTGTTTAGACTGACGTTCCCTCTGCAAAAGAGGAAGTGCACTACTGCACATAAAAAGGAATGTGGGGGAAATAAAAAATGCCTGAATGAAACATCAGCTCCAATATACCTTTGTGATGACTTGGCTTCTGTAGTATTCAAATGTAGAGGTTATTTTCACCTCCTCTGCTGCCTCATGAATTCCCTCAGGGATTGTGATTTGAGTTTCAAACAGCAAAAAAGAAAAAAATCTTTTTCATCATGGAAGCAGATAAAATGGGCAGAGGCAAGAAAAGCTCCTTTTGTTCTGATCTTTCAGGCCTCAAAACACATTTCAATTCATGTAAATATGTATTCAAACCTCTTACAAATCACAAGTATGCATTCTCTTTACCTTTCTAAAAATGTATTTTAATTTTAATATTACATGTATTATTTTCCTTTCTGGTATAGGAAAATGTTTCTATTTAGATAATGTCTGTTATTTCTGTTCTTTGTTACTTGTTGTTTATTGAAGCTTAAGCTGTTATGGTCTCTTACATAAATCCTGCTTAGCACATGGATTATTGATCCTATAATCCATAATAATATTGTCTATTCTGTCATCCAGCTGGCAGCAATAAACACTAAAAACACACACTCTAAAATTCGTTGTGAAATTCTACTCAAACAAAAACCAAACCCAAAACAATAAACACGGTCAACGAATTACACTTCTAAATAATTGTGATTTCTCTCCAAAAACACCTGAAGACAGTAGACCATATATTAGATTTATGGTCTATTATATTTTAGGCTTAAAACCAAAACAATTCCTTAGTTATGCAGACACCCCTCAATATTTAGCTTGTTTCATTTTGCCCTTACAAAATTATATTCTTTTACTTTTATGAGGAAAATGCTTTGTTGGGTTAGGTTGTTTTGAAGTGCTCAACAAAAGCTGTAATGTGGAATAGTTAGACCAAACAGGGAAATTTTAGCAGGGCTTCATATTCTGTACCTGACACCTAATTTTTGCCATGGGCAAGAGCTACAAGCCTGGATTTACAGTGTGCCTTGATTTTGAGGGTAGCTTGCGATGCCATCACCTTCCCAATTTCAGCTTGCTCTGGAGCAGGTCTGGAAGACTCCTGCCATCTGTCCCCATGGGCAAATTTTGCTGTTGGAGGGGATGTGGCCTATTGGAGGGCTGCTGCTGCCCCTGTGGGAACTTAGACACTTCTCTGTTCCAACCCAGTGTCCTCGCTGGTCATGGGGTGTTGCAACCTGCACATATGATTTTCTGTTTGTTACCAGACCTGGATTTTTTTGTAAATGAGTGCTAAACGTAAAGCTATCACAAATGGAGTAGGATTTCAGTAAGTCTGTGCAAGATTTCAATTTCACAGAGGTATGAAGGGTGTATTATGCCATCTCCTTAGGGTCCAGCTGTGATGTTGAGAGCATGTCTGAGACAGAGCACTGTCCAGGAGGCTGCGTGTCCCCTGTGCTGGGGGCTGTGCATTTCCTGGCTCATCGTGGTAGCACCTCAGGGGAAGCACTGGAGGAGAATGAAGATCCCTGTGCTGGCATTGAAAGGTTTGATTTGTTCCTCATTGTCCAACTTTTTGGCATGGACTGGGGGGCATGAGCCCCCGGGTGCTCTGCAGTACCCTGAGGTCAGCTTGGGAGCTCATGACAGGGCACAACTCTCCACAGAGAAGGCAAAAGATTCCGTGAGGAGAAGACCACACAAGGGTTTTGAAGAGTATCAATTTCTCCTGGTTCTTTCCATGGGAAAATATGGATAGGCAGTTTGAAGATCTCAGTCAAGTTTTCAGTAAAACCCAGCTGAAGTTCCAGCAGTAGGTAAATCTGAAGAGACTACACAAATCCAAATAAAATACATTCATTTTTAGAAAACTTATGTGTCTCCATCTTATCTGTAGTAACACGTGGCTGTTGACAATGCCTGGTTTATTCATAATTTTTTTTTATTTGCATAGCTGTTCCAATAAGTGCTTCATAAATCATTTGTGGTTGGGAGAAGTTCCCAAAATCACTCTACCCTGTGAAATATCCAAACAAGGCAGCAATTGTTTCATGCAGGCAGAGAATTGATTTCTTCTGGTAAATCTAAGTAGCTGATTAGGTTGGTCCTGCCTCTGATGATCAGTGCCGAAAAAAGAAAATGGTTTCTCCTCTCGTGCACAGAACCTCCAGCTCTCAACATTTTCCAAGCCAGTGGCTGTCACCCCACCATATCTGTACTTTGTGGTGCACATCAGATCTGGGACAGGGCAGCACACAACTGGTGAAGGACCTTGCAGATGAGATGATTAACCTATAAAAGTTTTAGATTCTTATTTCTCAGATATACTGTGAAGTTCATTTATCTTTTTTCATAAGGAAGACATACATGTCTTCACAGAAAGTGTACATGTCTGCCCCCTTGAACTTCACAAGTTTTCAGCCCATCAATTTCAGCCATCTTTTATGAGGTGGAGTTTGATAGGATAATAATCTAAAATATATTTGTTTTCTAAAAGTCTCAAAACAAGGTGTGGAAGCGCAGGACACTGTCAGTTCTACTGGGAGATGAATGAGCCAAATTTGTATTAAATGGTAGAGAATCCATACAGAAGAGCTACCATGACTGCCATAAATGTCAAAACTGCTTTGGTTAGAAATTGCAGTGTATTGTATACCTGAGACACAAAGCTTTAGGAAACCAGTTATCATTAGTCCTACTGATCAAAGACTTTGGCATTGGGGAGAGAGACACTGGGGAACAGCTTCTGCAGGGATGTTCACTGACTTGAGGTGATTATGTCAGGATATTGGCTCTGGTTGTGACAGAGGCAGCTGATTCAGCACTTTAATATTCTGTTCTGGTTAGTGAGAAAAGTAATTCTTGTGAAGAACATATAATGCTTTTGGTGGGGGCCTTTATACGTCTACATGAATATGGCCAAGGGTTTTTAATCTCAAATACATGTATATTAGAGGGAGATCATATTCCTACTGCTCCTTCATAAGGTCTATACGTCCTCCTTAGACATGTGGTCATGTTTACTTTGTCAAATCCTTCCTTGTACTTGTGGATCAATTAGTCTTATTTCTATTCTGTCTCCATCCAAATTCTTTCATTTTAAAAAACCACAAAAGAGGAAATACATCACATTAAAGCCCCATTCAGCATAGTTGTATCACAATGATTATGTTACTATGGAAACATCTGTGTGAAGAGGCTAAGATACTCTTGAAGATTAGCATTTTATCCCATATTTCCAATTATGTCATCAGACTGGATTTTCAGTGGCATAAGTGACATAACCACAGAGAAATTAAGTGATTTACAATGCGTAAAGATGCGAACTGGCAATTATTTGAGAAAAAAACCCCAAATAATTTACATGCTGGGGAGTCTGAAACTAAAACTGCTGCTGCCCCATGCATATTTGAAAGGTTGGATTAAGTTCTCTTGGAATCACCCTGGAATAATTGTTGTTTCCTCATGAGTTCTAGGACTCGGGCGAGCAGCAGGACAGCACACAATCTCTGAATTAGACTGATTATAACTAGATAGGGCACTAAATGTGGTGCTGTCTGGCAGCAAACATGACACTGGGGCAAGGGTACCTGTGCCTGCTCCTCTCACTGGTGTCTCCCATGCCCTGTCAGACCTGCTCGCCCCATGGTGTGTGTCTGGGCACATTTCCACACACAGCAGCCTCCTTTCCCTTGCAGGCTGGATCCCCAAATCAGCACAGCCCCTGCACTTTGCACAGGAACATTTCCCATGCTGTCACTCATCATGGTCAGTGTCCCCCAGTCTTCCCAAAGGCTCTCCAGGAGAAAATAAATCTTTTTAAATCTTTGCAAAGTTCTAAGCTAGCTCAGGCTTTCTTAGGCTTTGGAGGAATATTTCATAGGAAAAAGGACTCAAAAGAGGCTCTGACCCTCAGCTGCAGATTGAGATGTTTATTCCAGGTGGTCTCCAGAGGGAAAGAGGGCGTGCACAGAGGAACAGGGTCTTTTCTCAGCTCTTGCCAGGAATGGGCAGTTCGGGTCAGCCAGTGGGGTCAGAAAGGGAAGGAAGGGTCAAACTACATGGTACAAGCTCTAGGGGTCCCTGAGGGGAGAGAAACCATTCCCACAAGGGAATGTAACATCCAGGTATGGCTGGCTTGTTTTCATCTCCCTGTCCTGCTGGTGTCTTGCTAGTAACAGATATTGGAGGTACGCAGTAGTAAATATCTGCAAAATATCTTAAATGTTTTGTGTAGTAGGGGGTTTTCTGTACCAGCAAAACAATTGCATTTGATAGATGGCCCAGCCTTTCAAGAAAGTTCTCTACTTTGTTTCATTTTGATAAACTGCATGGCATTTACGGAATCAAAATTCCTTCAAGACCACAAAGAAGAAAGAATTCCTATGTCAAAAACCACCAAGTGTATAAATTAAATTGAGAAATGTGGTAGAATTATTTAAAAGATTAAAAGGAAAATGTTAAGTAAGAGCTGGTGGACAAGACTTAGTTTTGGCCACGTGTTCTTGGATTGGTAATAAAGCAACATATTAATAATGTCATCAGGGACAAAGACCTTCAAAACAAAGATATAACCACTCATGCATTATAACAGTTCATACATAATGACACTTACAGTAAGCATGGCATTAGTTCCCTCTTCAGGAATGATTCATCTATGCTGTTAAAACTTATCATTAAAAAATCATGCTGATACATTCTGAAGAAGGTGAGATCCCGAAGTGAGGAACTTGAAGTGCTCCTTCTCTAGTGTCAGGGCTGTCCTCATGCCTGTGCAGTCCAGAGGCCAGGCTGGGGTCAGCTGTGAAGCTACAGCCCAGACCAGGGACCAGGCTGGAAGGTCAGTCTGTCTGAGTGTACATGGCACCTCAGCCCACCCTTGGGGTGCACATGGGATTGCTCTGGTTGCCCTATCAGGTCAAACAAAATATGGAGTTTTCTGGAAAGTATACATATGTTTTCACAGATCTTGAAATAGCATCTAATATTATGTATGTGATATATAGATATATATATCACATAGATATATTGTAGATATATAGTCCAATGATCTGAGTTTGGGTGGACTGCTGTCACTGTATGATCTCATCCAGGCAGATGCTGCAGATTAGCTCAGCTCCAATAATTGCAAGGTGACTCCCTCTACGTCTCTGGGTAAAACAGTCAATCCTAAAAAATATAACACATAGAAGTTGTTCAGAAGCCACTGGTAGTTAAGGGAAACAATATAAGATTAGCTCCAGTGGTATTATTTACAAGAAATAATCTTTTTACCACTAAAACTTGAAATATTGAAAGTTTTAAAACAAGGGAACCAATTTTCCTGTTCCATGTATTCAACAAAACATAATTCTGCCACATCTTACTGTTAACAATGTCTCAATTAAGTAGATGTCATTATTTTGAACAGATTTCTTTTTAAAAAGGAGAACAAGGAGGAGGGAAAGAGAAGAATAAGCAGAAAATGAAAATGAGGAGAGAAACTGTGCCTTTGCCTTTTTCTTCTGCATGAGACAAAAAAAAAGTGACACTGGAGTTTCTTGTAAACTAAGTTGCATATTATTTGCCACCATGTTGATAAGGGAGGCAATCTCAACAATATGCCCTGTGTGCCACCTAGACTGTACAGGAACTGCTAGGAACAGGGAGGAGACAAACTGCTGGCAAGCCAAGTGAACATCGTGCCAGTTCTATGCTTTGTAACTGAAGTCATGCAAATGGAGAAGGCTCCTATCAGATTCTTTAGACCCCCTTGCTTTCTCTATAGATTTCTCATCTGCCCACACACCAAGATTGTTTTTCAGTGTTGATGTTGTGGTGACTCCTATTGTAGATGTCTAATTTTTCCATCAGACAGGTGACCTTGTTGGAACAGGGGATACTAGCAGCAGACTCCAGAAAGTTACAGGAAAGGTGCTTCATCTTTTACTTGCTTGATTATTTCCAACAGTAGCAGTAAAGCTCATTCTCTTCTCCATTATATTGCTGTCAGTTCAATTGCAGTTTCTTTTATTAATAATGTAATTATTAATAGTAACTTATAATTTTCCTCATGGCCCTGGTCTTGAGTTAAAATTTACACAAAGGAATCCTCATATTCAGCCATAGTATTCTTCAGTGGGTCTATGAAAAATTATCTGTTTTTTCTTGCCAGGAACTGGCTGTGAGACTGGAGATTGGTTTTGTTTTTTGGATATCATAATTTCTATTCAGACTGAGATTCAGATACTAAGTGATATTTTTTGCACATTCTTAAGATGCCTGATGAATTATACATACATTCATAAAAGGTCCAAAATTTAAATTTGATTAAATATATAATGTGTCCACATAAGCTATTTACATTACTCAAGGGCAATTAAGATAACGATAGTGGAAGTTGGACAGTCTGATACTTTTACGAGGATTCACTTTCATTTAGAATCAAAACTATTCTTCCCAAATGTGGTGTGTTATTCCCAGCATTTCAGCTGTAGATTTGACAGAGACAAGTAATTCCCATTAATCTTTGTAATGCACAAAAGTCAAAGAAGACATGAGCAAAATGTTAGAAGGGCTGAGAAATTTTATTTTCATCCTGTCCTAGCTGTCTTGTCTGCACTAGGATGATCCCTCCTTCTCAGTGATACTGTTGGATTAATTCTGCAAAGGGGCATTTCTGTTTCAATAGTGACTGAGTGATATGGCCAACCATGACTTTACTCCCTGCCAAGATTGTATTTTCAGCTGAGTGGAGGAAAAGAGAATCCTTACTTTTCAGCTAAGGTTCTCAAAATATTTGTTGTTTCCAAACTCCAGCCAGCATGATCCACATTGAAACCACACACAAACTAAAACACAAGTGAGATCACCCACCTGCGAAATTTTCACCAAAAGTGCCAAAAGGGAAAACACTTGCCTAATTTGTGCTGGCATGAGACAGCGTCTAGAGTGCTCCCTTTTTTCTGACACAAGCACATTTTAGTACTCCTGCCAACAACATTGTAGTCTCAAGGGCACCTTGAAAAGCAACAAAAACTGTTAAAAAATTAATGATAAAAATACCCTTGGGAAAAAAAAAAAAGAAAAAAGAAAAAAGAAAAAAGAAAAGCACTACTATTTCTGGAAAGGGTTGGTTTGTTTTCCTTTTTTAAATTAATTTTTTTCTAAGGAATTAATAGTCTGGGGACTCAAAGGGAAGCGACAGCAGGGTTACATGTGCTCACAGTGTGGTGTATCTTGTCATCTCAAAGGTTCCCAAGCAGCTGGTCCACAGAGATCTGAGAGGTCACGTAGTTTTAACGCTTCCCCATCTCCTACTGCTTCATCTCATTTGTAATATCTAAAAATACACGTCTTGCTTTCCCAGTGTAGCTTTCCCATGTAAACTTGGACTTGCTGCCATTATCCCAGGACATGGTGATGCTCTGCAGGGTGGGAGAATGGGACATGTATTTGCCAGCTGGAAGAGAGACAGCTTCTGAATGGAAGGGGAGGATTTCCCTGAGATAGCGTTTCTATTCATGCTGGAAAATCACGCAGAACTTTTCTACTAAATAGCATTCAGATTGGTTTCAGACACCTCTGAAGAAGGAATTCTGTCTCTCTGGTCAGGAAGCTGGGCTAGACTGTCCTCGAGGAAAGCAAGAAAGAGCTGAGGTGTCTGTGCCTGGTGCATTTTATGCTTATGGATGACAACCACTGCTTAAAAAATTGAAGCAAGCCAGAGAATTAAAAGCCCTTACAGAGCACCTCAGGGGGTGCTATTCCCTGGAAGGCATATCTAAATTGTCTACTCTAATCAGTTCATTCTTGTTTTTAAATATTTTGAGGACATAAGTATCTTGCTCCAAAACATACCAGTGACTTAAAATAATTCTTCCACTGACACACACTAATTTTAGCACACAATTTTGCTTTAACTTGTTATTTTTTATAATGACCTTAGACTTCCCAAAGCACACCCAAGGCCTTTGTCAAAATTGTTTGCATGCACAAAAATTTCTGTAAGAATAATGCCTGCTTTTCTCCGTGAAGATTTATTGCTGTCCTTTGCAAGAATGTTGCTGGGGAAACAGTGACTCCTAGTCATATTTCACATGATACCTACAATTAATCTGTTAGTAACTCAGACTGGATGGCTCTTTCACTTAGAACATCTGTTAACGAATTTCTTCAGATAGATAATTTATCTACACGTGTATTTTGAACAAAACAGAATCACATATCAGACCTCACTGACAATTATTTTCTCTGCAAGTGTTTTTCCATTTGGCATGTTCAAAAAAATTGCATTGTCAATCTCCTCAAGGCAGTTATTCAAATAGGTTTATTAATATCTATTAATCTCAATTAATTTATACAAAAATATTTAGATCTTGAAAGAACTCTCAGGAGCTAGGTTGATTGCATTTTAAACCATTTCTTATTTGACTACCTACGTAGTCACTTATGTTTGGAGGTAAAGGAAATGCAATAGCTTACTGCTAAGGACAAAATTGATAGGGATGATGTGAACATAAAAATGGAGTTATATCCATGCATTCAGCGAAGGAAAGCAAGAAAATGGCAATCAGGAAAAGTCAATCTATGTGAACTCATCATCATCAGACTGAAAATGGTTGCTAATTGTTTTGCTTCAGATCTGGCTTAGATGGATTCATTTTAATATGACCTAATGAAACCCACACCAAGACTCACTGAGTCTGAGTTCATCTAAGAAAAGTACACACCATTTACCTGTGTCTCAAACCTGCTGCTTTAGTCAAAATATTAGGAACTCCAGGGTCAGGGAACACTATCATCCCCTGAGAAAGTCAGCCACCATTTCCCTCTGAGTCAAAATAGGAAACAAATGGGGGAACAGCACAGACTTGGGGAAGCGGTGATGTATGAGCTGTCTGTGTCTTGGTACATTATGTAAGGGTTAGGAAGAGAGGATAAAAAGGAATTCTGGAAAATAAATCTGTTGAGCTGGAGAACTGCAGAAAAATGAAGTCTCACATTCAGACAACCAAAAAAAGATGGCCTTGGTAGACCTGAACTTTCTGATCACAGGAACACAGGTGGAATCACCTGTTCTTTCTGCCAAGTGACCTCACACACTAAACCATCTTCAAGCTTTTTACATCTATCCCACTTCACAGAAGCTGTTCCAGGCAGGTAAGGCAAGAAAACTTTAGCAAAATTTTCAGATATTTTCAGACATCATTCATGATCGAAGTGAGGCATCTTCCCTTCCACTCAGGCTTTTCATTTAAAATTGAGTACTCTTCCAAGCAGAATGAATTGCATTAGATTTTCATCTCATCTTGATAATTTTCTTTGTTAAGTAAAGACTCATTAACTTCTTATACAAGTGTGGCATCAATCCCTTGTGGCAAGGAATTCAAATAAAACCACTTATGAACTCCTTGCCTTACACCCAACGTTTTCCACTGCCCTCTCAGTAGCTGCAGTCAGGAGCAGGGAAAATCTACAGCTTGTCCAAAGAATTGTCAGTGTTTATGACATATGAAAGCTATGCTTTCAAGACAAGATGGTGTTATCATTTTAGAAAATGTTACTTTTAAAAGCAGTATACTAAAAATAACACAGTACAGCCTAGTAGCAGACTACTCATTTTAGTTCCTTTATAAATACACTTTTCTGGATTAAAGACATTTTTGTCACTCCAGAGTAACTCATAAGGCAGTCTGAGCCTGTTTGGAGACAGGACAGAGAAGAACTGTCTGAAATTCAGAAAAAGCAAAAGCAGGGACCTGCACCTGGGAAAGAATAACCCCATGCATCAGGCTGGGGTCTGACCTGTTGGAAAGCAGCTCTGTGGAGAAGGACCTGGGGGGTTCAGGTGGACAAAGAGCCATCCATAAGACAGCAGTGTGCCCTGGGGCCAAAAATCCCACTGACATTCCAGAATACAGGTCAAAGTTGGTATCCTGCCTCTCTACTCAGCTCTTGTGAGGCACATTTGGAGTGCTGTGTCCATACTGAGTTCCTCATGACAAGAGAGACAGTGGAGCTCCTGGAGTGGGTCCAGTGGAGGGCTATAAATATGATGAAGGGACTGGAGCATCTCTCCTATGAGGGACCTGGGCCTCTTCAGCCTCAAGAAGATATGACTGAGAGGGGAAATCATCAATGTGTGTGAGTGTCTGATGGGAGCAGTCAGAGTATGGGCCCATGTTCTTCTCAGCAGTGCTGAGCAATAGGACAAGAGGCAACTGAAATAACTGATGCACTCAAAGTTCCACCTGAAAAGGAGGAAGAACTTCTTTACTGTGTGTTTTGTGTGTGGCTGAGCCCTGGAACTGCTTACCCAGAGGGGCTGTGGGATCTCCCTCACTGGAGAGTTCAGGAACTGCAATCCTGTGCAATGTACTCCAAGATGACCTTGCTGAGCATGGGCCACTGTGGTCCCTTCCAACCTGACCCATTCTGTGATTCTGTATGTAAGAATGGATCTGACTCTGCAGTTACAAGGTAGAATTCCAGAACCTGAGCAGATATAATCCAGCACTACAAATGTTAGAATTATTTTATACAGACTCCTTACAGATAAATATGCAGAGTGAAGCCTTAATGAAGCCTTCGGAAACCAGTGGAAGCTCTTCCACTGGACATGTTCCTAAAACTTTGAAGAAGTCACTGTGTAAATAGAATCAGATCAAAGGATATGGATGTTGAATTAGGCAAGCAGCAGATTACAAAACAGCATTAGCATTTGCCCTTTGCAAAGGTTAAATATGTTCCTGTCTTAAATACTGCATTCATGTTCCCTTGAGGACTATCCATTAAAAAGCTTTTGGATTAAAATGAAAACAGGACCAGAATACAATTAGAAAGATTTTTTTTTTAGAACTTTGGAGCAGACATTATTAGAAATAAATATCTCAGAAAGATTTTGAATAGTCATAAGTCATAAGCAGTCTTGGAAAAAAAAAGGAAAATGTTATTTCAAGTAATAAAGTCTTTTAAAACTAAATGAAAGTGATCTGCTTGTATTAAACTCTACATATTTCAAGAAACTTTCACCTTACCCAGTTCCATTACAAACATGATGCTCAGAAGCTTCAGTTGTCAGTCTTTGAGAGTGCACAAACATTTTCAAAGCAGCCAATCTCTTCATGCATTTTCATTCTTAAGTCACTGCAAAAATAGATGAAGCAAAATGTTCCTGATTTTGTTTGTTTCAATTTGAAACTCAGAGGAAGTTATGGGATATCTGGAGAGAGAGTTCTCCTATCTCATGTTAGACATCTGCCATGTGGATGTATGAATTAGTCATCCTAGACTCTGCCTGATGTCAGAGGCAAAAAATGAGTTTTTAATCTGACCTGTCTTGAGCAAATGCTGTAGGATAAGGCAGTGTGGGGATGGGACCCAGAGTGAGGGGGAACAAAGAGCTGGAAATGTCTGAAATGTCTGGCATCTCATGAGACTCATGGACTGATACACACTAGTCTTACTCCTGGCTTACCTGAAACAGAACCATACACAAAAAAAGTGTCTGGAAGGTGATTTTTGCCTTCTAGGATTCTTTTCCAAATCTCACCTGGCAACAGCAATAGTAAATATAAAACTCTACCCTGAATTATTCTATTTCCTGTGGCATCTCTGCAGTAGCATACAGGTCAGAATGAAATACAAGTGCTAGAAATCCCTCCAAATCTGAGCTAATTTACACAGAAAGCTTCCCAAGCCAAGTGTTATTTGAGCTTCTGAACAGGGTATTGAATTGTGAAGTTGTACAAAAACACAAAAAAGCATGACATCACCTCAACACTTGTGTGTGTCCAACTCTCTTTAAGGGAACATTTGTGGTTTTTTCAATAGTAAGGGTGCCATGGGACAGAAGCTGTTTTCTCAGGAACCATCAACCAAGGTTCATTTCTACTCTTTGGGAAAGCCCTTTCAGTTCCTGGTGGCAGTTATGTGCCAAAGGGGCCCAGCAGGCCTTTTTGGAGACTGTCACTAGTGATCAAGAAATCCTGCACTCCTTCCTTTCCCTGAAAGGCCCCTTTTCTTTCCTTGGAACTGCTAAATCATCCCTGCCAGCTCCTAGAGCTTACAAAGTTATTCTGAGTCACCAGTCAGTTTCCATCCCATTGGACCAAATTATACCCAGGAGGAAAGGTCATATACTGTGCCTATGCCTTCTGGAGAAAAGTCTTAAGAGAGGGAGATAACATTCCCTTCTTCAAGCAATATGTTCATCTACACCCCTATTCCCAGCTGAAGAACCCTTGGCTGAAGTTTAAAGAAACAAGGGTTGTCTACCTGAATGGTTCTTTCACAGGACTCAGGGGGACATGGGGAGGGAAGGGGAGGGGGAATTTTGTTTCATACCACCAATTTGGCAATTCAGAGAATGCAGAATAGCGTTAACATCCTTTCTGCACATTGTTGAGCACCCATAATAAGCACCAGGGCATGAGGATTGTTACATATTGTAGGGTGAACAGAGAAAATGTGACTTGGAAAGAAACAGGGGAATATCTAGGATAACTCATATTCCATTAAAAAAACCCAAACAAACAAGCTGCTATATGCTGCTCAATTTTAGCAGTATGACTGCGGAGTCTGATATCTCTGCATCACACATCTAAGTACTAAAGGAGAAATTATGGAGAGCTAGGAAAGCACTCCCAAATATAATAATAGTTTATTAAAGTCCATCTGGTGGTAAGACAGCAAGAGGGAGCATCAGTATGAGCCTAGAGAAAGTGATTAAAGCATAAACAGGATGTGATGGAGGAGGCAAATAATCCAAAATAATTTTATTTTTGCAGAGTTTCATTAGATGTTTTTTCTGCTACTGCAGCTATGTTTTGCTTGCTGCCAGCTGCTGTATCCCACTCCAACTCAAACACACCCCTGGTATTTAACTGTAAGGCTTGTTTTGCTTGTAAGGCTTAATTAGTATTTATTAACTGATTAAGATGACAGGCACAGATTAGAAATCTAAGGTCTTGTGGCCATCCAGCTGAGGATAGGAGGCCACTTATACCTGACAGCATGGGCTGTGCTCTCACAGCATGGGATACCTGCATGGATATACTGCTCCATTGTTCCTCTGCCCTGCTTCCCTCACAGACTGAGGAAACATCCACTGGGCCTTCTTGAAGAAGCCCTAAACATCCAAGCACACCTGCAAGAATGCCTGGCTTGTTTAAATTCTCAAACAAGGTAACACAGCACAGAAACTGCCACCTGCCATGGCTGGGTAAGCCAGGCCATAACTGCCCACTGGAGACAGAGGGGAATCTTCACTTTTTCACTCAAGAAGCCTTCAGAAATTCACATTAGTATTCATGATCACCATTTTTTTGCATCTTTTCCAAGATCTGCACAAATCACACATCTTTTCTCTCTAGCCTTGACCAACTGTCTTGTGGCACCACTAAAATAATAATCTTTGTCACACCTGCTTGTGTGCCTGGAACTGTATTTTTGTGCCTTTAAACTCTTTCTTAGACTGTTATTTAGCTATCAGTCATCATCTGCATGGAAAATAATGTTTAATTTTCCTCTCCTTCCACAGGTACTATTCTGAAAGTTTTCAGAGGAATGTTAGCTATCTTTAGTTAGATGTGGCCACCTCATGTCATTGAAGGTGGTGTCCTTGTTGCTTAAGGCAGATGGATGCTCTCATCTCTTTCCTTCTCCCATGTTTTGCTGTTTTACAATTTGTCAAAAATCCATGTCTCTTCTGTCTTGAAGGTGTCCCAGTGATGCTGCTTTGGAATGCTGATGATCCTGGCTGGGATCACATCTGCAACCTTTCTGGTTTCAGAGAGACACGTGTTAGGAAAATGGTTTTCATGAAAGCAGTGCTTACATCTGGTTCTAAACTGCTTACAACAAACAGCAGCAAACATCTATCACCAGCACTTTACAGTGAGTGTGCTGCCTCAGATGAAATGTTGTAAGATTGTCCAGAGATCAATAAATCCACTACATAAAGAGTAAACTACTCCAGTAATTAAAAGCATTTCCAGAGATGAAAGATTGTAGAAAGTATCTTCTATTGAGTTGATTTTCACTCTTTTCCACATTGATTCAGCTTAGTATAGCTAAAATAAAGATATAAAATGTGGATGAAAAAGGGAATATGAGAATTCAAGGAAGAAATTACCAATAATGGATCAATTCTGCACTGACCATTGATAAGTAATCAGTATTTATTATCACTCATTTTGCAGAAATGAGCTTCCAGCTTCAGTTCCAAAGCTATAAATACGATTTTCACTTTAAAGTTTGCTAAAAAACACAGTGTAAAAGTTTATCTGCACCATAAGAAAAGTTAACTAACACAGCTATCCTGAGATAGAAATGCAGTTGAGGCAATTTTAGTTTTATCATGAGGCAAAATTGCCAAGGTAGGCCTTGGGCAGGAGCAGAGGGCTGATCTTGTTTTGATGAATGTCTTCACTGTTCCTTTATACCATGGTAATTTACACGTGTTAGTTTTCATATTGACAAACAAACAAAACAACAACCTAAACAGAAAACTAAAGAGGGTAGTGGTGGGAGAAAGAATCATTTATAGTAGAAGTGACATAAGGCATGGCATCACAAATGGATTCTCATTTGACTTACTGGTGCTTTTCCACTGCTCCTTGCCACTGTTATTTTTCTCCCAATCCATGGGCTGTCAGAGGGTATCCTGGGAGCTGCATGTGCCTAGCTCTACCCCAGCAGCCCAGCAGCAAGAAAAGAGTTAATAGTGTGTTGGTTTTTCTCCATGTTTCTGAGTGACCCATGATGTGTGATAACTCCATGTTCGTGATTCACAGAAACATAACTGTCCAAGGAAAAGCTATTTCCCTTCTTCTTGCTTCACAGCACACGCTGAGCCTTCTTCATCATGGGTCTTTTCCAAAGACTGTGGGGCTAGGGAGGGTGGGAAACTCTGAGTGCCTTATGTTCACTAAGACATCATTACAACATGCCAAGATTTTACAGGGTTGAAAAGATCCCAGGAAGTTGTTATTTATCAATTCCCAAGAAATTTAGCTTACGGAATACAAAAAATAAGCCTTAAGTAAATGAAACTAAATAAAGTAATACATATCAAAGGGTTGTCATTTTACTTTTTATTTCTGCTACACCAACACAAAAAACATCATCAGTACCAGTTCTCTGCCCCATATGACCCCAGAACTGTACAGGTTGCTCTGAAAAAACTCAAATCTGAGCTGTAAATATGAAGCCTAAGAGCTCCCACATCTGTTTCTTAAACAGTTGGAAGTCATTAATGCTATTCAACTTAGTGTTACTGCAATTCCACATGAACTTGATGTTTGTTCTTTTTTTTTTTATGTATATATAATTTAAAACTAGAGTCTCATTTTCACTGTGATATGGAAGCAGAGAGTTTGTTATGGTTCTTTTACTCAAAACTCATTTGAGGACTATTTTGAACTCATGAAGAGGGTGTTTCTTTATCTTAAGGATCTGACTCAAGTTCAAGGAGCAAACAGTTGATGCACTTTAAAAAGTCTGACATTTCACACTTGTTACTTCTTATGGAGTAGAGGCAACATCTCCACAAAAGATCAACAGTGCTGGACACATCCCCTGGATCCACGTGCAGCTCAGGTGCTCCATGTCATGGCTTGGGCTGCTTTCATCACCAGTTTAAACTAAAGCACATGAATGTGAACTGATGCACCTGCTGGTGGTCCCACTGGCTCTGCAGGTGTGTGCTGGGAAAGCCTCTTTTTTACACTCTGGGAATTGTTACATGCTGGGAAAAGTTGTTGGAAGTCATTCTTCATGTGGGTGGCTGGATCCTTGAGCTGGAAGATGCAGAGCAGAGGGTTAGGACTATTTCACCTTGTCCCACAACATGTGCAAACCTGGCCATCCTAATAGAATGGTCTTACTGCCTCCCTGCCTGACACTGTGTGTATTTGACAGACTCTCCTGCCATGGACTTGGGTAGTTTAGTGCAAAAACTCAGTGTAGTTACCTTTCAAGAAAGTAAACACAGGAAGGTCCTAGAAACTGTGGGTTGTTTTTTACCATGTTTTCATGGCAATGTGCACATGGGAATTCAGCTGGCTAGAGGTGTCCTCACAGCCTCTTGCCAAGCTGCAGGCTGTGGGATGAGTGGGCTGTCTTGGCTCCAGGCAGTCTTTTGCAGAGAGCCCCAGCAGTGACAGCAGTGTGGTGTTGGGGATCAGCTCACCTTTTCCTGCAGGGAAGGACCCTCCAGGATGCTGCTGCCCCTGCTCAGAGACACACATTCAAACCAAGGTGCAGCAGGAGGCAGGACTGGCACCAGTTCCTGAGGTGCTGCTGGATTAGAGGCTGAAATGTGCTTCTGCAGAACAGAAGATTGCTGCAGAAAAAAAAAAAAAAAATAGCCCCAAAAACCCAACCAAGCACTTTCCTTATTTTCTCAAGAAATTCCCACTTTCCTCATTTTCTGAAGAGATTAAAAAATCATCTAATGCCTGTTTCCTATGATTCACTTCTTGAAATGCCCTTGTGAATTCTCAGGAGGAAGAAATAAGATCATGAGATGAAAGATTGCTCAATGGGAAAAAAATTGCACCCAGGGAAAGTGAAGCTGGAAGAGAGGATGAAACTGTCACTCCTCAGTCCTTCCTGCAGAGCTTTGTCCTGTCAAATTTTGAAGACTATAAAAGAGCAATGCTTGCTGTGGGAATAGGGATGTAAGACAGTTACACTTCTCCATCGTGGTTGCCTACCACACAAGGGTGGACAGATGCTTCAAAACAACACTGATGATGTCTTGTTAGGAAGGATCATATTCCCTAGATATGCCTGAAGTGGGTAATTTGTGACATATCCCCTGATCCTTGAGAAAGATCATATCATGCCTGAAGTGGGTAATTTGTGAAGACTTAGAAAAAGAGAGAGATGAAGACCTTTTTGTTTGCTGTGCTATAATGAACTATCTGGGCTATGTGTACACCTATATGATAGCAGCACCACACAACAGTTTTAAGGAATGCAGTGGCTTAGAGAGCAGCAGTAGCCATAGGTTGCCAGAGATAGGCAGAACTAAACAGTAGAAATGAAACAATTTTAGGAGGAAAATACAGTTGCAGTAACAAAAACCAGTGTTATGACTGCACTTTAAAGAGCACTGACAGGTACCAAACTCTCTCCAAATCACATCAGCACCTTTTGTTCCAGACTTGTTTTGCTCAGATTGACCTTTTTTCCCCAATTTGTCCTAAAGATATTCTCAGAAGTTATTTCACTTCCTCCAGAATGTTTTTAGTTATTTTTTATGCAACATCTATAAACCAGAAGAAATAATTTCTCACACAGTTTGAGCCATAAGCATCCCATGAAATACCAAGTGAGAGCTATGGGTATTCAGCATCTCACACTACAAAGCCCTGAAAGTGTCACATTTTTGACTGCTGCCTCTTGAAAATTTGAGTTTCTCCCTGTGGTCACTGCTGAGAACATGATAAAAATCAAATTAATGTCTATGAATAAAAAATTACTAAATCAGCATGAGTTCCTTGAAGCCTTTGGGTTGGCACAGCTGTACAGTTGAGTTGGAGGAGTTGGGCAGAGGTTTGCCAGAAATGAGAGACAGGGAGGGAGCAGTGAGGTATGTGCAAAAGCTCTGGTGAGAAGAGAGATGCCTCAGAAGGAGAAAAAAAAATCCCTGGGAGGAACTCAAACCGCTAGAGGTTTGTCATTAAACTCAGAACAAGCTTTTATTCCAAATCAGTCTTGTAAGATATGCATTTGCTTGGTTTTGTCTTGAATTTTTCTCTCCTTACAAGCTTACCAATTAGTGCAGAGGTGATTTCTCTTTCTGTGTAAGCAACACAATTTCTAATTACCTCCATGTCCTGTGTTAACTAACTTGGGAATTAACTTTGGTAAAATTCTGGCATGGATGTCACTAAAGAGGATTGTTCTCCCACATCATAAAATGCACTGCAGTTACCTTCAGGTCAGTAGTGTCTTCCCCAAGGGCATATTCTGTACCAAATCAGCTCTTGCTGCCTCTCACCAGTTTTGACTAGAAAATGCATTATTCTACAGAGCATGAATCTACAAGCATTGCAGCACCATTGAAGCACCATTGCAACACCACTGCTCAGCACAGGGACATTGCAGTGCTGGGCAAAGTACCACAGGGGAGCCAGGCTGCAGTGTGGGTCGCTCCACCTCTGAGAGGAACCTTGGGGATTTGGAATCTAGTCTTGGGTCAGTGCTGTCTGGTAAGGGGGAAATCAGCCACCAAAATAAAGGCGTTGTAAACTGGGAAGAGATTTGTGCCCTGCACTCTTTAAATTCCTTTCCTGTTACATCCACCTGAAAGCCAAAGCAGATTTTTTTTTCTAAGTTCAGCAGATGCAGCTGGGGATTCATAGGGCTGTGTGGGCTTTGCACTTTCATGAGTACATGCACATATGCACGCACGTTTTATTTTCAGCATTAATACTGTTAAAACTCAGGGTGCAGGGCACTGCTGAAAAGCCATCATGTATTCCCCAGCTCACACAGCATATTCAGCCATCTTCAAACACTTCTACTCCTGTTACCTTAGTAACAGTCCTAGGGAATCCCTAAGTAATTAATCAAACTGCTTGGCTGTTTAAGGTTTCTTACAAGTGATGCTGTTGTCAGGCTTCTTTCTCATTGCTGGCAAAAAAAAAAAAAAAANCATGTGGGCTGTGTCTGTCATATGGAGGAGGTAAAGGGGTGCCCATGTGCACCTTGTTAAGCATCTCTTTGGCATATGTGTACTTACTAGGTAACTGATATCACAAGTAACAGCTGAAGCATGAACCTCAAAGAATTTAGAGGTGCAGCTGCCAGGCTGGATTTCTTCAAATATTTTAATGTCCCTTCTAGGAGACCATCCTGGTTTCTCCTTCCAGTGCCATTCAGAAATCACTTTCAGGGTCATTAATGCAAAACAGAGAGTGACAGCAAGAAACAACAATTATCATTTAGTCTGAGTTCCTGTCTGTAGATATTCACTATTTTTTTTAGTTTGGTTTTTTCTCTACAGAAGGCAGTATTCTTCCTTTGTGCACTAAGGACCATAGCTGAGTGTGCTAGGTTATGGAGACCACAAAGCCTGCCTCACAGAAAGACACACCTGTTGATCTTTCCCTCTAAAGCAATTGAAACACTATCCATATGGGCTGTTATTTCTCTTTTTTGGATAGCAGCTAACATCATGTCAACCTTTTTTCATTGTGTGGGTCCCTGAGCATTTTCCCTTGGAGCTGTGGTTCTTTGCAAACCAATTCCCTTTCCTGAGTTATCCCCCAGGATCACTCAGAGGAGCATGGCACTCCACGGACACGACAACAAAAGTATGACTAGGTCAGGTCACTAAATTTTCAGCACAGCTCTTTTCCTTCAAGAGACATAGATCCAACAACAGCAACAACAAACACTCCCAAATATCCATACTGGGATAATTTGGATCAGTTTTCTTTGACATGTCTTCATGGACTCCACTAGGCAAGACATAGATCCCACCTGGGAAGACTCACAACAGTACTGACAGGGGAGGGGACAATGGCAAATCTAGCCCTTGCTCATCCTGAGCTCAATGCATTGATTTTCACCACCAAGCACCCTCCCTCAGTACTCTTAATACAGTGGTACCAGCCAAAAGGGTCTCTCCTATATCTGTGTTATATCTCTGAAAGTCTCTGAAAACTTGTGTTGTCTTTGTATGGGATGGGAAAAATTTTGTGGTCACAAAAGTGGTCAGAGGAGGAGAAAAGAGCAGCAGATACCTTTCTGTGGTCTGTGCTGTGCCAGAAGGATGCTGTTTAACCTCATTTTGCTCACTTTGCATAGTGAGTCTTGACAATACTGACCCCCATGATGACCTGCATGCTCTGCTCTGTAAGTTTCAGGGATTTGCATCTGTTCCACCAGCAGACACCATTTTATTTTAGATTAGTCAATCGTGGAGAAGTAAAACCTACAATACAAACACTGTATGGCTGTCAGAGATAATTTCTAACATCAACAAAACTTAAGTTTATTTTAATAAAGCAAGAAACATCTGAAAAATGAGCGGCAAAAGCTACAACACAGGACAAATATATACCAGTAAAATGGAGTAATTAATTACGATTAAACATCATGATAGATTTCTGCAGAGTGCTGAGGGTCTTGGCTGGCCTGGTAGATGTATCAGCTGCCCTGCCTTCCCCATCTGTGTTGCATTTTGATGTTACCACCTCAGAAAGTTCTCTCATGGCTCTCCTCTAAAAAAGACACAGCTCCTTATACTAAATACAGATGTGATGACTCTCAGGTTTTTCTCCTATTTTCTTAGACATTCATCACTGAAATACAAATGGTGGAAGCAAAATATGGTTTATTTTCACCTACCCTAGGACCTTCTCTGCCTTTACAATACTATGCTGTGCCTGAATTAGCACATTTCTTCTACTGTAGCCAGAACTCGGTGTTTATGATTTTTGCAGCATGCTTTTTACCTGTTTCTCTCTTCTGACTAGAGAGGAGACCTTAGTGACTGAGTAGGTCTTAGGGCACCTACACTTCAATTCCTTCAGGCAAGGTGAGATGAATCTCCCCAGTGAACCCCAGGGTGTTTAGGAACTATTCCCAAGTTCACATGTTGCACCAGACGTGGCTTTTGATTATTCCACACCTACCCCTGAAGTCCACTCTGTTCCACACCAATGAAACAGGTGTTACAGTATTGTAGAAATACACATCTAGAATTAAAATTAAGACAGCAGGTTTGATGTTTATGTTTCATGGTCCAGCCTAAGGACAGTCCCTCGGGAATCATTCTTTGAGTGTTCCTCTATGACCTCCTTGACAAAGATCAAACACACATGAGTTTTCACAAGACCTGCAGTCATTTTGCTGTTGTCTGAAACAGGAGAAATACATATTTTTAGTTGAGTAAATTAATCAGTATTTGATTTGGGTAAATTAATTGGGTAAAAAATCAGTATTGCCACTGATCTCTCATACATGCTGTTTATATACACACATATATAATATGTATTTACAGAGATTTATATACATTTTCACAGGACTGTTGGCAAGGCAATGCAGAAAACTATCTATGATTACCTATCATATGATGGGTAATCATAGATAGTTTAGATAGATGGATACCTTACTATGATGTTGCTGTTGTCTGCTAAAGGCAGTTCACCTATACTCAGATGGAGCTGCAAGTTGTCTTGAAAATGAGTCTCCTTTGCTGTATCCTTTCCCTGCTCTTTTGATCTATATCTCACAGAAAGTGCTTGCTTTTGCATGCTGCAAATGAGTACTAATGAGGTCATTAAACTTTGATAACCATCCATTTATGGGACACACTTTGGACAAAGCTGTGTCTCCGTCTTGGGGAAGGCAATTTTTCAGCTCTGAACTACAAACAGATTGACGTCAGGCAATTCATTGCTGGACAGGAGAATTGTTCAGTGAGGCTGATTAGGAATTCACCTGACAAGAGATTAAAAGGGAAAAAAAATCAGCATTTTGGAATGAGACAGAGAAAGGAAGAAATTGAAAAAGATAAAATGGTCAGCAGCAAGGGAAGGACAAGCAGGGCATGGCACAGGGCTTTGCTATCAACATAAGAAAAGCCCTGGCTCACTGAGGAAATGGAAACAAGAAAATCTGCAGTGGTTTGGTCAAGATATCTACATCTCCTGTGTTTGCTACATAGAGAATGATCAAAAATTTTGGAAATTTTGCAGAGTTGATGTGTCTATCTGTTTAGGCTAGTAACTGTCAGAGAGGGGTGGCTTGTACATCAGAACATCAGAAATCCCAAGCTCTTGCAAGAGACACCAGGATGTCAGCAGGAAGGAGACAGATGCATTCTATGTCCTTTTTTGAGAGGATCACAGGCAGGCAGAGAGACAAACAGTGTTCAGCAGTCAGCAGGGCAGGAAACAAAGCTGCACAGGCTGCAGTGTTAGGGAGCTGAGTTACCCAATTAGGTGCTCTGGATTTTCATTTAAAGCTCATTGGAAACAAAGGATCTTTGTTCTTTTTCCTGTAGGGAGCAGAGGATTAGTTTCCATACATGAACTGTGCCTTTGACAAACAAAAGAAAATCAATACATAACACGACAGGTGCCCCACTGGTGGAGCAGGAGCGCGCGGCGCGCCCAGGCAGCAGCTGCTTCACTGAAGCCATCGATCTTTGCCATCACACTCTCACAGCTGTGAGGCTTGCAGCACAGGGTCACTAAACCTCTTGATTAAAAGAAGAATGTTTCTTTTTCTCAAGACTGAGTTCAGGGGAAAAGAGGCTCTGAGTGTCTCAAAATGGCTGCAGCTTTCCTCCAGCCTCCTGCTCGCAGTCATGTGCAGCTCGCTCTGCAGTCATTCCACTCCTAATCAATTCTCCTTTTCTCTTCCAAGTGTAAATCAATATATCTGCAGCTGGAGGTAAAATCACAGCATTTCTCATGTGGCATGTGGGACAGGCTGAGTTCCTAAATCCTAATTCAGAGAATCCACTGCAAACAGCCTTTATTTTAAGTGTGCACTAGAATATGTTGCCATCAGTGATCTCAGTGAACTGTGCACCCTGATGGAAATGGATGGATTTGGGGAAACAGACACAGAAGGGACTTGCTGGGAAAGGGTGAGACACCACACAGGTATCACAGTGGTACAGCAGTGATTCACTAGGACAGGCTCTGGGTCAAAGGGTTTCTTTCCCCTGAACTAAAGACAAACATCCAAATGAGAGTCTTGGACAAGTCAGACTCTTTGCTGCCTCTTATAGACCACGTGCAGGAGCTTGTGAAGACACTGAAAAAGCACATGTGAGAGAGAAACAATTGGTGTGTCCTCTCTGTTAAAGCTTTTCCCTCACTGATAACTGAGTGGTGTTCAAAGCTTTTCTTCTAAGTGGTGCAAAGGAGGCATAACATCCCAACACCAAAGACTTGCTGTCTAGCTCATTAGTCTATCCACAACCAGTCATCAAGTGCAGCAAAATAACAGCATAGTCAAATACCATCCACCCCTACATCCCCATTCAACACACACAGTTAAATAACATTCCAATCTGCTTTTTCATCTTTCAGCATCCTCATCTGCAGGCTTGGAAAATCAGTTTGGCTGGAGTTCCTGGTGCATCTCAATCTGTACATTGACCTGAAACCTTGTCCCACCAGTGCAATGTGTTCACACTTACAAATTGCCACTTGGGCACGGGGACATTATGATAGTAACTTGTGGCAAGAGGTGCTGCAATAAGGAATATTAAGTGAGAAAATTATTTCCATTCCAGATCACCTGGTGAAAAACATTCAGAAAAACACAGATGCCTGATTTGCAGACAGCCAAGCGTGAACTCTTCAGAATTCATTTTAGGAGCCTTAGAGAATGACACAGCAGAGCCAGGTGGGTGAACTGCAGTGGTCACTTTGGGAAAGGTATGTGTATGTGTATAAGTATGTGTATGTTTGTGTTTGTGTTTGTGTGTTTGTGTTTGTGTTTGTGTTTGTGTTTGTGTTTGTGTTTGTGTTTGTGTTCGTGTGTGACCCCACAGTGATGAAGAACCACTACAGAACAAGGAAGAAAGGCTGCTCCAGAGGAAGTAGAGACCACTCCAGAACAAGAGGAGAGATGTTATTGTGAGATGCAAAAAACTATTATCAAAGGACACCTCCAGAGGGGCCTTAACAGTAGTTGAAGACAACAAAAGTGAGCAAAAGGAAAAAGAATGTGAAGAATCTTTACTGTGAGGGTAGCCAGACATGGGAACAGGTTGCCCAGAGAAGCTGTGAATGCCCCATTCCTGGAAGTGTTCAAGGCCAGGTTAGATAGGGCTTTGAATAATCTGGCCTAGTGAAAGACCCCTACCTATGGCAGAAAGACTAGAACTAGATGATCTTTAAGTCCCCTTCCAACCCAAACATTTCTATGAACCTATGTTAAGAAGAAAAATATCTGTATGAGACTTAAAACTGAAAATCAGTCACCACTTTTGTATTTGATGTTTTCCATATTCTTTGGAGAAACTGACACATTTGACTAAAATGCTCATCAAATCTGCAAGCACATCTACATTTGCTTACTTGCAAATTCCTTTTTTATGATTCTTGATGTTTTCGTCTCACAGAGCTGTGCCTGGTTGTCACCAGTGAAGCTTCTGGTATGGATTTCCAGCCACCTGTGACTGCAGGACACAACATCTAACTATAACCTGAGTTGTCCTAGCCACCTCCTACACAGGGAGCAATTCAGGTGCTTAAACATCAGTCATTAATGATACTGCAGATGTTATTTTTGGTCTGAGACTCTCAAATAGCAAATACAACAAGAAATCTACTGAAGGCCTGGGCTCTTTTCAAGCCAGAGAAGATAGATTATAGCATCTAAACCACATTAGGCCCTTACTTACTATCAAGAAGCTTAATCTCCCCTCTCAGGAGGAATGAGTTTGTTGCTAATTCATAGGACAGAATTTTGTCCATCTTTGTAGCAAAAGCCTAGATTTAGCAAAGATGACACAGAATTTCTCTGCTTTAGTCACCTGATGTCACCTCTAGTCACCTAAAATGCTGATTAAAATAAAAACAGAGACATGGGAGAAAACCCCCTAAAGGAAACCAGAGTTTTCCAGCAGTCTGTATAAGTTGTTTTTTCTGATATCAACTGTGACGTCTTTAATACTGCCTACATGCTAAGTTTGCAGAGTGCCACTGATTTTCTCCTTGATAAGATACATCTAAATTATCTGGTGGAAAGATGTGATTTTGTGCAGCTCTGCTTGAGGCCATGTGCAGACATGAGAGGCAGCTCAGTTCCATGGGATGAGATAGATGCATCTTCTCAGTGATCAAAAGTGAAATAGCTCATCATGATTCTACCTAAACTGCTGTCTCTAAACTCAGGAGGTAATAATCCCATTGAGATGCATGAGATTGTTCACTTACCAAAGCTGTGGCTTCATGTCTCCTGCAACCTTGTTGAGACATTGCTGCATTGGTTTTACTCAATTCCCAGGTGATCCACTGGGAGGGAGTTGGAGCACAGGTCCATGGAAGAGGAGAATCACTAGAAGCTCCTCCATGTGAAACAAGATCTTAATAGATATCTCCTGTAGTCTATCCTGACTGTCACAAGATGTACCATGCCATGCCTGTCCCCAGCCCAGAGAGGCTCTGGAGTTATTCCCCACCTGCACAGGTAAATCCTGCCCTGTGCTGCAGCAAGAGCAGGCTTGCACAGAATGGCATCAGTGCACAGCCAGGGCTTCCCCAGGGGCAGGGCCTGCCAGTTCACCACACTGAGGGGTTGAGGATCTAGGAAAAGCTTTCTATAGTAATTTTCTGAAGAGGGAAGGCTTCTCCCAGCAGCCAGATTTCCTGTCTCTGAGCCCTCAGAGGGCTTTTCCTAGGTCCCCGTAGGTAGGTGAGGGATGAAATCTTGTCAAGCAGCAACAACATGGGTATTAACTCCATCAAAAATTCCTGAAGGGAACTGCTGAATACAGATCCTGTGATAGTCCTGCTGCATCGCTTCACCAACACTCTCCACCAGTTGAAAACACAGCCACAGTTAAATCCAAGGTCACTGCTCTGGTCTTCTGAATGGACTTGCTGTGAATCTTTGTTGTTGCTCCTGCTGTTGGCAATTGATTTCCTCCCTGAAAGGTGACTGCAAGACATAAATTTACTGTACCCATTAATTCACCAACACTAGAAGGGCAAACATCCTTCTTCCTCCTTCATGCTCACATGTCACATTTATGGCTCTGCTTTTGTGACTGGCCCTCTTCTGTCACAGCCCTAGTATCTGTTCTTCTCTCTACAGCATTTCTTATGTTTTTCTACCAAAAAATAGTGTCTTCTTTACATGTTCAGGAAGACAACTTCTCATGTCTGCCACCTACCCAGCTTTTACTCCCCTCACAAAGTAAATATGCCTCACACTCCCCCAGAAGGGCACAATAGCTGTGAAGAAACAAGTGCTTTTTACTGAGATTTGGCACTCAGATACTATAAGTTCTCATGTCTACTTTCCCCCCCATAGTGAGAAAACAACTACAAAGTGGCTAAAGCTGGGTGCAGCTCATGGTTTACCTGCACCTCCACTTCTAATGAGACAGGTTTTTCTCAATGAGGTTACTCTGTGCCTGTTTACTCATTTCTGGTGACAGGCTGGGTGTGTGAACAGTGAGAGTGATGGAGAAGGCAGCACATGGCATCACCACTGTGCTTCTGGAATGGAAGCAGCAGCAGTGGCTGGGCAGGGAGAAGGAGCTGCAGCTGCATTCTCTGCCACCTTACAAGTGGAATTGGATGCCTACAACATGGCAAGGATTAAGTTGGTGTCCCTGACATAAAATGCAGGCTCTTGCTGTGGGAACACAGAGGTGCTGAGAGATCACATCCTCGTTTCCTTTCTGAAAGGACATGACTGATGGAATTAACTTTTATGACAGACAATTGCATTTAAACAGGAAAGAAGGAATGGTAGGGTTGTTTTCCCTTGCTACATTGTTGATCTTGTCCTAACACTTCAACAGCCTGGTTCATCAGCTCTGCCTCCACTGTGAGGGAGACATCCCTTGCTGTGCCCACAGGACTGGGACAGGGAATACCATCTTAACAGGCCACCTGATTTTACCTCTTAAAAAGGGAACATACAGGACTGCTGTAACACTTTTAATTAACTTTTTGTGCTCAGAAATTCTCAGCTGATTTTGAAGGAAATAGGCCAGTTTGCACAAGTGATGAATTTGGCCCTAAGAAAATAAACAGTTATCTCAAAAATGTCAGTCTTCAGTAATTTCTCTGGACATGCCCTCATAGTGAACCAGACAACACCAGAAATGATCTTAGTGTTTTGAATGTCAGTGTGGGCGATGAAATAATTTTCAAGAATTGTACGAGCTTTTGTTATGCATAAAAGATTATTTACAGTAAGCTATTTTAAGTCTGAGCTGTAATGGGAACAGACTGACTCACGTGCACTGCCTGTTATGAAATCAATCCAAGTATCTAAGATGGTCATCACCTTTGTAGATGTTTTGTGTGGAGGAGGAATATGTTTAAAACTTGGCAACAGACTTCATTAGTTGTTAATATGATCCTTCCAGGAGTGTTTGTATACAGAATTTATTAAGCTTATTTTAAACTTGGATAACATCTTCAGCATCCTCCTCTGCATATTATGCCTATGTTTATCCAGGAACACAGTAGGACTTCTCATCCTGGTCTTCCAGCTATGACAACTCTGTATAATCCAATCAATAAAGGGAAGTGGAGCTACAATAAAGCAATATTCACATGATGATTCCCAGTTCAGGGTATCATTTACTTTGACAATGTCACTTCCAAAGACCTTAGTCAAATGAAAGCCATGCCTTCTGAAAAACAAGAGATGATTTTACAGCACTGTTTGATAGTTTTGACGTTCATATCTCAGAAATTTCAAGTTTGCTTTCAGTTCATGAAAACAACAGGGGATGTTTGGTTCAGCTTTGGCCAGTCCCTGCATCCTGCAGATGCTGGGCACTGAAAGCAGCCACGGGCCAGGCAGCGACATGCAAAGCTCAGCTCTTCAGTATTGCTGCTTTCAGTGTGCCCAGCTGTCCAGTCTGGTCTGCCCTGCAAGTGAATCCCTGTGAGTCATCACAGCAAGGAGCCACATGAAGAGACCAGCCTTTATTGCAGATGGCATTTCCACTGACTTGGGGCAGAGAGACACAGGAGTCCATCATGGGCACATATTTCAAAGAGAATCTCCAAACAGGAGAAGAAGGAATTTTGAACAACTCTAAAGCCAATTTTGCTAAATTGTCTAGAAGCATAAATATTTGCTGCCAAAAATATATTCAACCCCTTCATATTTTACCCCAGTTCTTTCTGTTGCTAATCCTGCATTGATGCCTTAAGTTTTAGCCTTCCTATTTTCCTGATTCTGTACTGTATTATTATATAACTGTGAATTTCATGTAAAATGTTAACAAGATCTCATAGTTTAGTAAGACAAAACAATCCTTTTCTAGCCCAAGAACCTTGGACACTGTTGCAGCTTCAGGCCCCCAAAATATAAACAACAGTGAATTGAGGAGACTTCATAATCTGAAGCAGTCATTGAACAATTAACTCCAATATGTAAATGGGCCAAAACTTATAGAAGTGTGAAAACTCATGCCCCATCGTCCATCTTGGGTGTAGCCTCGGCCAGGCTCTTGTACTGCCCAAGATGTACCCTTTGAAGTCCTTTTAAATAAATCACTAATTTATTCCTTTAAAACTGTCTAGCCTCTAGGTAGTTCTAGGTAGTCTCTCAAGGCATCAATACAATGAAACACATGTGCATAATCCTGCAAACATCTCATATAATTCAAAACAGTATCTGTTTCTATTTAAGGCAAAGTGAAATATGTGCCACAGATGCAGGACTAATTTCTTCTGCTGGAAAATGTCCTTTTCCTCAGGCATGTAAATATTTTAGCTTTTTTTTTTTTT
>VXBR01009075.1:197714-294001 GCA_013400215.1 Cisticola juncidis
TTTTTTTGCCTGCTCCAGTACAGCATGCTTGCTCAAGCCTAAACATCCCTCTCTGTGTAAATAGCACTATAATACTAGAAATAGGTGACAATTCTGTCTCACAATTAGTTTTATCATCAATGTTTTAAAAATAAGTGACCTTTAGTGACCATCTCAGTCACCCAGCAGCACAGTTTATCAGAACAGTACCAGGTCATTGTTTAGTGAGAGTCATTTCTGTCTGTATGAGCATGCTCAAAACAACTCTGGCATACAACTAGATAAGCCAAGAGCTATGATTTTTGTATTATTATCATGTCAGTCTGAATAGCACTGCAAGGAGGATGCTGATCATCAGGAGTATTGCAGTCATGAGAAAGGATGACATTCCCAGTCCTTAGTGTGATTCAGCTGCAGGGCCTCTGCATTATAGCCAAGGGAAATGCAACCACAGCAGTGTTTCTCATTAAAGCCATGGCCCTAAGAATAGCTACTTACCATAATTTATTTTGGAGAGGAAGGAGATCAATAACTCAGAAACATCTATTTGCTGTCCTTCGTGTCTCCCATTCAGTTTCCAAAAGTACTTATTAACCTAAAGCTTTTTAACAACAACAAAAAAAAATAAAAAAACCCCCAAAACTGATCAGAAAAACAAACAAACAAGGAAAAATAAACAAAGAAGGAAACAAAGCCCACACAATTCCACACAACTTTATTTTCAGCAGTCCAGAGGGGGATCTGTCAAGGGAAACATCTGTTTTGAGCTCAGGAAAGGCATGTGCTATGCATGAGTGGAGATTTCCAGTGTCATGTGACATTTACAATCCTTGAACACAACACTCACTTTGGTGCACATGGACACAGAGATGGTGACTGGGGTGCTCATAATGGGGAAGAGAATATATAAACATTCTTTCTTCATATCTCACAAACAACTCAGGTGAGAGGAAAAAAAAAAGGGATTTGTAAAGGGAAAAGAAAGCAGAGTTGCATACAAAGAAATTGCCAATAGAGCTGAGATGAAAGTACAAGTTGTCCTTTCTCCTCTGGCATCTCCTTCTTTCATTATTAAGAGACAAGAATCAGAGCAGGCCTAAAACATCATCACTTGAAATCACTGTATGCTGCACCTCATGGTGTGAATTACACCTAAACCTGGGGACTGTCTCAGCTTTCTCAGTACAAGCCAGACCTTTCCCCTTCCTATTTTAAAGACATCACTGGGCTATTTAGAAAAGCATGAGTTCTGCATGTTCTCGCCTGCTACAGTCCTTCTGTTACGTATAATAAAATTTATATATCCAGCCATCTGCTCTTTTAGCAAGTGAAATTTTTAGGAAAAAAAAATCTAGCAAAAAGGTGATTGAGAGAGAAATTTCATATCACATGGAGGTGTGCAATTTCTTCTTTGAATGCTGGAAACTGTGCATAGACAGTTACTGCTAGAAAAGCCACAGGCATGAAAACGAGAGAACAGGCAGAGTAGAGGTAGAGTTGATTCCTTGGTGCTTTGCAATGACAGTAAGAAACAAAAGCAGATACCATGAGAAGCTGGAGTTACCTTGAGGACAAGGTAGGTTCCTCATAGGTACCATGCCTGGGATGAACAGCATCTTTTGGTCCTCAGCCTTCTGGTGATTCATCACCCTTTGCCCATCTGGCTGTCCCCTGGCAGGGCTGGCAGAGGTGCACACACAGCAGTGCCTCAGGCAAAGCCTGGGGTTACACTGCAGGAGCTTCATCAGAGAGCTGAGCTCAGACACTCTGGATCTGAACTCAGGATTCTGTGGAAGAAGACTTCCTTTCCTAATTCCAGGACAGTGATGATCTCTGAGAAAGAAGCAGAGCAGACAGCGGGCAGGGACTCTCTCCTAAAGAGGCACTGCAAGACCTCCTACAGATGATAGCCCAAACATACTCTTCCCTGTTCAGGCCCTGGTCTACCTGCCTGTTTGAAGGGAAAGGCTTACCTGCAGCATCTGAAGGCCCTAGGCCATTCCTGAACAAACACAAAATATTTGTTGCTCCAGTAGAAATGTATCCTTAAAAGCCACACTGCAGATTTGTCATGTTGAGTTGAACACCAGGTCCAGTCCAAAGCCTGTGAAATAATCATAAAGAGATCCTCACAGGCTTTCACTAGGTCTAGAATGAATGGCATGTTGTTATATATGGTACCAAGCTATTGAAAAAAGGAAGGATAACTGCTCTGCAAGAACATTTTTGTTTTAGTCACCTGGTTTCTGGACCTTCTCAACCAGTTCAAGTCCAACAGCTTGCAAAAAATGTGAGGCAAAGACTTTCTCTGCAGAGCTCTGACTGTCCTGTGCCCGCAGACAAATCCTGCCAGAGCTCCCAGGCATGCCACACAGATTCCCAGTTCTGTCAGGTGTCTGACTGACACTGAATTTGTGGCTGTGGAGCCTCTGCATTTGAGAAAAAAAAATATTTTGAATTGCTCAGTTGCTAAAATAAACACTTCCTCTCACCTCCCCAATATTCACTAAAATGGAAATTGGACCAAAGCCTGGTATTATGCATGATGTACAAAAAGCAAATTTCAGATTTCTGAAATCATTAGACATTCTCATTTTGAAGTTTTATGCCTTATTTCACACCGCAATCAAAAATATTCTGCTGCTTCAAATTTCAAGAGTAGGTTGAACAATTTAAATACACTTGCAGTCTGTATTAAGCAGGAGAAAAAAAGAGGGGAGATTGTGTGCTTATTTGTTCTTTTGCTTTCAGCTTATTGCTGATTCAGTGCGACTGACTTCAGCATCTAACATGTGATTTTATGCCAATAGACAATTTTATTTCAGCTGCTCCATATTTGGGCTACATTCATGATATATTTGATGGAAAAAAGTATGTACACATATTGTATACAAATGTGTACACATTTGCAAATATATGTGTTTTTATGCATCCTGTTTCCCATCTATTATTCTTCTAAACCTATGGAGAGGAAGAACAAATATTTGAATTTTTTTTGTGAGCCTGTAGTAATGCCAAAGTTTAGCCCCAGGCAGCTGCTTGCTCACTGCCCCACCAGGGAGATCTGGGAGAGAATTAGAAGCGTAAAAGATAGAAGACTTTTGGGTTGAGATAAACACATCTTAACAGGAAAATATGCACCCACAAGTAAAATAAAACAAGGAATTGATTCACTGCTTCCCAGTTCTAGGAGAACAAGGCCCCATCACCCTTCATGGTTACTCGGGAAGACAAACATTATCATTCCAAACGTTTCCCCTTTCCTCCTTTTTCTCCTCACTTTATGTACTGAGCATGATGTCAGATGGTCTGGAATACTCCTTTGGTCAGTTTGGGTCACCTGTCCCAGCAGTGTCTCCTCCCAGTCTCCCATGCACCCCCAGCATCCTCACCAGCATGGCAGTGGGAAAGGCAGAAAAGGCCTTGGCTCTGTGTAAGCCCTGCTCAGGGCTTAATAACAAAAACCTCTCTATGTTATCAAGCCTGTGTTCAGCACATATCCAAAGCATTACCCCATACCAGCCACTGTGAAGGAAATTAACTCTACCCCATCTGAAACCAGCACAAGTAGTTAGAGCTGTTGCAATTGCAAATAAAATAGAGGATGTAGTCCTTTCATGCATCATATATATCTCTGTGACTGTTGTATGAATGCAAAAATAGCAGCCACTGAGAAACAATCGCCTTTTCAGCTATGTACAAGGCTATTTTGTGTCAGCCCTCTCAGGGTTGTGTGCTAGCACAACAGGCAACAGTTGCTTCTTCTTACAGGTTTGGTCAAGCCAGCCCAGATTTCCTGCAAGACCAACACATTAGGCATATTTTAAAGGATGGGAGGAGAGGTTCGGTTCTGCAGTGGCTCATCCCTCTCTACTGCTCACTTCTGTGCCTTGCCCACTTCCCTCGTACCAGCCTGAACTTAATGGGTCCTGGTCAACCCATGATTTTGTCCCACACCCCAATGGCTAATTAAAAAAAAAAAAAAAAGGTAGATTTGCAAAATGCAATGGATCTGCTCCACTTTCTAGTATAACAAAGCAGACTGCTATCAGAGCTGTACCTTGGGGAACAAACACAAAGGGTCAGAAATCTACCTGTTTTCACAAGTAGGTTGTAAATCCCACAATTGGGAGCTCTGTGTGTGTAGGTGGGTTTGTAAGGGCAGGGAAGTCCCCCAGTAATGTTTGCCCACATCTCACAGAGCTGCTGCAGGAGTGACTGCTATGCAGCACAGTTTGGTCCATGCTCCTGCTGACAGGCCAGAACCACCAGCAGGTCCCTGCAGTCCCACCCCACCTTGGAGAAGAGCTAAAGGATGCCGAGGGAGAAAGGCTCACCAGTGTCTGGCTGATAAGAAAGCAGTCCTGTACCAGATTTGCTCAGGTAGCTCTTATTCCCTACTGTGAAGTGTAGGCAGACACAGGTGAGCAGTGTGAAATATGCTGGGAGGAGAGACTTTGCAACTGCTCTCTCTGCCTTGCACCAGCATGAAAGTGTGAGCAGCACAAGGTGACCATCAGAGCATTGCTCTCCAGTGTCTGTGAGGATGTACCACACTTCAGCTGCAGGGTACAGGGCTACACCTGTCCCAGGGGTGAAACTCTCCCCAAGGCTGATTCATGTAAGGTGGTTTTGTTTATCTTTCTGAAAGCCAAAATCTGGAAGTGTATGGTATATATTAACTTTTGGGTTCAGTTATCTTAAAGTACAGGTTCAGTTCTGTTCTGCAGCATGACTGAGGGGGAGGGGAAAAGGCAGCCAGGTACTGTTAGTGTGGGACACAACTGGGGACAGGATCTGCCTGCTGGGTGGTGCTTCTGGAGAAGACTGATGAGCAGTCTGTCCCTTTCCCCTGGGCTGCTCCTTCCCACAGTAAGTAAATCCCCACTTTTTCAGGAACCAGTCTGAGGACCATGTTTTCTTCCAGCTTCCAGCTCCCAGAAGGGCAACATCACATGCAGAGTCTATTCAGATCTAAAGGATGAACAGAGTGGATGTGCAGGTGATGTGGCTGAGAGAATCTGCCTGCAAGTGAAAGACTGGGATGGCTTTTTTGAGGATAAAGTCTAACAAAAAGGTTGGGATGTGTTCCAGGTGAGCTGTGAAGCCAGACCCACAGCCATCACAACATCATTCAGGGTTCTACATACACATACACACATGCAAAAACACACAAATACACACAGGCCCCACTCCTTTTTTTTTGAGGGGGAGGTGGGGGATGTGGAGCATGGGGGGAAAAGGGCTAAGAAATCTTATAGGCCTGAAGTTATTGTAATAATAATCTGTAGTAGAGAATGCTGTTTGCATCCACATCTGTTTGTCCACTGGTACCATTCAGTAAAGAGAGATGTTTATATTATTTATAATACTTAAAAGGAACAACTGTTATTTGATTGTATTGGAGGGCAAGTTCATTATGTCATTAAGTGCTTATCCTAGTTATCGTAATTATATGTTTTGAGGTAATCTATGTGTGAGGCAATATGCTTGAATCTTTGGAAAATAGGCAGAGAGTAAAGACTTGTCAACTCTAAAAATCTCCTCAGTTTTAGATAACAAGAGTAGTCAAACAACCCAACAAGAGCATTGAAAATTAAACAGCAAAGTTGAGCCTAATTTAGCTTAATTTGAATGTGGTTTTCCACCTTTCTTTATTACAAATATACAGAGTATATCCCAATCCACTGCCTAGACTTTAAACAGGCTGTTGGCAAATTAAAAATATTTTCAGGAAAGATCTGCAGAAATTATTCCTGCAATTTTGCCAGATAAGTTAAACTCAGCCTATTTATTTTATCAAAGAAAAATTTTGCAGATAGATGATTTGAGCAGGTGCACACTTATTCTGACTTTCCCCATTTTCCTGACTGCTTCATGGGAGCTCCTGCATGCCAGAAGGACACAATTCCACACACCCTGAACATGGGCAGCTGCTTCCTTGCCCTGGGAACCAGGAAAGAAGCCCTTGGACAGAGGAGCAGAAGGGACTGAGGACCCAGGCTCCATTGTAGCACAAGCCAGCAGAGTCTGAAGACAGAAAATTTCAGAGCAGAGGGTTTTCCAACACAACACATTGCAACATGCTACTGCAGCAGCATATTTACAGTCATATGGGGTTTTCTATCCACTTATAATCATAAATCAGGGTTAGGCTTCTTCCATCAAAGGCACAAGCACAATCAGACACAAAAGTGCTTAAATGAAAATCTTTGGTCTCTGTGATGCAGAAGGTCAGCCCAGAGGGTTGTTCTGATCTGTACAGCCTGTGAGTCCAAAGCATTCCTTCATAACAGCACAGGCACAGGCAGGACAGCATGCAGCATATGACCAGAAAGAAATAATTTATTCTCTGTGATACAGGATGAAGAGATTTTCACACCATTCAGATCCTTTTTTTTTTTTAACCATCCACCATATGCCGGGAACTGGAGAGCAGTGTGCAGAGCAAGCCTGCATCTGCTTCCTCCTTCATGCTGTGCATGCTTTTTATAAAAGCCCTTCCCTGGAAAGCAGCAGAAGGCAAGGCCAGAAGCACTTCCCAGGCTCTGGGTGAACACTCTGCAGGGGATGGACAGTGGTGGGAGCCACTGCAAACACGCAAGAAAGAGCTGCAAGACTGCAGCATAGGTGGTGATGCCTAAGTGCCTTCCAGCACAGTCACGACAAGGAAAGCTGACAAAGGTGAACATCTTTAAAAATGAGAAGAAAATGTTTATCTTGATAATTCTCCTGTATGGGAATAATTAAGTCTGAGGCTTCACTGTGAGTTGGTTCTGTGTCCACCAGCTCTTTCTCTCACTGCTTGCAAGCATGTTTTAAGAAGAGAAGATGCTGCAAGTTGTGCAAAGGTCAGCTTTTATTACAACATTATTTACCATGCAAACCATATTAAATTGTAGCTTCATAAACAACACTTACAACTCTTACCTTTTTCCTGGCTGGAGCATTTATCCAGCTTTATCCAGGTCTCTGCTCAGGGTCAACTGGAAGCCATCAGACCATCAGCCTGCTTTGTTTATTCAGCTTTTAAATTTCTTTTGCTTTTATCTCATGTCATTGGGCTTTATGTCCTTACGAATTTTCACAGGGTACTTGCAGTCAAAATTGACACACTTGTACATGTCATAGTTGTTTTGAATAATAATGGCATAATTACTGTGCTTATAAACATTAACTTTCTTGTAAAGTACCTCAAATTTTACTGAGAACTTGCCATCTCACTAGTATATTTTTATAAAACAGTGATGGTATTACTCTAGCATCAGCAAAAGAACTGACACATCATTCATAGCATTCACACTTAGTTCAGGTGACTAATTCTACACTATAAATACTTCAAGATCAATTTGTCACAGACTTACAAGCACCTTGTCTCTGATGCTGCAGCTTATTTCCCCTGGCACTTCCATAACGTCAGTGAATGGGAAACTCATCACCCAATAAACTCTGTAATTATTCTTCTGCTTACTACTTAAGTGCATTAGTATTGCCACACAATAGATAGGATTAGGTCATCAAGTTTGCTTTCTGTGTCTGGCATTGCATGTATGACAGGGTTTCTTTTCCAAACAAAAGGCTGTTTGTCAGTGTTACTTTTGCTCTAACGCATGTAAAGCCAACTGTTTAAACAGAGCAGTGTTTCTGTAACCACCTCCCTGCTCCGTGGTGCTCTGAAGCTCAGAGGAGATGGCCTCTCTCAGCTCCTAGGCTGCATCTACTGAGACAGCAATTCGAGCTGGAAAGTACAGCCTGGCTTGTCACTTGTCCTCCAGAAAGTATTCCAGGAGTGTATATCATATTATTGTGTTGTAATTTGTTCAGCTAAATTTCTGGGCACCAAGACAGCCAGATGGTTAATTCCACTACTTTTTTTTTTTTTTTNGAAGTCTCCTGGCACCGGGTTCTGGCACAGCAGGCTGAGCCCCAGCGCAGCAGTTGGGATTGTTGACCCAGTGAATGTGCCCAAAGATCCTTTTCAGCTACACAAAACCGTTCAGTTTTGCCATTAGCATATCAGAGGTGGAGCGGTGGTGGGAAATGGCACAGGCAACAAAGCTGGGAGCTCGGAGTCTTTGTCTGGCTGCAGCTTAGGGAGGCAGGAAAAGAAATTATAATTGGCCATTGGCCTTGCAGTGACAGACAGATGTTGACATTTTTTCTCCCTTGGCTGATCAAACCCCACCCTCGTCCCAAGGTCTGGAGGAATGCTGCTGGCTGCCCCATTCAGGCAGGCAGCTTTCTGCCACTTCCAGAGCCACAGGGCCAGCATTAGCATGGTATGACCTGCACAGAGAAAATTGAGAGGGTGAAAGAGATTGCCTCTGAATTTTCTTTTTTTCTATTTTTGTCACACTCCAAATCAGATCTAAAATAAGGTCTTGATTCCAATTCAAAATCACAGGCCACATACATCAGTTAAACGCTACATCCTAGATCACTTTGAACCCCATGAAATACCTATGGGAAGAGGCCAACATGCCTTAGACAGTCTTCCTTTTCTTCCTTGCCACAAGAGATGTTTTGGGGTCTCAAAATCTGTACAAAGAGTTCCCACTCCCATACACTGTGAAAATCCCAGAGGAAGAGGTTGGGGCTGTAAATGGGGTCTGTAAATGTGCCCTGCTGCTTTCAGCTCTGCTCATCCTCCCTCCTTCTGGCAACGAGAGCAGCACTGGTTCTGCTTCCTCCTGACCTGACCACACACAACTCTGGGACAGGAAGGAGGCCTGAAAGAGGTGACATTTCTCTTGACACAGCAATAAAGTCAGCCTGCATACTCACAGGACAACTCTGCATCTTTTCCACTTGTTGCCCAAATCACAGACCTTGGAGGCAGAGCATCTGCCAGTTCATTGCACAAACAGCCTTTCCCTAGAGCCAAGCAATATATTTTTTTTCTGACATCAAGCTCAGTTGCACTGAATATCTCATCTATCTATTACTTTTCTGTAAGAAGAAAGCCTGCCACCTCCATGACTATTATTCTGAATATATTTCTCTACACAATGGTCCCTGCTTCTGCAGCGGCACTGGGAAAACCTTAGGATAGTGTGTAGTCATGAACACACTTAGGAAACCTCTGTGAATGCCTGGCAGTGCTGCAGAGACAAGCCCAGCTGGCCAGAGGTAAGACCAGTACTTGCCCAGATCCAAATCACTCCCAGTGCCCTAAAGGCCCCAGCAGGGAGGAGTGAAGTGCAGATCCCAGTGCCCATGGCAGAGGGTGGCCAAGCTGTGTGTACTGCTGAAATGGAGCAATATCCCCTGCAGTCATCACCCTTCTACTTTCTTCATCAAATGAGCTTCCCACAGGCTTGGCTTTCACCCAGCTTTTGGCTTTTTCCAGTGACAAATCATGATTTCATGAAGTTTTGTTTCTGCTTTGAAAGGCCATCATGAAGCCTGTACCTAAAGCATCTGTTTAGAAAATGCAAATGAGAGCCACGAGTCCATTAAACGCTGTCTAGATGCAGACTGGAGCAGAGACTGTCAAGTCTGCATTTCAAATCGACAGCTGAGCTTGGATTTAGAATTTAATGCTGCCGTATTTGGCTTCTTATAAGATCAAGGCCCCTGTCTGTCTTCAGCCAGTCAATGAGGAGGATGCTCATGCTGGGCAGGTTTCCTTAGGAGTGGAATAAAACCCTGGGCCCACAGAAAGGGCCTCTTACACCATTCTGTACTTCAAAGCCAATTGATTCACCCAGCCTGGACAAAGCAACCACAGAGAGTTAAAGCTCTGCTAACTCTTGCCTCAGGCCAGGTTGAGCTGCTTCAGAGGCGAGAAGGCTTAAGTGGCCACAAACACCCAGGGCTAGGAGGATCAGATCTGTCAGCACACAGCTCAGCTCCTAGCTCAGCAGCTACTGGCCTCTTGGGAGGGTCTTGAGATTCAGGGCTGGGGTCCAAACCTACATACAGCTTCAAAGATATGGGCCCAGTTGTTAAGTCCTCCATTTGTTTACAGATATAATGCACTAAGTGAATATAAAACTAGATTTCAATATGTTGGATAAATTATTTATGGCAAATCCATTGAAAATTCATGTAGTTCCTAGTAATTAGCCTAACCAAAATGCAGTGGATATGAAGAGTCATCATTCTTCTGCCTTGTCCCAAAGGAAACACACAGCCATAGAGCATAGATCTTAAATGCACATCTCTTCACATGTATATCTACAGCTTGGAAATGAGTTTTTATTTGCTTCGGATGTACAGGGTTCTCAGAGCAGATTATTCTGCCTTATGCTTGATTCTTGCCCTTTTATTAGGGGGTTGCAATGTGAACATTTCTCCATGGAGTCATTACTGTGTGGTTAATTGTTCAGCCTTTTCTACATCAGGGTACATGCTCTGTGGCCAAAAGGTCTCTTCTCAGCCCATTCAAACCCGGGCCTGGATCAGACTTAATGCTTCTTATCTCATAATAATGGCTAAATTAGGACTTGCTCTACTCTATAGCCATGAGGGTTATCAGATCCTCAGCCTGAGTCACTCATTACAAGAGGCTCATAGCAGTTTCATGGGTGCAAATTTGGCCTTGCAGGACTTTGACTGTGCAGAAAAGGGATAGGAAGGAAAAAGCAGTTTGCCTTAAACACCACAGATTAATAGACTCAGAAAGTAGACTCAGAAAGCAGTGGGAAGCTTGAAAGTTAATGTGATTTTCAATGGTTATTATATCTAAATCAGAACTACTTTTCAGCTGTGATGGAGCCTATTATAATGAGGAAAGCACAATTCCCCTCACCACTGCTGATCCAGTAGGGGTATTTGAAGACAACACTCCGTTTTCCATTTAAACTCAGAGCTCAGTCTAGGTCATGTTCTGTGTTGGAATGGGAATATTTGTATTTACACAGTTTATAGATCTGGTCTTATGTTATTGCACCTAGAAAATTAATGTAAACAAGCTGTAAAAAATTCAAAAAGTAACCTTTAGGATCCAGCAATTTTAAAGTGAATCATACAATTCAAATTCGCAATTATGGTGGTGTGACACCTAAATGTAAATTTTGCTAGAGATTTACAGCTGCCTTCTGTTCACATTACTAAGCTACATTTACAGTCAAGCAATCCAAACCCCTCTATACAGACTCAGACACCACGTCTACTTGTTTTTGTCTTAAAATAGGTGTGAACAAGTCTGAGAATCTGGATTAAAAAATGCAAGAAAAGCTTTAAAAAAGATCTTGCAACTGCTGAAATTAACACACCTTTATTTTACACTTATAGCCGTGCAGGGAAAGAATCCCTTGCTAATAAAAAATGCTGTGCTTGTCACATTTTCATGTCAAGGTTATGTTATGACCCTTTTTTTTTTTTTGCACAGGTCACCTTGCTGCTAAAGAATTAAAAGTAATATTTTCTAGTGAGGATAACAGAAACATTAATAGCTGGCTTGATTTGAATTCAGATAAGGAAGGACATGGTTGATTTTTAAACAAGCAGCTGCTAAAAAAAACCCCGGTTCAGATCCTGTAGGAAATCTCATAATACTTGCTAAGAGGGAGCCTTGGAGATGATTTGAAATGTGGCTGGTTTTCCAGGGCTCACCTCCATCCTGTGGGGCTCCTCTGCTGCTGCTGTGCACACCCAGACCTGCCCTCCTGTGGTCTCCCTCTCCTCAACACTGTAATTACAGAATCTCCTGCTTGTGGGGAAGGGCCTGACGGGAGGGTCTCTCTGTGGAACTTTTTATAGGACTGGTCTTGGCAAGCCCTCCAGCAAATGCTCCATTTTTACAGGGAGCTGGCTTGACTGCCCATCCATCCATCGTGTCCTTCCCTGCCCCAGAACAGATAATTTAGGATTTCAAGCACAGCCATCAGCAACCAGGATGAAAAATGTACAGAGCTGTTCCTTTTTGAGATGACCACCTCAATATGCATTTTCCCAGCATGAAAGTTTATTTTCAGTACAGGATGTGATCTACTGCTTAAAAAGCCCTGCTTAATCAACCCCCTTAATTTCCCTTGTTCATGGACATGCAGCACAGGGAGTTGAAATACCTTTCACAAACAGTGCTGGAGGGTAGAAAGGCAGTGGCTACATTAGCATGGGAGATAACACTTGCTGTACTTGATAACCAATGCCCAAAGGCTGGTGGAAGACAGCTAAATTATCACACAGGAAATTCCCATCTCCCTGGAGATGAGTTTCTGCTGAGGAGGTAGGAACCGAACAGTCACACTTTGAAGCATTTCTGATACATACATGGATGAGACCAAAATCTGCACAGGGAGGATTCCTGCAGCAGAAGGATGAAGTATTCACAGAATGCTCTGAGTTGGAAGGAACCCACAAGGATCATCAAGTCCAACTCTTAAGTGAGAGGCCTATATGGAGATCAAACCCACAACATCGTTACTAGCACCATCCTATAACTAACTGAGCTAAGTATTTCCACTGCTAGGAATAAAAAAGATATGATGGCTTAAGAGGAGAGACCCTGACAGCCCTTCTCAGCCCCATGCTCCCGTGACCTTCAGGAAACATCTCCAGAGCTGAGCTGCTGAAATGGGGTGGTGGTGGGAGGAGGGAGGTCTTGGTTTGCATCCAGTGCACTGGTCAGCCTTTCTCCTAGGGGTTACTGCTTTACAGACACCAGCCCTGATCTGGACCACAGTGGTGACCAGTGATGGTGACTGGTTTTCTTATCGTGCCTGAGCAGCATTTTTCCCTTCCCACTTTCCATCATCTGTGCATATATCTGTGACAGAGATTTTAAAGACTGTAATGTTGAACTGCAAAAACCACAATCTGCTGGAAAAAGAAATCCCTGCCAGCATAACTGTACTATTCCCCTTTTGGCCAAATGGTTGAGGAAGTGAGAGCTTGCTCTCATTTTGATAGCAGACATTCTGCAGCTGCCTCGATGAGGACAGGATGACACATAAACCTTGCTCTAGCTCCATTCTGAGATCCCAGGCAAGAAGAAAGCTGCCTCATACGATTGGTGAAGCAAAGAGCACATCCAGATTCCCTTGTCTTCATGGCAGCATCTGCTAGAAAATACATGCAGAGCTGAACCTCAGACATGAAAAAATATTTTTAAAAGTTTGTGGATAAATGCCATACGTTCCTTAATGGCATTTGTCTGTTAGTAACTCCTGGAATAAAAAATGTTTTCATTCTCAGTTTCAGCATTTTCTTCCTCCCTTTTGAGTCAACAGGAACTGAACCTATAAGTCAAAATAGCTTTCTGTCTCCAAACAGACTGAGTCAGTACCATGGTTTAAAGAGAGAGGGGAATGCTACTGACTGTTAATGAGGCAGAAGGTAGAATGTCTGACAAAAATGGGTTGAATAGTCACAAAACAAAACTTCAAAGCTCATCTTCCCTTAAAGAAAATGTTATTGCTGTTTGAATCAACTGGGCTGCTTCCACAGCCTATATCGCTGTAACAATCTTTGTCTTTAAAGATGTAAAATGCTTTATCACTTCACAAGCTCTTGCACGTCACTAGTGCAGGAGCAAAATTAATGCATAATACTCTGCCTTGGTGATTTATACAATTAGCTCCCCCCTTCATTAAAAGATAGCTGCTTTCAAACAAACGTGCCTCCTGCCACAAGTGTATCTGTGTTTGAGTCTGCTGTTGATGTGGGAAGTGCATTCACTTATGTGCACTGCAGTGTGCTCTGTGTCTGTGCATAGCAGTGCTTGGGACTTGTGACAGAAGGGACTCTGCCAACCCCCCAAGCATGGCTCCTGAGGGGTCTGCACAGCTCTTCAGAGAGGGTAATTTTGACACGGACCCAACAGGCTGTGGAATCAGCCATGTCTTGTTCGTTCCACTGTGTGAACAGCCCAGAGGAGCTGTGCCAGGGGCTGCAGCCCTGCTGGGACAATGCTCATGGCATTGGTGTCAGAAGCTCCTGGCAGCCAGCACAGCCCTGCCTGGGGCTGGCCTCATAGGAATGACATCTCTATGGCCTCAGCTTGCTGCAGAAAATAGGCTAGTTAGGTCAACCTTAAAAATGAAGTGGAACTTAGAAGTGAAAGCTATATCTATTGCACAATAAGAATATTCAAACAAGCAGTTTGGAATTTGGGCCAAAATTATTTCCTTTTCTCTACTTTACATATTTTCTTTTATTTACTCCCTGACAAACCACTCTGGAAAGCCAGTCACCCCTAAAACAATTAAATTATAAAGAAACATGAGAGATCAGGTTCATTTGGGATCAGAAGAAATGAGGGCAACAAACTACACCGAGTAAACCTAGGGCAGTCAGTGCCAACTAGGATTACTTTGATTCTGAGTCCTTGTGCCTTGCCTCTGCTCACTGAGCAGACCAGAAACACAGCATCAGTCCACCCCAAAACTCCCAGCTGATCTCAGAAACCAAGAGTGAAAAAACAGCCAGGAGACTGAGCCCTCTGCCCCCTGCCTGGACAGCAGTGTGGCAGCAGTCCTGTACCCCTGAGTGAGGAGGCTGGGAAGACCAGATGATCCCTTTTTAGCAAGGTGGAAAAGAATCCAGAAGGGCTCCCCATCGCCTTGCTGTTTATGACCATAGTCCAGAACTGTATTCTCCTTTCCCCAGAAGAACAGACCTCTTCTAATCAATCTAGTTTTATCAGTACCAAAAGAACTCACAGCTGGTTTAGATCTAAGGACCTCACGATGTGTTTGGAAGTCAGACAAGATACTCAGCAAAAAAACCCAAACCAAAACAAAAAACAGTGTGGAGAAGAGGCATTCAGAAGCAGCAGAAATGTTTAGGATGCCTTTTTGATGAACAGACTGCAGCCTGGCAAGACTTCAAAGAACGGCCCAAGGGCTGTGGCAATCCCTCTGTCTGCATAAATGTCACCTTACACTGCAAAAAAACCCCTCAACCATTTTGATAATATTAAAAAAAAAACAACACAAAAAACCAAAAACAAAAACAAGAAAAACGGTCCAGATACCAGTTTAAAAAGAAACTTCCAGGATGGAAACATTTTAGGTGCTCCATGTTGATTATCAAACTGCACTTTGGGTGATCAAATATATTAGAAATTTAAAATTTGACATTGTTTTCATTATTTATTGTATCTACTTTTCTGCCATGAGATTAGGTAATTAAACAAAATAGTTTATCATGGGGTTTCAATCAGTTTTCCTCTCAAGTTCTCATGCATTATTTTGAAGTGCTTGGTTTGTAAACAATGCAGGGTAATATTTATTTGTTTAAAAGTGCTTTCATAAAACCCTGGAATGCTTTGTTAACCTTAGATCATTTACGAACAAACAACCATCCTCAGACTGTCATCTTCCATACATATTATGGTTTAATCCTGTACTTAAAAATTATTTTATATAAAGTCATATGATCTTCCAAATGCTTTCACTAAATTTTTTTCTTGCTAATCAACATAGAGAGGTCACTTCTCTTCCTTTGCAGTCACTTTTTCATAGAATCCACTTCCCTCTTCCCATTTATTTTTAATAGTAGTGGTTTCATCCACAGGAATATATTTGTTATAGAAACAAACCTCTCTACTCTTGGTAACCAGAAATGGCTCTGAAAGACAGTTGTGGCGGAAGAGTTTCCTGTCAGAAAATAGGTACAGCTTTAGGAGCAACCACTACTGCACAGTAGCTTTGATGTGTCTCAGTTTTGTTTGCTTATTTTATCTTTTCTTCATCTTTATTTATTCCATCAGAGTTTCCAGCTGTCTGAGAGAGCAGCGGGGTTATGTCCATGAGGGCTGCCACCATGGCTGGGCTTTTATCTGTGGGTGCTTTTATCTTGCTCCATGGTCAATCCTTTGTGAGTTTGTCAGCTTGCAGGTAGATAGATATCTCCTGGGCAGATCCTTTGTGTCCTAACACATCCTTGTCCACTGCTGCTGGCTTCTCCTAATGCCAGGAAGTTTTGGGAGCAACAACACAAAGGGGTTTGGAGGTAAAACTGCTCCAGTGAGGGTGCTGCTGCTGTGCAAGGACGTTGGCCAGAGGCTGCAGCAGTGTCAGCGCGTGGGTGTTGCCGCTGGTGTTGCGGTGAAGCGGACACACGCTGCCTGCCTGTCGGCGTCCCATTGGAAACATGATTGATTTCCTCCTGAAACTGCTCTAGTCCAAAGTGGTGGTTACCTGAGAAAGCCTCATTCATAAACTGTGGGTGGGTAACAGAGGATGGGAGCAAGACTGGTTTTTGGCCCACAGAGAGAAGAGTCTCACAGTTTGGCTTTGTTCTGGACCGAAGGAGAGCAGCAGAGCACATGTGGTCTTCATTAGTGACGCTCCTTTGAAATGCCTCCAAGTCCTTGGGTTGTAACTTTAGCACACAAAGGGGTGGGGGAGTGAGGAAGGGAGAAAGGAATGAGGGAAGAATGAAGCTGCTGGAGTTATCCCTCTGAAATCCATACTTGGACACACTTTCTGTTTTTTCCTTTCCCCCTCCTTTCCTTCTTGTTCTTTCCTCTTTCTTCCCTCACAGGCACACGATTTTTCTTAACCTTCTAAACTGGGAAAATATATTAAAATTTTTTAAATTCCACTACTTTTCTATTAAAGCCAAGCCAAGTGAATAATCTCTTCTAAAGTATAAGCACTAAATGACAGATTGAAACAGTTATCATTTCATTTCTCTTTATGCATATGTGCCTGTGTATAGGCCTTTGTGGTCACATGAAGCCTGTGTCTCCAGCCAGCTGAAGTTTAAAACGTGCTTTTGAAGGAGTGGTTAGAGAGCGTGCAGGAGAGAGGGGACTGATCTGGGAAGCTGAAGTAATGGAGGCTGATCTCTGATTAAGAACCATGTCACAGAGCTGCAGCCTGATCAACATGCCTGCCCTCCAAGCATGGTGCTTGCTCATGCTTTGAAACTGTACACCTCTACTCCTTCCCAGGAGCTAATGCAGAAGGAAGTAGTTTAGAAACAGCCACACTAACTCTGCATATGTTAATTTTCCATTATTTTGCCCATCGATTAATTACACTTGAATTTCAACCCTCTTAAATTCACAGCTACACATACCTGGCTTTCTATATCAGAAATCAGTTAGAAACTGATGAAAACTAAAGCATATTAGCAGAAGAATAACCAACAGCAAATACAAAGTGTCTCTATTAAAACCAGGGACAACTGAGATTCCACCCTGCAGCCTGATGGAAATGGGAATATTTCATGGCACTGAGAAAATGACATCCCCATTTCTGGTACTGACAATATGCTGAAGTATCCCTTTACCTCCTGAGTGAGTTTGGGAATATTAAGGTCTTCAACTATAAAGCATGAAACTCTCACACACACACATCCACCCACGTTTGTGCTCCCTCCTCAGTGAGTCTGAATTCCCCAGGTAATGGACATTCATGTGAGAAGTACAACAGCTCTGTCGAACAGGCTGAAATAAAAAGGTGCTGACATGGGAAAGGCTCAATTGTCTAAGTGCAGGAAGTCAACAGCCCAGGTCTGCATCAGAAACAGCTGCACCTTCATGGCAGGGCCAGAGGAGACCATCAGATCAGTCCATAGGAAAAGCTTCTCTCTGAGGTTTTTATCACAGCTGTTGAAACAGATATTTCTGCCCAAATGCAAACCAAGGCTGATGCTCACAGGACTGTGTGCTCAGAGCTGTAGGTAGCAGTTGCAAGCAGAGGGGTTGATGCCAGGGCCTCTCCACACTCTCAGCCCCAGAAGGTATTTTGCCTTTGTAGTCCTTTTTGTCTTTTTCCTTTCCACTGATGCTGTAACACCCAGTGATATACCAAGGGTCCTGTAACAGCTCTGTTACCAAAAGCACAGCCCAAACACTGTTTAACAAATGAGGCTTGTACAACAGAATGAGTGCTATACATAGCTATGAGCAACTATACTTAACTGCAAAATGCTTTTTTCCTTGCCTACACTAGGATTTGCCATTCAGCATCCATATGAAGCTGTATCATTCCAGAACATCATCCAGCTTAGCATATGTTGGGGTCTTGGGCTAAATTGTATGGTGTCAAAGAGGATTGCTGGCAAATGCTGCTTTGGTCCAGCTGTACCTGCCCAGCACTGTGTGCAGACCTGGTCTTTCCTCTGCTCTCTCTTGGGCACAGAGGCTCCAGCTTTAAGGCAGAACTGAGAAAGTCCCTTATCATCCTCCACAGGGCTTCTTGCTGATGACAAAAGAATCTTGGGAAATGTCAGAAAGTGCCAGTGGGGTGCAGGAGTGAATGGTACAGTTATTCCTACAATATAATAATCCAGAAAAAAAGAACATTTTCTTTGCCTTCATTAAGCATAAACACTCACAGGCTAGGTATTAGGATGTGGGAGTCGCATCCTCTTATCCCTCTTTCTGTATATGGTAATAAAATGCAGGAAGCTATTATTGTCCCTGTGACCCACAAACTGCTTTCTATAGATTAAAATACTGAAAACACCTTAACATTCAGGGGGGCAGATAAGTTTAAAAAGAAAAAAAAAAAAAAAAAAAAAGAACGGGTGTGGTGTTTTGAAGCATGGTTATGACTTATTGCATATTTTAGGAAATCAGTGCACAAACAACCTCAGTCTAATCTCCCAGCAAGTTCACAGCAAGGCAGCTCTCCCAGTTTATAACCAGGGAGATCAGAATCAAACTCAAGACAGTAATTTTTGTACCACTTGGCATTCTAGTAATGACTGCAAAAAGGGAACTTAACCCCTATGTCTCCATACTCCTACAGACATATTTGCTGTGTATTGCACTCCATTCATAGCTCTTTCTAAAAGCTTGGGCTCACTCCTGCTCCTGTAGCTCTTTAAATACTCATTCATGTCAGAAAAACAGCTCAGAACAATACAGCTCTGAACTATTGCTTGCTTCTTATCTCACCTTCCCCAGCCTAATCCTGTTATAATGCTATTGGCTTCAATATTCACAGCCTTGATTAATGCCACTGTAAATGCGATAAAATCAGATATACCCCATGTTGTTCCATGAGAAGACAAACAAAATAGTTGAGGACAACCAATTAAAATCTTACATTCAAGTGCAGAACTACTCACTTTTTATTCTAAGTAGTCAAAAAGGTTGGCTTAGGTAAATGCCAATTAGCAAATGGATAAAATGGATTCGTATCAACACACACGAAAGTCAGCAAACAGATTAATACAAGCTCAACATGTACAATGCTGTTTCATTTCTGACCAGGTCACTAATGGCCACAGATACAATTCCATGTTCATTTTGGAGATGTCTTCATAGACCATACAGGAATTCCTTACTCCTTACTACCAGGTAAAATGTGCCACATGAAACAGTGCTGCACTCCCAGAACACAGTGAGAGCTTCTGCTGCTCAAGTGACCCAATTCCTAATGCACACGTGCTCCTATAAAACCCTGTGTGTTCTCCAAGAGCCTCCTGATGCAAAGACAATCAGCTTTCGTAAGCAAGGGCTTAAAATGTTTAAAATTCAGTGGTTATAAAGTAGTTCAGCATTTCAGTCTCTCCTTGAGAGTAAAGCTGCAAGCCACTCTTTTGATTCCTGTTCATTCCTGCTGTATGTAAAATAAACCAATCAAAATGGAAAATGTATATTTTAAAAGGCTATAACAGCAAGACCTTAAAAGCTAAATAATATATATTTGTTACAATGGTTCACAAAGTAAACCTGCCAGTGTTATTGCAAACTGTGCTGGTTACCAGGCAGCTTTTTTTGCCCTTCTACTTTGGATTATATCTATTGTGTGCAGAGGTACATTTTAGATTAGCATGCACTGAGTGATGAATCACATTATATTTCAGAAGAGCACATATTTTTTGAGATATGTCCATGTTCTGTTTGTATCAGAATATCAATGATGTAATTTCTTCCCTGTGTTATTTTGAATATTTCTGTTGTGTACAGAGACTAGAAATTGCAGATGCAGGCAGAGATTTTTTTTCTAAGTTAAATAAACATTTTCCATAAGTTCAACATTCAGTTTCAGGTTTCAAGTTCAAGCTTGTTCTTATGTTATCCATATGTTTGCCCACTCTTCACAACAGAGACTTTCTATAAACAATGTAAATTTCTTTCATAAATGCTCTGATCTAAATTTTCGTAATGCAACCACTGTTTGCAAATGTCAAACGGAAGGTACATTATTTTAAGAAAGTAAAGGCTTAGCACATTCTAGAACTTCAGCAACTAATCATGTCTCAAGTGGGAAATCTGAATATTGTTAAGTGCTTTACAAAATTTTCTTCTCTCTATAATGGGGCTGTTCATAGTTGACACAAAAAATTATTACTTTCTTCAGGCATTTTAAAGTCCCTTATTTTTACTACACAGTTCATATGGCCAACATATACCTAGTGTGTATTAACCTGGAAAAAATACTTTATTTATTAAGCATTTTGAGTCCTACTTATAGAAAGACTGCTACAAAAGAACCTGGAATTAATAACAATAAGCCACAAGTACCAAATAATCATTCAGATCCTGCCATGCTAGCCATGAACATAGGAATAACATAACTAATTAATTCAGTGTTTTCTATATTTCCATCCTATTACCCATGCTGACTTTTCGTCCACGATAAAACAATCTCAATCTTTCTGGTGTCTCTTCATTTGGACTGTAAATGTTTTTCTCTTCTGCCTCTGCACCTTTCTTCCTTTTCCTCTTCTGCAGAGTTCTTTCTTCCCCAGGACTAAGCAAGGTCACAGCTTTAGGCACTGCTAAGTTCAAGCCCCCACAATATTGTCCTATCACAATTTCAGCTCCCCAAAGAGCTGTACTGAATTTATACAGCTTTAAAGGCCTAACATTTTAACATGCCACTGCAGGATGAATTGGAGCAAGCCTCTAGAGGAGGAAATGTCAGTGTGCAAAGATGTGACCAAAGGTGTGGAAAGGCTGGGCACATGAAGGCACCTCTCCTCCTCTTCTCTGCCTCTCTGAGGGAAATGCCAGATGTATACACATATAGCAAAGCCATTATAGCTGCTCCCATAGCTGCTTCACAGGCAAAAATACCAAATGTACAGAATGATAGACTGGGGAAGCTGATGTTGAAGGTGAGTTTTGCTACGGTCTTGGGGTTGGTTCTCACTGACACAAAAAGGGACCTTTTATATCCCAAGTCTGAGCCTTGGAGAGGGTCAGCAGCATGCCAAGGTTTTGCATGCATGGCAGAGCTGAAAGGGAATACAGATATTGGGAACATGATGAGGCACTGCACTGTTTGCCTTTACAATAGACTGTCAAGAGTGAGTATTCATATGCCAACACTAACAGGTTATTTTCTAATACTGCTCAGGAATCAACCTTCAGTTTTCCTGCTTTAAATTTTTTTTTAAATGTGGGAAAGAATAGCTGTCTTCTGGCTGTAAGTTTCTTAACCCAAACATTGCTAACCTCTAGATCTAAGGACAGTTAAAAATACCCGCCCTGCAGGACTGACAGGAGCATGAGATTTTAAGGATCCCATATCAAAATCAACTTCTTCACAAGATGCTTATAGTGTTTGATTTTCTTGGAGACAGCAGGAGTAAAAGAGCGCAAGACCTTCTCTTTCCTTACTGTGCCAAGGGCTGTTCACAGTCACTGCCCTGTCCAAAAGCTCCTGCATCTTCCTCTAGGTGATAGTGCCAGGCCATTTTTCCTATGCTCAGTAGTGCTGCCTTCCCTTTGCAGCATGTCTGCTGCTTCATCTTCCTTAATTTCTTTCCATTTACTCATGAATCACCATTAAACAAGAGCATGTGCAGTAGAGGTGTCATTGCTTTGGACTGTGTTCTTCTGCTGGGGCAGAGTGCACTGGTTTCTACTGCCTTGTTCCACAATGACTTTGTAAGCTGTTCCTTTGCCCCATCTTCAAGGACAAGGGCTGCACCTGTCCATTTGCATTTTTCCCCAAGGTTCAGCAAACAGGATCTTGGAATGCCTTCCCGGGTTTTGACATCCCTGGATTAGCAAATGGAATGTCAGGCTGCTTTCCTATGCCACCTGTACTGCAAATGGTGTTTATTCTGATGACAAGCTGCAAAGTTCAAGACTACGTTGTCATAACTGGAAGATCAAAATGTAGAGGAGGAACTCTGGCAATTTGGCCTTCTCAAGATGCTGCTCACACCTGTAGGTTGGTTCTATTGGACTAATTTTTGTCTCTTCTAATTACTCCTCTGTGCTGTGTTGCAAAGCAACAGATGAGACATTGCTCCTTTGCTGGTCACGGTTTACTTGACTGGTTATTGCCATCTGGCATCATAAAAAAGAAATATAAAAAAACCTAGAGTCTAGATTGGATGTGTTTGCTATATTTAATGAAATTTTTTTCTTTGGATGTTCTAGAAACTTCAGCTTGGTAACAGCAACTGCACATAAAGATCCTTCCCCTGTGTAAGCAATTGTAATTTTTATTTACATAGTGTACCTTGGAGAAAAATATTTCCTCCTTTTACCTTTCTCTCTCTCTTTCATTAAAGACCACTGAAGACAAAAAGGCTAAAATGTTTGAAAAGGACCTGTGTCAGTCTCCTTTTAATGAACAGTGCAGGCTCCTTTATGGTAAGACAATTTCAATTATGCAGAAGTCAAGCTTGAGTAAATTCTCAGTTCTTCTAAGTGAAGTAATGGTGCAACTTTTCATCCAGTGATTTTCTGATCCCTGAGAATTGTATTTGGATAAGCAACTCAAAATGAAATGTCTCACAAGTGTTGATGGCTGGTTCTACAGCAGTATGTTGAGAACCCATACATATTCTTTTCCCTGAAAATCTAGCAAATGTCACAGCAGAAATGCTTATGCAAGTACCACACTACAAACAAATGCTCTTAATGTTGGCAGAACAGAGATTCAACATTTGGAATTGATAGCATGCACACAAGAAACATGATGCCAGATGTTATGGCTATGCAGTGAGAGGAAGAGAAGTGTAAAATGAACCTCCACACATAGTCAAATCAGCTCTGAACTTGACTGCATGGTGGCAACAGAACCTCTTGAAATTTTTGGACCAAAGATGAAGAAATTTCAGGGAGAAAAAGGAAAAAAACGCAATCAGGAATAAAGAAATTTAATATAAATAAAGATTATTTTGGTGATGTGAAGTTTTTAAGAGCGGCTGAATAAACATAATGATTCTAAAATTCTCTCCATCACATTTTAATTAGATAAGGTTTAATACCAAACAGAAATGAAAGTCAGTGATTCACTATAACTCACAGGGAGGCAATGTAAACTATGTTGAGATTTAGTCCAAAATACAGACTTATGTGTCTTGTTAAAGGCTCAGTGCTAATGATGCTAAAGAGCAAGAGGCTCAGCACAGATTTAGAGGTGCTGAAAACTTCCAAGTATTTTCAATATGATTCTGAGCCCTGGAAGCCCAAGTCTATTACGATCAGCAGCTGTGGCTATTTTGTTAGTGCTTTTATGACAACACCTTGCCATTCAAATGAGGACTGAAATTGAAGCTTTCTGTTTTAAAGGCCCTTTCAACCTGATTGATAAAATCCCATAGGAAAAAAACCAAGCTGGTACAGAAAATCTGAGTTCTTGATTCAAGATTGTGGGATGTTTCCACAATTAAAAATCAGTTGCCCTGATGCAATGCTTAGAAGATGCAAAGTAGCCAAGACTGCAGTAGCCAGGAAATTACCAACTCCAAAACGCCCTGGTTGTATTTCACCCATTCTTGTGCCCAGCAGTGATTCTGCATACAGAACAGCCAAATGTTGGCAGCAATAGCTGGAACATGTAAGAGGGGGGGCTGCCAGAGTCACCCATGGTGCAACCTCACAGAAAACGTGCCTGTGTCAGAGGCATCCTGCTGAGCTACACCTGGAGCACCAGTGCAGCAAGACTTTGTTCCCCCAGGTGCCAGAGCCCAGTCACTTATGGCCAGTGAATGGAAGAAGACAGAGCAAATTACAGACAAACCAAAAGAAGTGGGAAAGAGCTGAGATGTGTTTTGTGTGCCATCATAATGAATGGACAGCACAGATTTCATGTCTGAGAGACTAAGGTACTGACAGACCCTGAGAGTAAGGCATTATATACAACCTCCTAAAAAGTTGTATATAATATGGCTAAAATCAGAAACAGTAGCTGTATCAGTCCCCGTATTTGGAAGCAGCTCACAAGAAATAAATGCAGCAAGACTATTCTTAAGGCAAGGAACAATCCTCCCCCCTTGTTTTCCACTTGTGGGGAAATCTGCAGTGGTCTGGTACGTACAGAGCATCCTACTCCTTCTCTGCAAAATCAATACATCATCTTAGCTGTGCAGTGCATCTAATCACTCTGAGACAATAAATGCACCCTCCCTCCAAATTGCCTCTTTTTTTCTCTTCCTCTCCCACACTTGCAGCCACATGGTCCCATCATGTCTTCACAACAGCTTTGGGGCTCACTAGACAATCCATAACCCAGTCCAATTCATTAACACACTAAAAACTTGCCCAGGTGGATTATGTTGTAAGGATAGAGGGGCCTGATGAGCTAACTCAAATCACAGGCAGTTGGGCTAGATTCAAGTCAGGGGAAGTGAAAAAATCATTAGGATGAGAGTAGAATTTGCCTTTTTTAACAATGGGAACTTAAGTCCAGTTTACTCTCTCTCCTGAAAGCATCAGATAACCCACATTAACTGAGTAACACTCAACTCTAAAACTCAACCACTGCCTCCAGTTTGAGACAAGGAGCTGACTTACCTTGGGTTTCTACTCCACATCAAAAGCGTTCAACTCTGAAGCTAAACTGGGATTAAACTGACTGCAAGACCAGCTTTCAGCAGTAAGTGGCCTCCTCATCAGGTTGCAAAAGCAGGGTTACATTTTCTTATGTAGTCCTTGATTCCTGCACACTTTTATTCTTGATTACACAGTGCCAATAGGCTTCCTCTTGCCCAGGTGGCTTTAAGTCATCTCATCAGGAAGCCTCAGAGTCAATTATCTTCTATGTGGAAGACAATGACTTAGACAGCCATGTCTCCTGACTCCTATGGAATTCCATGGTATCCCTATACCACCCCTTGAGTGTTTGGAGTTATCTGGTGTCCAGCTTGGAGGCAACCATCTATCCAAGGCCTTCAGTTCTCCCTATGCTTGCCTTTAGCCAAAGCTGGCACTGCATTGACTCATTCCATCAGATCCCAGCCCCAATGTTTCTGCACAGAGGTGCCCTGCAAGATCCCTGTGCCCCTTTAATTACTCAAAATTTTTACAAAGAATTCACAAGGTTGTGAGCCTTGAGAAAAAAAAAAAAAAAAAACAACAAAAAAACCCAAAAAACCTACTATTTAACAGATAGGTAAAACCCTTTGTTTTTTGCTGGAATTCCTCTGCTTGTTGAAACAACACCGACGAAAGATAAGCTGAAGAGATCTGCTGATAAGAGACCTTTCTCTTCATCAGCACAGGCTCGATGGGCTGCTTCTGACATCACTTCCCACGGACAACCTATGCAGCTGCAAAACCTTAAAGGCACTTCGTGGCTCAAGTGGAGCAAATCCAAAAACCCAGCTCAAGTGCTGTGGTGAGAGCTGCCGCCAACAGCAGGGCTCAAGCAGAAAGGAATTTTGTAGGAGAAGGTAACTCCTCCCTCTCTGCAGGGGAGAGCTCTCCCGGAGATAAGGTACAAGCCATGGAATGAACTTCCTCGGGAACCTAACAAATGCCCACAGCGAACCACACCTCTTTTTTTTTTTTTTTTTTTTTTTTTTTCTTTTTTCCTTTTCCTTTTCCTTTTTCTTTTTTTTTTTTTCTTTTTTCTTTTTTTTTTTTTTTCTTTTTTTTTTTTTTTAACTTGTTCTGGCCAAGGTGAACAGGTATCACCATTTAAGTCAGGAAAAGAAAAACCACTATCACTATAAAAGCCCAACTACCTTATTAAGCCAAATCACCATACTGAAACATAACACCTCCCCCGAAGGAGAATGGGCCCCCATGACCGACTGCCATCACCAAACACCTAAGTATGAGTACTCTGATATTTTGGAGATGAAGGAGGAGCAAGAAAAAGCTTTATGCAATACCTCTGCAGTGTCAGATTTGGAGGGATGTGGGTCTCCACACACATGAGATTCTCACACATCATAAGTATCTGGAAGTATTAAGAAAGCCCGGCAATCACACAGTGACCACAAGGCAGACTAATGACACTTTGCCTTAAAAAGGGTTGATTTGAAATGGCCATTTTCTGTGCACAAATGGAATAGCCAGCGTTCATCTCTGGTGCACTCAGGAGGAAATATAATACCTTTCTCTGGGTTTCCTGTACTGACAGTGCAGAACTTTACTTCTAACAGGAAGAACCTTATGTTTCACTTAGTTCTATTTAATACACTAAAATAAAATTAGCCTGATTTCTTTGCTCATGGATGATGAGGCAACCTCTCCTTTGAAAGCAAAAAAAGGGGCTTTGTTTGAAAAAAATAAATTGTCATATTAACAGAGGAATGATATCATGAGAAGACTGGGAATTAGCATATTAACTCCTATCCTTTGGGAAGGTTTGTGTTAGATTAGGCAAAAGCAAGTAAAAAAGAAACGCCCTTCATAATTTCTTACTGGAAAATTAGGAGGTTTTATCTTTTAGGTTTTTCTTTTCTTGTCTTTTTGGGTTTTGGGGTTTTGTTTTTTTATCTTCTGCAGCTGCATACAAGAGTTTCTTGCTTTCTATTGACAAGTGCTGACTTTTGCTAACAGGTTTGTATTGCCATACTCTGTCAACACATCAGTATTACTCGATGTTTCAAGAAATGGACTGACTGAGACTTGGAGCCACATTCAGGGATATTTTAATTCAATCCTCCAACTGCTTTTAAGAAACCATATCTAAAAGCTCTCTTCCAAGACACTGGAATGTGAAGTATGTGGGAAATGTTATCTTATTGGCCTCATGTCTGCCAGGGATTGTGAAACGGCTCCACTATTCTGGGAAAAAACAACCATAATTCCAGGCAAAGAGAGATTCATGTAAGCTTGTTAAAAGATTTAGGAAATACAAATAATACAGAATCTGCAGAAAATCTATAATGTTCCATCATGTGAAGAAAGGATTGGTGTGAAAAGTTTGCCCTTTTTAATCACTTCACATAAAAACATGTAGAAATTGCAAGAAACCCCCCACTTAGATCTAGTACAGCTTGTTGGGCCTAATTAATCTTTATTTCATTTGTTCTCAGCATGGTCTGTCTTCCCTGGAGATAACAGACCATTTCCTTTGTAGTGTGTCACACAGCCAGGTGTGAGAGAGGAATCAGATGCTGAGCTGTGGTGGGCAGATTTGTCTTGCACTGCAGCCCCTGGAGGAAAAGCAGGGTGGTGTCGACCCACTGGGAGCTGTGTGCAGCCTTGACTCCAGAGGCTCAGCACACATGGAAGCTCTCATCCAGTCTGTGGGCCTTCCCAAGGAAATGAGTGAAGTCTTGCACATGCCTAAAACTAGAAATTAAATTCTGTCTACTTCTCATCTCTTTATTTCAGCCACTTCTAGGTAGTCCCAGAGAAGGGCATAGCAGGTACATCCACTCGTCATGCAATGCTTGTGAAGAGACACTAGGTGTGGAGTGAGGGTTGAAGATTACCATGCTTCTCTCTGGAAAATCACAGCATTTTCCATCAGAGAAGAGGTAAACAGACACTCAAGCAAACCCTTTGTACAAGTATTTCCTTTTCAGACCTGGTGTAAAGCAAAATACTGTGAGATTTGTTTTTTTTCTCCGAGAGAAAACCCAGGTCTTTAATGAAGTGAGCTTGTCTCTGGGCATAATTTTAAGGTTCTCTTAATATTTACACAACCAAGCAAAAATGATGTTATGCTGTGGAGTTATTTCTGTTTGAGTAGCCTGATCTTTACAGTGGTATTAGGACGCCATTTGGGATGTTTCCAAGTTTGCCTTGACAATCATGTTAAGCTCCCTATCAGCTAAAAAATGTCAATACACAATGCATTGCATACATGCTGGTTGCTGGCCAGCTGACATTTTAAATGAGTAGTTCAGGGAAAAGCAATTTTTGGTGAGGGCTGACCACAGCTGGCTTGACATTAGGCTATATTTTCAGGACTTAGCATTGCCAAGCCTCCAGAGACTTGGAGACTCAGTTAACATTATTTTAAACTTTGACTGACTCAGCAGCTTCAGTAGACAAAGAGGGTGTGAGGGAGCCTAGCTCGTCAAATCCCTGCATATATAACTCTGTGTATTTCATTTGCTTATTGAATACATATATTTTATACTATATCTGTGTTTTGTATAATGATTTGAGTGTCATTCTTGTCACAAAGTGTGGTCACAAACCAGTTCAACTGCTTCCTTGAACATATGTGACCGCCACATAATGTAAATATTACCAAATGTTGCCTCTCGGCCTTTGGAAGACCATAAGGAATATAAATCTGCAGGGAATGATGTAGTGATACAATGTAACTAAGCTTGTAGTACACTAAAACCAGTCGGAAGTTGTCAGCAGTAGTTGAGAAATCAGAAGGTAGGATGTTTTATTCACTTTTTTTGCACATGGATATTTCACTCCCCAAAACACCAAAATATATACCACTAAAATTTTCAGTAATTTACAATATGTCCCTGCAGAAAATAGTAATTAAACACAGTTATAGATCACTGTTTTCTGGTAGGTATTCTGGAAATAATTCCAGCTTCATCTTATTTTTATTTAATTTTTTTTATGGAAAAGTGCTATTTAAAACCATTTGACTGGAATATATTAAACAAAGTACAGTGTTGATAAAGACATAATCTTGTTATAACTTTAAAATGGTATTCCTTCATTATATAAAGCTTTCTGTAAGCCATAAAATATTGGAAGAAAATCAGAACTCTATTTCTTATAGAAATAAACTGTTCACAAACAGTTCAGTGGAGCTCTGGGTGCATCATGTTCTAATTGCCTCTGGTGAGCAATAATATTTAAAAGGCTTCCAAATAAAAACACTTTATTCTCCTACGCAGCTTATATCTTCAAATGTTAACTGATCCTTTTCAACTATTAAAAGGAGATTTTTGAAAAAGTGTTGTCCTTGTCTACAGACTGAGAAACAGGCATAGCTTCCAGTTAATCAACAACCAAGCTGGGACAAGAACTCAGAAATTCTAAGCTCAGAACTTGGCAGATGCCTTCTGTCGAAAAGGACAGGACAGAAAAAAAATCTGAAGAATGTGGCTGAAAATATATTTCAAATATATTCAGTAACAGATAAATGACTAAGAAAGTAATTAAAACTGAAGCATGTCAACAGTTTATACTTATGATAAAAGTGAGGCTTGTGATTTGCTTTTCCAACACTACATCATAAAAACTCACAAAAATCAGTATATTGTCATTTAGTTAATGACACAGAAGGCCTTAATTATGACTTTTCCTACCTTTGAAGAGTGACACCTGGGATTTTAATATTCCTATTCCAAAATCTTATACTATAGAATGAGTTAAGAAGTAAATGTGATCGAATTAAGAAGTTACTGGTGCAAAGGAACTATCAAGATTTTAAAAATATGCAGTAATTTGCATTCATTAGACTAGTCATGAAAATTTCACAGCAGAATAAAAATTGAATCACTTCTCACATGGGTGGCCAGACATGTCAACAGCAGCTAGGTAAAGAAGAGCTCCTCCAGCCCATTCTTCTTCCAGTAAGATTGCTCACTCTGGGAGGAAGCTGGGTGATCATTGATGAAGATTCTGCTTCCTCTCAAAGACATGGTGCACCACTGCACTGCACTCTCAAATGGTGGGGCAGTCTCAGGTAGGATAATAGAGTAGCTAGAATACTTGGAATTTTAGAACCTCTCTTAGAGTAGGTTGTGTCCTTATGCAGAGCTGGTATGGTGCACACTGCAATTCCTCATTGAAAAAAATTTTCTGACTTCTTCAGTAGCTTCCTTGAGAAAGCAATATTGTGAAAAAAGAAACAGGCTTTTCAGTTTTGCAAGCTTGATTTATCAGTGAAAAATAAGGAGGAGAATCAAGACATAGAATCGGTCTATTCTCTGCTAAGTCTATTTTTAAAAATAGGCACAAAGAGGGTTTAATGTTTAATAGTACTTTTAATATCTGAAGACTTTGATATTAGGATTTTGGTTTAGCAGAGGGATACAAAGATGTGCTGAAATCAGAATATAAACATAATATAGTAGTTGCAACACACAGCTGGCTCACAATACACATATCATTACCATTTCCAGTCTCCCTGGGGACTCTTTCAGGATGTTTGACATCCTCAGTCACAGGGAAGTAATGCACAGGTTGAAGCCAGTTCAAGCGTGTTGCTCTCTTTGAAGTTCATTTTATTGATCATTCAGTTTTCATACTCTGTGCTAAGCCTTGTATACCCTTTCCTCATGCTGATCTTGCTAACTCAAGGAGACACTCACACTTTTTTTTATTAACTCAGGGAAAAATCACTGTATCAGCTGATCCACTCAACTGATCCAGGAAGTGATCAAGACAAAGGCCACCCTACTTTGTGTGGAGATGAACTCACTGATGTGCAATAGCTGTGGTCACTCCCTGCATTCTTCCCTGAGCTTCATGAGCCCATCCTTCCCTTCTGAGCCCTCTTCCACTGTAGGGTTGGGCCATCACTGCCAAGCATGTGATGCCAAAGAGCTCATCAGAGATTATCAGCGATTGCTCCACAGACTACAGCTAACAAACCCTTGGAAACAGCAGAATTGTTCTGATGCCATGAAGCCAATTCCAAAAAAAAGGTCAGACTTCGCTTAAAAGTGATTTTGTATGTTATTCTGGGGGATGGGGAGCAGAGAGAGAGAAATGTAGAAAGCAAACACCCTTCTCTCCTGTCAAGAGAAAAGCATATTTTTTTCAAAAATAGAGGAGAAAAATAATTGCATGGAATATTTTTTCCTTTTTCTGCTAATTTTTCTCACGGCACTGGTTTTTGAAGGGCAAAAATGTAGCACCTGGGCTCACTGTGCTGCTCACCCAACTTTCAGAAAACATGATTTATGCATCCTAGAGTCTCCTTATACATCACACAAAGAGTAGAATCTTACTTTGGAGGGTCTTACACAGTAGCTTGACCAGAGGAAATCTTTTAGAAACAAGATGGTTCTAAACCCATGCTCTCACATTTGCCAAGATTGGGACTGACAAAATATTTGGGTTTATAGATCTAGAGCCAGAAGAAAACACACAAGTAAAGCATCTTGACTGGGACCAAAATTAATTAAATGGTTGGGGGGTTTTTTTGCCAAATACAGCAAGAAACAGAAGGTGGATTTGAAGGTTTTCCATGCAATCCAAAATAAAATCTCTTTATCACTTTTGAAAGGAATTAAAAAAAAAAAAAGAGAGAGAGACAAAGGAGTAGTGTAGAAAGCTGTTGGACAATAGCTGTAATCTTGTTCAGTAATTCTGTGATTTTTATTCTCTCTGCCTAGGATTAAAAGATCCAGGTGTATCTTATTCTCTGTCTGTGGCAGTTTGGACTCACATCCCCAGTCTCTGAGAAAGATTTTAGCCACCAAACCATTGGAAATATGTCAGATTGCTCCCCTTCTGTTGCAGTCTTTGTAGCTTTGGTCATGCCCAGACTTTTCTGCCAGAACCAGGTGAGAACAGCACCTCAGGCTGCTGGCAGGAGGGTCAGGGTGCTGTGAGGAAACCCCAGCCCCAGGCTGCGTCTGTCCCCAGCTCTGCCCCAGGCTGCGTCTGTCCCCAGCTCTGCCCCAGCTGGAGGACTGTGCAAGCTGCAAGGCACCAGAATTCAAGTTCCTGGCCAGCTGTACCTCCAGTCAAGTGCACAAAGCAGATCTATAAACACGGGAGAGTAAAAGTCTGTACACACAGGTTTACACAACTGAATTGCCCAGAGGTGTGGTTTTAAAGGTACAAAAAGGATTTTAATCCAGCTCTTGTAGATCAAGAATGAGTTGGTCCAAAGGGACATTCAGCCATTTCGTTGGTTTAGATCCATTTTTAATAACAAAAAGTAATGACCCTATTCACCTTCAATTCATAACTTTTTTCACAAAATCACGTTTTTCAGAAAATCCTTGGAAAAGAGACTAATTTCCTCCAGCTCTATGCCTGGCATTGTGCTGATATGCAAAATCACATTATACAATGCAATAGAGCAGAATATCTGATGGAGAAAAGAACCATAACGACAGCTGCTTTATAAGCTTCTCCTGATAAATATGAATGGTTAATATGAGACTGCATATATATGTATGCCCTGGTTAGTAATTTGCATGTCCCAGCTAGCTGTCTTCTATCTAGGAGAATATTGACCTGGTAGTCTTCGACAAAACCTGAATATTGCTATTCTTCTGCATTGTTATCAAGTTAATTAGGGAATAGGGCAATTCTCCCACTGCAATTCTTCCATCTGTTTCTGCCTTACTAGTTTCACATATTATGAAAATGCGCCAGACAGCAGCTCCATCCAATATGTTTCACGTTCACAGTATATGTATGAAAGATGGTTTAGTATCAGCAATTAAGCATTTACTGGCCTTCATTTTAGCTCAATATTTCTTCTGTGGAGGGGAAAAGCTCCAGCTCTGAACGATTTGTCACAGTGAGTCTGCAGCATGCATACAGCATAAGGAAAATTGCATTTCAGCCCCACACTGGCACGTGCCAGTAAATAGCTAAATGATAAATTCCTGCATTTAAATGCATTTAAATGCATTTAAAACAGTCTTGTTTACATGATTACGTTCCTGGAGGTTCCAAAAAAATCTCTAGATTGCATGATGCTATATCTTGTCCAAATATTTAGTCAAAGGCAGCCCCTACCTCAAAGAACTTATACCCAACATAGACAAAAGAAGGAGTAGAGGAGGCTAAAGCATACAGAGCAGAGAGAGGCCAGGCAGCAGATTTTCCCCAGTAAGCAGGAACACTGGCACTGCCTCAATCCCAAGTCATTGCTCTAGTGACAGAAACACACAGCTGCCTACAAGGCTAACAACATTTCCAGCTATCCCATTTTGTACACCCGGTAATAGTTTATGTTTGAAGGAATAAAAGGAAGAAAACACAAATTAAAAACATGGTCAATTGCTGCATGAGATATATGAAGGAATACGCTGTCCTTCATAAGTCTGGAATGAAGCAGCAACCCACATCATTGCAGACAGAAGAAAAGACACCGAAGCAAAAATAGAAACCCATGGATTCTTGGAGTCCCTGGTCCCCAAGTCAGGAGCTGTCACAGATGTCCCAGCACGACAGAAAACTGGTAGTTTTCTGTCATGTGTATAGACATGTATCAGAATGAGACAAAGTAGTCCACACAATGCAGCATATTTATAGGGTTATATGGGGAAGCAGAAAAAATGCCTTCCTATAACAGTGAAGGCTACACTGAAGAAATCAGGTGAAAAAGCAGTGATGTGGTTAGGCAGGTACACTCTTCTGAAACTCTTTTTAGTTACAGTACTTACCAGCTTTGTCATTTCTGTGATCTCAGGACACTCAGTATAATATTTTCCAATGTTTCTGGCTCATACAGAAGACTGAAATGCCCAGAATTTGAAAGCATAGTGTATGTTATTCATTATCAACTGATAAACCACACACAATCTAGTCTAAATCACCTGATGTTGAACTTCTGAGGTTTTTAAAGTCAAATGGAGACATGAAAGAATCTTCTGCTTCTTCTTCCCTACCAACTTGGAATTACAGTGAATACCTCGAAAGGTTCTAGACAGCCTTGTGGGGCTCAAAACTCATACCCAAATGCAACTGGTATTTGTCAGAGTACTGTAGTTATTAGAAGTATACATTCCTTGTAAATGTCTTTTCCATATAAGGAACATTTTTATCAGACAGCGGCACACTAATAAATATTAGGATTATGCAGGCCTCCAAATTGCAAGAGATCACCTGAATAGTTATATTTACCAGGAGCTCACTCTGCAAGAAAATACCATTCATTGATATAAATGGCAGACTGCTTCATTATGCAAGAGCTTGATGTTGCAAAACTAATTGAGACACATGTATTAAATAAAATATATTCAGAAAATGTAGTCAGCATCTGCAGACTGATTTGAATGCTCAAGGTTCTGGTTTGAGGAGTGGAGTTTTTCACTCTTGTGTGTGAGACCCCATTCAGAAGATTTGGCCTAAGACACCTGAATTTCTCTCTTAACTCTACATTTTTCGACTACAGTCAGCAACATACGTTAAAAAAAAGCCAAAACACACAAAAAAAATCAAACAAAGATACAAAAAACCCCAACCTCTTTAAAAAACCCTACAAAATACCTACAGAAGAGCACCATGTCTTTTTTGCAGTGCAAATACATATTTTATTCAAGCAGTCTTATGTTACCTAGTGGTAACATAAGATAGAATAGCAGAACTTCTGAAACTGTGGATCACATGAGCACAAACACACCTTGCACTTCAGTGAAATGTGGCTACAAGTGTTTTGCTCTCAGTTGCCCCTGTGCCAGTGGAAGAAATTTTCAAACCCTGTTCTTAGCTGCTCACCGCTGCCTCTCCATCCAATCAATCAGCCAATACATCAGCCATCCCATCTGACAGTCCCACTACCATCTGAGATTTTCTCACCTGCTTCACTTAAAACCAGTTAAGTTATTTAAATATGTTTAAATATATATTCCTATATATGAATTAGAGTAATTTGGCCAGGCACCCTTCTACCATGACAAGCAGCAGCCTCCAACTGAAGAGCAGCAAAAAAGGTGCACCAAAGGCAGTATAGGGAGAGGTAGGAACAGAGGAGGATGCTTGCCCAGAGCTAAATGCCCCACTCCTGCATTTAAAAGCATTTAATCCATTTCCTGTCAGAAATCCTGGACAGAAGTAATGGCTGTAAATCTCTTCTGTCACCTGACTTTTTGTATTGGATGCTTTGTAAAGAGGCGTATCATGCAGAACTTCTTTTTTTTCTCAAGTTCCTAAAAATCTAAGTGTAATATTTTATTTTTGAGTGGTTGGATGCAATCAGAATGTATTTGCAGTCTGAATTACTCCAAAGGTTCGTCTGAGTTTGGGGGTGACATGAATAAGCACATGAATAGTGACCTTTTCCTAATGAATCAGGACTTCAGGACTTCCATGGTCTATACCTGTGGACTTCCTTTCTCTTGTGCTTTTGCAGAAGTTGGCTTTCTTTTTTTTTTTTTTTTTTTTGTAACACGCATGACGTCTTTCTGAACAAAACTGCAGGATTTATCTCAGAAGCCCTGGGATTCAGAAGGTATTACAGAAGATGGACTCAAGCCAAGGACCCTGCTCACAATGTGGGAATGAGATTTGGTACTACAGCTCCCTCAAGACAATACACAGTCATGATCTGCAGTTCAGTGTTGCAATAAATAAACACAAACCATTGTCATGCTTTGAATAGGCAAAAGAAAATATTTCAATGAACTCCAGATTTTTTAATAATATTTTTTCCTAAGAATTTTTTAATTTCCATTCCTAGGAAGGTTTGGAAATCTCTTTATTTTTCTCCTGTTGTGAAATGAAAGTAAGTATAGAAATGACAGAATATCTAGTACTTCTATGACAGCTCTAGAAGTAACATGCACAACATTTTTTTTGTACGATATTGAAACAGCCTCATTGGTATAATTGCAGATATTCTGGGACCCTGACAAGACTAAAGCCCCAGAGTTCCCACATCTAAGCCACATGATGACTATGTATGTATACAACAAATCCTATAGGGGCTATTTTATTCAATATCATCAGAAAGAGGGTTTCTCATTTCTATTTCTGGATCTTGAGTCCCATGTACTGTAATCCCAATTGTAAATACAATCCACCTAGTTATAACAAAATGTCTTTGTGGAGCACACACAGCCTTTGTTTCAGGGCCTGATGCTAGAGGAGTATAAAGGCTACATTCAAGGCACTCCACTGTGCAGCTGGAAAAATGGCTGGAAAATTACTTCCTGGCCCACAGCCAGCACTAAACTTGCCCAGGACATAATGCAATACAGGACGTGCAAGGCTCTGATCCATATCTGGTCTTAACCTGAAATGGGGGAAAAAAAACTACTTCTGAATCTGCAGTTAGCTACCAGTCATGTGCTAACAGCACAGCATGAGATGACTACATAGCAGTCAGGATCCTGGGGGCAGTCATGTGTCCATCCCAGGGCAGCATCTCCCCCTGGTCACCATCACCAGGCCTGGTCCTGAAGATCAGCCCATCTGTGGGCTAACAGTCTGTGCCAGCCTTGGCCCATCCCTTTCCCCAGGGAGGGGCCCAGTGTCCAGGGCTGAGGCTGCCCCAGTGTCTCCCAGAATCCCAGCTCCTGGCAGGGGGGTCAGATGGGTCCTGGCTGCCAGATCCTGCCCTGACGTGGGGAGCCACTGGTGCTCCCAGACCCCAGGAAGTCCCCAGTCCCTGTGGTGCCCTGGTGGCATCATGTAAAGCCCTTCTGAGAGGCTCTTCAAAATTTAAACAAGTGATAAAATATGCCATTTTCACCTGTTCCTCAGAGTACCTATGAAATCACTACTGAGAATTGAATCCATTTCAACTCATTGTAGCCTGGAAAAAAAGGGAAAAAAATTATCAGTTCCCAAAGAAAATATATTGACTTCTTGGTTCTATTTCCAAAGAGAAATAGGCAAAACAAAACAAGAAAGAGGAGGTCTCATCCTAATATATCCTCAGGGTTAGAAGCATCACCTGTTTTGTGGGAGCTTATGTTTTAATCAGATGGTGAAGATTACTGTAATCCCTCTACAAAGAGCTAGGCCTAAACAATGGGCTGTGGGATAGATACATGAAGGGATATTTCTTGATGGCCTTTCTAGTCCTTACTTATTCACTGAGGCAGTGATCAGTGGTCAGCTGGTCTGTTTGCTCTTGTTTTCTCTGCTACACTCCAAGGTTAACCTTTGGGTGAGAGGGTGGCTGAGGTCAGTATCTCTCCAGCTTTGGAGAATCCACCTCTGATTTTATTAAGCCTTCTCCTGGACCCAGCAGGTCTTCATGCATCCAGAACCAAACATGCTGAAAAAGGACCCCAGCATGTACCAGGGATGTACACCATGGTTGGCCAAGCACAGCCTTCTTCAGCAAGGGCAGACCAGGTGGCCTGGAGACAATAACACAGCGATTTTACACAAAAGGGAAATTCCGCAGAGCAGAAAAGGCCACGTCCACCTCCTTCCTCCTGCCAGCCCTCCAGCAGAAGGACTGATCTACTCTCCATCCCCTTGGTTGAGTGTGGCATCAGCAGATGGGGCACCAGCAAAAAGGAGGCAATAGCCTCAGAGAGGGCAGTGGTTTGTATCTAACCCTGGGTGGAACTGTGGGGGAAGTCAGTGACTGCTGAGCCTCTCCCTGCAGGCACTGAGCTGGAGACACACAGTCATATCCCTCTGCACCCACAGCATGACTGTGGGAAAGATGTTTCCACTTCCCACACCATGCTCTCCCCTGCCTTCACCTTGGACCCAAGGCTGCAGGTCCCCACACCATGAAATATTTCACCCCGACATTAAATGTTAGAAGTATGGAAAGGTCACAGAATAAATGCCATAAATTAATCAAAACCCACTACAAAGTATTAGATATAATTGGAAATAGATATCAATGGTAGGTCAAAGGACAGGAAAGAGGAAGTCTCTTCTCTTCTGTATTGAGTGAATCACATGAGAGAAAATTACCACCTAAAATACTTTATATAATAGAGTGAAAACCAGAACTGTTGAATATCCAGGTCACTAAGGAAGATATTTGCTTTAGAATAATGTGAATTTTAACTGCATTCATGACAGCACTGACAGCATTTCCAGGGTGATGTTGTAGCACCTACATTTACACAAGCACAGAAAACATCTGAAGATGTTACATGCATATTGTTTAGTGTGAGAAGAGGGAATGACACAGCAGAAAGTTTTGCACTGATGGCTGGGGGAGGCACAGCATCGTCAGGAAGGGGATTGTCCCACTCTGCTCTGCACCAGTACAGCCTCACCTTGAGTCCTGTCTGCTGCTTTTGGCACCACAATAAAAAAGACAAATGAGGCCATTAGAGAGTGGCCAAAGGTGGGTTACAAGGATGGTGAAGGGTCTGAAGGAGAAGCCACACGAGCAGTGGCTGAAGTCACTTGGTCTGCTTAGCATGGATGAGACTGAGGAGAGACCTGGTGAGGGGAAGAGGAGGGGCAGCACTGATCTCTTCTCTGTGGTGACCCACGACAGGACTCAAGGAAACAGCATGAAGTTGTGTCAGAGGAGGTTTAGGTGAGAGATCAGGAAAAGGTTCTTCACCCAGAGGATGGCTGAGTATTAGAACAGATTCCCAGAGAAGAGATCACAGCACCCAACCTGAAAGAGCTCAAGAAGCATTTGGAAAATGCTCTCAGGCACATGGTGTGATTCTTGGTGTGTCCTGCACAGGGCCAGGAGTTGGACTTGGTGATCCTGATGGGTGCTTTCTAAGACAGCATATTCTGAGGTTCTTTGCTTCTATGATGTGGAGCGTATGACCTGTAATTTAATTTAGCAGGTTCTCTGCGAGATTTCAAGCTCTAGTGTGAGTGTAGTGCTGAGTGCCTTCATTACTGTCTTTCTACTGCCATACTTAGCTGAAATTAAATAGGATGGTGATACATTACCCTGAGAAACCCTCATTAAAATGAAACTAGGTGGGGAAATGTAAAAGAAAAAACTCACCCCCAGTTTGCTGGGGGTGAGTTTTGTCCACCTTCTTTTTCAGGGAGCTAGAGCTCAGAACACTGGAATTTATTCCCAAGACAAAACAAATGAATTGGATGTCATATTGCAACCCTTTAACTAAAAGTGATTTCAAATCTAATGACTAATTTTTTTGCAGAAGAGAAGATATTGCTTTTTCCAAAGTAGCATCAGCCAAGAAAAAAAATGGCTGTGTAGAGAGGAGAGATTCAAGAATATTCAAAAGAGGATACAGAGAACAGCTATTACCCCAAATCACAGACAGTTCAGAGAGAGAAAAGATTCTGAACTACCAAAAAAAAAAAAGAAGGGAAGTTAGCAGAGGCATGTGTGTTTATTATTTTGTCTAGCCCTGCATCCTTCCTGCGCTAACTGGAGGATAATTGTATTTAGAAATTCATATACATCTTAGGCGTCTGTTAACTTTCATCTGTCCTGTATTACTGAAGAGTAACATATAAATCCAGGATGCTGTGGGCTAGATTTAAGGAATTCAATGTGTTTAAATCACTGCAGTGTCTGGAAGCTTGGGACAGCCTAGGGGCCATTTAGCCCGATTTCTGTGAAGAGATAACAGATATCCAAATGTTATCTAAGAAGTGTCTCAGAGGTGCCAAGGCTGGGACAAAGACCAGTGGACAAAGAGAGGATGGAACTCACATGTCTATCCTTGAGGTCCCAGTACAGGAACCTGGTTAGTGTTCAGCTAGAGTTAGCCACACCAGAGCTGAAACAATAAGCAAAAAAAGCAGGAGATACATATATAGTCATAGTAGTAACTGAGCATGCAAATTGCATTCATCTTAAGCTCTTGGTCTGAAGGCAGAATTTTTTCATTTCAATTATATATTGAAATATCGTTGCCCTGCCTCTGTACCCTCCCTCAAGCACCACCATCACTCCAGTTAATTAATAAAAGCCTCATACTGAAGTGCAAAGAGTGAAGAGTTGAAAAAGTACACACATTTTGAGGGCTTTCCCCCCTGTCAGTTACCTCCTTTCTATTTCATCAGAATTAGCTCTGAGTTTGGGAAATTTTATGCAAAAGTCCCTCTGAGCTTGCTTGTTTCTGCTTCCTACAAAGATTTTCCTGCTGGTTTGTGACCCCATGTCCCCATCAATTACTCTTCTCAGTGATCTGAACTGGTTTAAAATCTTGTCATATGGATATTGATACCAAGGAGGATTCATCTACAGAGGAAGGTGTGGTGATGTGAAGGGAATGTGGAGAATCCAAGGAGGATTCATCCATAGAGGAAGGGAATGTAGAGCTGTCTCTGTATACCACTCAATCACATTAAGTGTTTTTTGGTTTTTGTTTTTGGTTGTTTGGCTTTGCTTTTGTTTTTGCTTTCTTAACTAGAAACTTCTAATATTTGCTTTAGCCTCTGGGCTGTAAAAGGAATAAAGAGGAGGATTTCAGGGGACAATGCTTATCTGAGGTACTCATGTACTGGAGCACACAATCATCAGTTGATCACCACTTTGCCACTCATGTTAGAGCTGGCAATGTTTGCATGACATTACAGTGTTTACATTAGTCCAGCATTCCCTAGACCATCTCTAGCTGTGAGAGAGCACACTGCCATTTTAGAGATGTGAAACCACAACCTGGAAGTATTTCAAGAAGGAGGCAGTTCTTACACATCCATCATCGACCATCTCCTCTAGATTGTCAGCTACTCTTAATTTACTTTGTGCTTTTAAAAACCCCACTCTTTCCCACAGCAGCAAAATAACAAGGCCATCACCACATGTATCTATTATTAAACTCAAACTTGGTTATAAAGACATATTGCAGTCTAATTAAAGCTGTGGGTGCCCCACTCCAGCAGTGATCAGGGGACATACTGAGCTCAGGAGCCCAGGACATGACTGGGTGATTCAGCCTAGACCGAATAGTGAGCTAATGGTTAGTGCAGTTTGCATTTGTTTGATCATTGATAAAGGGTTTCAGATCATTTTTCAATCACACAATGACAAGGCCATTCAAAACCAAATCAAGTACTTTTTGTAATATGAGGCAGTGCAAATCTTGCAGGCAGATTAATTACTTTTGCTTTAGGAGAAGGAGAATATAACTACAGTAAAACTAGTTATAGCTGGAAGGGAGAGGTCAAAGGAATGAAAAAGATAAAGCACTCTAATTATATTTTCCTGCAAAATCAGAGGTGCATTTTTATATCACTTTTCTAATACAACAGCAAGGAAGGGACATAATCCAGAGTAACAGTGACTTCAAAACAATGTGACACCATTAAATGAATTACAGTTTTAGTGGTCATGATATTTATTATTTTGGATTTGTAAAATGACAAAATATACTACCATTTTTAATACAGTTTACTACAGATAGTACAGTTTAGTGCATAAACTATCATATGAAATATTGCAAGAACCTCATTCCAGAAGGGCTAAATCTGCCTTCAACAGACAAGAAGTTGGGACAGTTTTCAAAGAGCAGTATTGATAGCCTTGTAAAAAATTGTGGGAGATAATCATGAATATTTGTCATTTTACCTGTTGCAAATTATCTAACTGCAACACCTTAACACCACAGTTCAGATTAGAGCACTGAGCTGATTTTAGAGTAAAAAACAACTATCACACCAAAAACATGCAGTTCAAATAGCAAATAGCCTCAAAGGAGAAAGGGCACTATTAAATAACGTGTGGTAATGAATTCCAACTGTACTTCTCTCATGACAAGCTACATTCCCTCATTTCTGCTAAACTGAAAAAAAACTTTATTATGTGAAGCTTCGTCTATCAAATGTTCTTACAAGTTTGTTTTCACAATTTTTGCTTAATTGTAACTTTGCCGTAATAATAAAGAATATTATTTCTGGAATGCACATATTTTTCATGTTTTTCACATTATTAAAAAAACCCAGTAGAACAAAAGGAAGTGCAATACATTGGGGGAGAGATGAAGAAGGGAACTGCTTTGAAAATGGCAAATATTTTAAATATTATGATTTTAAAACAAGACAAAAAAAGCTCTTAAAATATTATTTTTACATAGGAGCTATGTAAAAATAAATACATAGAGCAGAATACTTTACATTCTAGAGCTCTTTCAATAACAAAATAAATGAAAACTACAATTACATCTATTTGTAAATAATAATTAACTGAAGCCAGTCTTTTTTACACTCTAGGCTATTTTAATTTGGGATTATCTTTGAAATACATAAAAAGGCAGAACCAGAAAGGCTATTCTACCACCTCCTCACTGTAGTGTAAAAGGCTTATTTCCGGGCTATAATAGAATAACCCTTTTTTAATGGAAACAAATGGATCTACTTCTGGCAAAATGGATCTTCTTTTTAGTAGTAACCAAACCTAATATGTACAAGTCTCTGTGTGTGTATGTGGAGGGAATATTTCATATCATATATATTACATCAGTTAAAACTGGTAAATCAATGAAAAAAATAAAGCATTTCTCTACTTTTTTTTTTTATTGCAGCATATGAAGTGTTAAGTGCATACTGGAAGCCCATCTTGTTTGTCTGTTTGCTTCAGCAGATGTGGTGGAGATAAGAAAAGGAGAGCAGAAGGATTAAAGACATGTACACTGCCTCCCAAGGCCTTGTCTACAGCTCTCATTAACAGCTCTGTTAGACTGGCTAAAAATGCTTTAGGAGCTTAATGGAAATGGCTTTTCATAATTATTCCTCTTCTCTAAACTTCCTCTTACTTGAAGTCGAAATAATTTGGAGTGAGAGGAGATCAGAGGTAAGTCATAGGTTAGGGATTATGGGATTACCGGGGCATCCGCAGGAGGGTACAATCCTCAGCAGGACCCAGCAGGGGACATTTCCCTGCTCTTGCTCTGTGTCACCACATTGAAGCCCTCCGGGGTCTCTCTCCTGACTGAGCTCAGGCATTTCTGTAGATTCTATGAGACAACTGATTTTTTTGTAGGGCCCCAGCACGATGCATCCACCTGACTAAAGAAAACAATGACAGCAATAAACAAACGACATGGGAAGCAGAACACAAAAGCAGGAAGTCCTGTTTTGTGTGTGTGTGTGTGTGTGCAATGACTGTGCCTGTAACGTCAGATGGATTTACGTGCTTTTGGACATGACAAAGTCTCCTTATGTTATCTATTCCTATTCTATGCAGAAATCAGGTACTATTGGCTTAGCTTTACCTTGCAAATAGCTCCCAGAGTGATTAGACTCATAAAATTTACCAACCACAGACTATCAGCAATAGAACAAATTTTGCAAGTCGTAGTTAAAAATACCATGGTTTCAAACTCAAATACAAGACACAACAACCAGATGATGTGTAAAGAATGCTCTTGTATGACAGGCTCTGTCCACTGCCGCTGCACTAGCTGGTTTTTTTGCATGTCAGCAGTATAAATTTGCTCTAAATGGGCCCAGAGAATATCCCTTCCTTACAAAGAAAGAGTACCAGGCAGGACAATGGACAGGACTGAACATAATCAGGGTGGCTGAGATGCAACTGGGTGACTCAGGAACAAACAGCTGCTCACCTGACCTTTAGGCCAGTCATGGTATATTTGGTACAAAGGTCCCTGAATTTGTTTTAAGAAAGCTTGCTTGGGTGCAGGATCAGCCCTAACATGGAAATATAGTTCCCTGGCATGATTAACACTCTAAAACTTAAAAAGAAATAAGAAATTATTTGGAATTCTGAAGGAGAAGATTAAGGCCCTTGGCACACACACTGATAACAAGCTATGTATGATATGTCCCATCTTGTTGTCTGATGACACTAAGTATTATCTGGGATAGTGCAACACAGCAGAACCAGATGGGATGTGTCACTGAAAACACATAGCAAAAAGCAAAGAAAGAGGCTTGGAAAAGGGAAGAAAATATGCAGGACATGGCCAGGATCCATAGTTCTGCATTCTTGCATAACCATCAGATGCTGAAATATAAAAGAGAAAACTAAAAAGGAGAAATATAGTTACATCTTTACTGTAGAAAGTGTAAGACCTCAGAGAACCCAGAACTACACTGATACGTCAAAGCTATCCAGGCTTCAGAATATGCATCCCTTCACCAATGGCCTGTGTCTGGAGATGGACACTACACAAGGTTCCTGCCTTACCATCATTAACACCTCTTTACTTCTTACGCATGAGAAATGAAAACATTTTGCTCATGTGGTAATTTTATTTACCCCAAGGCCTCACTGTGCAGATTGCACTGCAATCCCCATCAAGCAGTGACTGATTTACAAGGGGCCAAATCCTCCAGAATTTCTTGGGGATACAAAACACATTGACTGCTGTTGTTCTCTTTGCTTTTTAGTCACATACTACCTTTTCTGCTCCCTATTTTTCCCTGCTGTCTTTGACCCATTCTTGTACTTTGCTTTCATAAAGCTGTTACCTTCTCATGTCCATATCTCCTAATATTCTTCATCAGCAACAAACAGAATTTTGCAAGACTTGTTCAAACTGTGATAAAGCAGGAGTCAGATCCAAGCTTCATTGGAGAAAAAGGGTGAATGGTCTAGATGTTTTTGTCATGAATAACTGAATGCTTTTACTCCGTTTTCTCTGAACTGCTAAACTGGTGTTTAGGTTTGTTGTTTGGATTAACTATCTAAAAATAAAGCAATTCTCAGAGGTTTAACGAAATCAACACATTAAATGAAATGTACAGACTGAGGTCTGTGTTATTTTGGTTTTTCAAAGATGGTGTAAGGCTTTACAATGCCTTTTGTTGGCTTCCATTCCATGTAGAACCACCAATTAGTATGCAGGTGGACTGTAAATTCTTCAAGACCAAGATGCTCTGCTTCTATGTGGCTACAAACTGACCATGACCCTCAGTCTTCATTTGGCTCCTGTTCCAAACCAGACCTAGAGTGTGGAGACAGACTGAACAGGTCAAGCTCCTGCATGGTTTGGTTTATCAGAGTGTGTTTGCTTTGGGAGCTGACACCCTCACTCTTTGCATTTGGAAATAATCCTTGATTTTGGTACGGAGCCATCTGTTTCCATATAACATCATTCACTCATGGGATCTGACAATTCTGTGTTGGACTTCCACAGATTGGCTCTGAATTTACACACATGATGAGAAATGCTGTGCTATTATGTATAAATCTCTGTATGTACAAGTCTTCATTACAGAGTAGAAACCAGCCAAAAGCTGATACTGTTTCAATTTGAAAGAAATCTAATAATTACTCCAAGTGCAGCGATTTCTGAGTAAGTGATCATTTAACTACATTCAAGAAAGCATCTCTGAAGAGCACCTCTAACTACTGTTTGTTTTGATTCCTATTTGAGAACAAAATCATCAGGTAACCTGTAGTGAGAGTACCGTAGACAGAGACAACTGATCTTAATCAAGACACGTTACTATAACATAAGGAAGTAGAACCAGCAGACATCTTTTACAAATATATAAAAACGTTTTCATTGAAATGATAAAAATGGATTCACCTTACTGAATATATACTTCCAAGTGTTTTCAGCGCTTTTCTTCTAATGGATATTTTTCTCAGGCCTCTACTCTTGTTGAAGCCATACTAAATTTGTTCTTGATTAAAAACATTTGTATAGTCTAATTTTAAAAACTTTTAAGTTTTCATCTCCTTTCATGGGGAACCTCTCCTTCAGCCATATTCACACTCACTTGCTTTAGCCATGTTGGTGCAAGGCAAAGTGAGACAGCCTTCACATGACCTGTGAGGTCTCCTCTCCATGAGTCCTTCCAAGCCAGTGCTAGATCCTGCCACTCAACCTAATGTTTTCTACTTTAAGCTGTTTTTAGAAACCACTCTGTAAAGTATCTTTTTATTAAAGTCTGCTCTTCAAAACAAAAACAAACTGAAAAGGATTGCTCAAACGTTAATGTAAGCCATATTTCCACATTTTTGCTGAGACCAGCCATTTCCTCAAAAGTAACGTTCTGCAGTTTCCTCTGTCTTCAATCTCCCTTCCTCTGGAGTAACACTTGTGGAAAAATGAGTTATGGGGCTGAATTTACCATCAGGTGAAATTTTTCAAATTTGAATCTCCAAATCCAACCCCTAAGGAAATAATTTACAAGTGAGTGAAAAAGTACAGATAAAGATGAGGCCAAATTGCCAAAATAGTCACTTCATCCCATACATGCAATTCTCTTTTCTTTGTACCTCAGATTGTATGGATTTATGTTCTCATGACCTTGCAGAGCCCAAGTCCAATGCAATACTTTAGCAGTCCTGCAAGACTCACCCTAACGCAACCATTCCCAGGGAAGTGGCAGGACAAAGGTCTGGGAGAAGATTAGGTTTCAATTTACTCTCCACAACATTCTGTGGCTGATCCTTCCCTGTATCCCACTCCCCTTTCTTTCTCTTTGCTGATCTGGCAATTCCCTAATATTAGCTCTAAAGCTAAATGGTCAGTGTAGTTGGAGAGGGGAAAAAATGAGCTTGTCTGTATCAGATGGAAAGGAAAAAAAAATAGATTGAGTCCTATCAGGCATACAACCCCAGACCCCCCCAAAAAATAAACCCATAGAAATTAAGAACAGCCAGCCCCCATTCCTTACAAACAAACAGCTGAGTGAGCTTCAGGCTGACCCAGATTCCTTGTTTTATCAATAAATTGAATTATCTCTGCCTTGATTATTTCCACTACAGAGGGCATCTGCAAGGTTATCAAGACCCAAGTGACTTAATAAGATCACAAAGAGATTGAGCTGATAATTGTTTTCTGACAGGTTTATGTCCGCAACTGAAGCATCTTTTAAGAGTTTGATTTTTTGCAGACAAGTCTGAGCAGAAACATATGCAGTGCCTTACCACAATGGAGTCTGGGAAGGTGTGGGGGAGAAGCAGAGGGGGAGGTGGCACTGATTTGAAGCAAGGAAGCCTCTTCTTGTCACTCAGTCTTGAGAACTTCTTAGCTCCTTGCTAAATACACCGATAAATACATTTCTCAGTGAAGCTGCAACTCCTCTTGCAAGAGGACAACTGTCTGTTAGGAGATTTTACTTTACAGATTGCCCTACAGACAAGAGAAATTTGATTTCTAAAGCTACACAAAAGGCTTGCTGTGCTTTGTGAGTGTATTGATCGGGCAGCACTACAGCAGCTGTGAGCCCAAATGTCTGTGCTGCCGGCATAATCGGAAACATGCTGCATGCAGGATGCAGCAAGATTCAAGAGCTTAACAAGCCAGATAGGGGACCTGTCATTCCTTTCATTGCTGACACCAGGTAAAGAAGCGGTGTATGTGGGGAACTATGAAAGCTATTGCAAAAAAGAGATGAGGGAGTGATAAAAGAAAATTTAAAAACACACGGAAAGGACTGGAAGATACAAAAGTACCCGATTATTCACCTACCATACAGATATGTTAGCTTTACAGTACTTAAAAATTCCAATATGCAGCCCAGTTACATATAGTCTGAAAACAAAATCCCTGTTTCAAAACCTGTCTGGGTGATATCATTGTTCTGTGTTTACCTTTCTCATATTTTCCAGCAGTCCTGAAGCTCTCCTGTGCTGAGCAAAGCTTTTTATGGTAGGAAAGAATCTGCTTTGTTATTCTTAATGTTTTTCAAGCATCTTTCATCATAATAGAGCATCGTATTTTTGGCTTGTGGATATATTTATACATTATTTTTATCTTGATTTCAGTACATTCACATTTTCTCCTAATGGCTTTCTGGTAAATGTATGAGCTGACTTTCCACAGCACATATCTTGATATAATACCTGTACCTGACATTTTCTGAAATTATGGGGTTTGTTCAGGCAATAGCACAGTGCACAAAGGAAAGGTAATAGCAGTGGTTTAGAGCATGTGGATTTGGCTTGGAGGTTCGTGAGTAATTCATTAACATATGGTCTATTCTTGCAAGTGCTCACACAGAGAGCCCCTTCAGGGTGCAAGGAAGCACAATGAACTGAGAGCACTACCCCCGCATGACTTTGCAGAATGCCTCTCAGTTTTCATTTCCCAGAGACACACCATGGAGGTAGAAGCTGAAAACCTGTCTGTTCTGGTCAGGGCGAACGCTGCTGGAATGATAAAGTGTGCTTTTTTAGTTCCTTATGCCTGTTATTTGTGAATCAATTTAAAAGTACAGCAATCTCAGTTCTTCTTTCTCCTCTAGCAGGAGTTTCCCAAGTGTTCACTAAGGCTTTATTAGGTATCTGCCCTTGCTACACTGTCAATGTGCTTAGAATCAAACAGGCTTTTAAAACAGCTCTTGTTTGTCTTTCTTTGTGCAGTTAAATGTAGAAACTACTTTTGTAGTTTTTAATTAATGAAAAGAAGGTTCCAAGGAAGATTAAAGTTAAACAGCAAGTGGCCCTGACCGCAGTGGTAACATCTGGAAACCAGCAATTATCTTCCTTGGTAGCTCTGCAATTACAGAATGTACCTACAAGTGAAAATCCTTAGTAATGCATTACTCTTCTCTGATGGCTGTGCTAGGGAAAGCATCCATTAACAGCAAGACTGGATCTTATTCATCCATCAAGATGATCAGACCTAACTGTGTACTAGACATATATCATTCTTTGCTTTGGTATTCAGGAATTTAGAACTGTGGATTGAGCATTTTGTGGAGATAGGTACATTCACCACGCACCTAAGCATGCCATCCACATATTCATGGGATAGCTGTATTCACTAGGAAAGAGAGGTATGAATAATTTTAAGAAATATTTTCAGGAGTTGAGTGCCAAATTTGTAGCTGTCAGCCACAGAGCTCTTTTGAGCTAACAGAAGTTTCTCTGTTATTTGTTGCAGAGCCCACAAACCCAAGTCACCAAAAGTTTCTGTTCTCTAGTACTCAGCTGGAGAATATGATCAATATTAAAGACTCATTTTTTAAAGGGTAAGGCACGGGGAAGAAATGGAGAAAGCTGCTGAGTTCTAGGAGTCCTTGCTCAGGAACCACCACATCTAAAAGTAATTTGGACATCTCTGAACATCCCACGTGTGCCTTCATTTTAATTCTATTTCACCTCAGAATTTAGCTGTAACAATATCAGTTTTTTCCAATTAAGGGCTAGAGAAGGGTGGTAAAGCCATGAGATTTCTTCATTCCTTTTGTAACAAAGAACTCATAACCTACAGCAGGCTGGGTTCCTGCGAAGAGGAACCTGTATGCTTTCATCAACTCAGTGTGGATGTCTGACCCTTGCTTCAGGAGGACTGCTTCATGAGACATTAAAAATACAGATAATTTGCATTCCTAGTTCTCCTTTACTTCCACTGATGGAAAAGTAGCATTAGCTACAGAAAAATCTTTACTTGTTTTACATGATCTCATTCATGTCTGTACTAATCTAGACTTTGGTCAGAAACAATGGATGCAATATCTCTTATTGCAAAATCTGTGAAGTGCTGGTTCAGAGTCAGGCATGGTTGAGCTGCTGACAGGCAGAGAAATGAAGCTGCAGTGTCTCCTCTCTCATGGCACTGGCTTACAAGTAGCTCTAGGCAGAGTAAATGGAGGGACTGTTCCAGCCCTCTTTGCTTCTTCTCTTTGATAAGACAGAACCAATGCAGTTACAGTAGCTACCTATCACTGACACTGCTTCATCTGTCTCTTTTTTCACTGCCTTTCATCTCTCACCACGTTGAGATCACTAGGTCACTGAGAGAAGAACTGACATTTATTTTGTGTTCATAACATCTATTTTGTGAAGTGTTAAATGGCATCTGTAGGCACTTTCAAAAAACAAGCAAGTAATATAATGCCTTTTGAGCAATTACTGTGGCAGTGTTAAGATGTATTTGACCAGTTGATCAAAATGATTCTTACAGAGCAAAAGAAATTCACTCTGCAACATGGGGAGTGGTAAATCAAAGTAAGAGGAGATAAATATTTCAACTTAGATAATCCTTCTGACTCAAAAATATTTGTCTGGTCAGCTCAGAGTACAATTGCTGGAAATTATTCATGTTGCTTTCTATCTCTTCTCCAGTTTTTTTACTGCTGAAGTGGATTGAGAGCAGCCCTGAGAAGAAGGACATGGGGCTTTCAGTTGATGAAAAGCTCAACATCAGGCAGCAATGTGTGGTTGCATCCCAGGAAGCCAAAAATATCCTGGGCTGCATCAAAATCAACATGGCCAGCAGGTCAGGGGAGGTGGCTCTGCACATCTACTCTGCTCTTATGACACCCTGCCTGGAGTGCTCCTTCAGTTCTGGGGTCCCGGACATAGGAAGGACCTGGGCCTGAGTCCAGAGGAGGGCCACAAAGATGCTCAGGGGGTTGGAACACCTCTCCTATGAGGACAGCCTGAAAGAGTTGGGGTTGTTCAACCTGGAGAAGATTCTGGGAATACCTCATAGCAGCCTTCAAATTCCTAAAGGGTTTTTCATTAAAAAAGATAATGAGAGAGATTTTTCTAAGGCCTGCAGCGACAGGACAAGGGGTAACAGTGATAAACTGAAAGGGGGTAGACTTAGATTAGATATTAGGTAGAAGGTTGTTTAAAATAAGGATGGAGAGACACAGGAACAGATTGCCCAGAGAAATTGTCGATGGCCCCATCTCTGGAAGTGTTCAAGGCCAGGTTATATGGAGCTTTGAGCAAACTGGTTCTGTTAAAGGTGTCCTGCCAATGACAGAGGTATTGGAATTAGGTCCAATTCACTTCAAGGTCCCTTCCAATTCATACCATTTTATGAGTTCATGATTGTGTGAAATACCACAGATCACACTGCAGTCTGCAGGAAAGAAGGCTCAGTCACATTGTACTGGTACACAGAGTTCTTACTCTCTTTGGGAATTAAAACATATGATGACCAGATTCATCTTGATAACAGCATGCTTTTATGTATAACAAATACTTCCAAGACCTGACCAAGATCTGAAACTCAGCTCTAATATTTAAGGAAGCAGTGGGTAAGCCATTTTAAATCTTGAAATCATGAAGATCTTTCAAATCATTGAGAAATGGAATGCCTTTGTTCATGTTAGTAACCTAATAAAAAAATTAGAATTGCTTTTTGTTGTTGTTGCTGTTGTCATTTCTTAATTTGATAGTATCAGGAAAAAGTTACATTTGAGACAATGCAAACTGGGAAAATTCACAGGAGTGTCCAATTTCCTATCTGTGAAGGCAGCTGTAGCAAGAGAACGTCTTTAGACTAAAGCAGTTTTGGCACCCATATTTCCTAATACTTCAAGCAACTAGACCTAAAACATCACCTGAGAGAACACTGTACTGGTTACCTTTATGCCAATGGCTGCAAATAGGTAAAGAGAATAAAAAAACATCGGTGAGCAAACTTCTCTATTTTTCTGTGACTATTCAAAAATACATAAATATGGAGACACTGAAAAGGATGTATCCATCAATACTTCAAATGATTTATTTAGAACATACATTCAATAAAGTGACTGGCCACTCAGCAGACCTGCTCTAAATCTTGCACTGCAGTGATCTCCACAAACATACTCCGAAAGCACAGTCTGTAGATATCACCCTTTGGAATGACAAGCATTCAGAGAGAGAGAGAGAGGGCATTCATTCTCTAGTCTATGCAAATCACTTCAAAAAGGTAAAAATATTTATTTGATTCACTAGGATTTAAATGCTTTTCCAGGAGAACAGTTTCCAATTATTACTCTCAGTTTGCAGAAATAGGACTGTCATTCAGGGTTTGCCAGTGATTTCAATTGAATCTGCAACAGTGACCAGGAAGTAAGAGACTTCTAGTGAAAACACGGATATCCTTGGCTAGCCAGTCGCCCTACAGACCTTGTGATCATTGAATATCTGGTTGTTGCTATCTAGATGGTTTTCTGTTCAGATGTCAGCATCTGTTATGTTCCCACACAAGCACACAGACAACTTCTCTTCCTACAATATTTAAGTAAAATCTCTTGCTTTCCAGGGCTTTATCAGTGTTGCAGCTCAGATACACACAAAATATCAAGTGAAGCTGAAGTCTTTGACAGTATTTACCAAGGCCTTCCAGGTCAGCAGAATTTAAAGCTTCTTTTTCTTTGCCAAATTTAGGATCTGGTCACAACGATTCATAACCAACTACCACTCATCAGTTAAGTCATACTTTTTAGGTAATGGTGGTTGATATGAATGGATTTAATCTAAGTTCTGCCCCTTGGGCATTATCCCTGAAGACTTCAGTAAGACCTTGACAGATCTATTAGTTAATAGTGCACTCACGGTTTCTTAATGTAATTTTGGCTTATTAATTAATGAACCATGTAAATCACATTCAATATAGTGATGAGGTGGCCTCAAATCAAGTAAGTATGAAGGTCAAGGAAAGAAGGTGAATAAGCTCCAGGGTTTTGTAGCCTTTGGCTGTATATGCTTTCTCTTATCCTTTGACATACTTGACTATTTCATACAGCCAGCACTGGTAGGGAGGTCTCTATCAGCATGGAAAAAACTAGGAATTAGCTAGAAATCTTTCTCTAGCTGAGAACACAGCTAAGAATGAGTCCTAGAGCAACCTGCAGAAATGTCATTATAAGAAACCACCTTTTTCTTCTTTCCAGACTGCAAAGGATTCATTGTGTATGTGAACACTTGGGCTTGGAGGAGATCCAAAAGATCTCTCCTTGTGTTATTTGCTCAGTTTAGGGCTGAAAACATAAGAAAAAACATGGAGCTGGAGACATTGTACTCTTCAGTCATACAAAATAAACAAAAATAAGACCATAAACATCTGTTTCAGGGGGGAATAGATCTTCAGTGCAGTACTGCAGGGGACTCAAAGCTAACAGATATACCCAGGCACGCCACTAGTGAGCAACAGGCTAAAAGATGGAAACTAAAAAATAAAGCCATAGGAGGAAAAAAAGAAAGAAAAAAATCAAAGAAATTAAATACAGATTGTGGATTATCAGACAAATTACAACAAAGGCTGTTAGGATGATCACAAGGACAGCACATGAAACAGTTTAAGCTCTGAAGAGATCTGGTGGAGGGTAGTTCCAAGAAGGGTCTGTCCCTCATCCCACAAGAGGAAGGCAGCAGCGCTGCAAAGGAGGCTGCTAGCTCCCAAAAGAGATGCTAGCTCCTCTACTGCCCAAGAGGCTGCCTGCACCCTGGTGCTCCTTTGCACTGAAAGATTTCTTGTGATGGGAACAGACTGTGAAGCCAGAAAGGGGACGTTACAGGAGTGTGCAAAATGGGAGCACCTGCACCCGTCCCAGGCAAAGGTAAGCCATAGCAGATAGAAGCAGGAATGTTGGCTGCTCTTGTGTCAACATTTATTTTCCCTGAATGCATCATCTAACAAATATTTTCCTGGAGTCTGGCTGTTACTCTGTTCTGTCTGGGTAACTTCAGAGCACACAAGTGCAGCTGCTGAGTGTGACTCAGAGCTGCCATCATGATCCATGTCAGCACCAAGAAACTTCAGCAGAGGCCATGGGAGGGAGGGTCATCCCATGGGAGTGATATCCCCAGCAAGGCCACAAACCCCAGGGAGCTCAGGGCATACCTCAGGTATCTCTAGGACAACCCTATTTTTATTGAAAGATTGTCTCTTTAGTCTCAAGCCTTTCATAGGGCTATTTCACTAGGATAAAAAAATCTCAGATTTTCTTCCCTTTTTCTGGGATTTTGGTTTGTGGGAGGTTTGTAGGTTTTTGTGGGGTTTTTTAATTTTTATTTTATTTTTGGAGAGCAGTGATGGTTGAATAACTGGACTGGTAGCAAAAGCACTGAGATCCTATACTGTCTTTGCCAGCTTGTATGGCTGCCAGCATGTCATTTCAATTTTGTCTCAGTTTTCTGCTAGTATATCAATATAACAATAGTCCAAGTGGTTTTGAGAGACTAAATTTATTAATATCCTAAGCCAAAGCCTATTGAAGTCAATGGAAAAGCTCTCAATTACCTTGAAGGGCTTTAGGCCAGACCTTGCTTATTTAGTCTTACAAGAAACATTTGAAAACCCTTTAAATGGTGCCATATGGGTGCAAAGATATTGGTAATTACAGGACTGAGGAATAAACTTCTCAACTGATAAAAGTACACATGAAATATACTCTTTGGAGTCCCATGTATAGTGAATTTTACTTATTCTCATTTAAAAAATACATATAAAATCAATAATGCCAATACTCATGATTGTCTTCAGTAGTCTGTAAGACAAAGCATTTATTCAGTGAATCCTTTCAATTTGAAAAAAAAAATGCAGATTTGGACAGATCTGAAGACAATGCACTCATGTACAAAAGCTGCCATTCTTTACTATTTTATGGCCAGTCTTTGCAAACCTTTGTGACAGGTTTTAGTTGACTGACAGACTGTGGGCCAGAGACCCACAAACAGGTTTTAAAGCTCCAAGACAGACCTAATTTTCTCTAATAAGATAAGATTTCTCTATATAAGACTGCTCTATGAGTAGAAGGCTGTCATTTATAGTGGTCTGTCTACTCTTATGCTCTACAGAGACTGACAGACTTTACTGTAGCTCTAAACTAAGGTCAATAATCACTTAGCTCTGGAAGACTTCATGGTTACCAGGATTAATCTGATCCTGTCCAGGTCTTCTCTGCATCTGGGTAACTTGGTAAAGAAGCTCAGCAATCAACTGGAGTGTAACAGAGAGAAAGCATCACTGCTGGCAGGGTTGATGGTGGCTGACCCTGTTCTGTTGGAGTGAGAGCAGGGAAACCCCACAGAATAGGTAGTTTATGTTGAAGGAAACAAAGATGAGAAAGAAAAAAGTTGCCATTTTAAAAGCAGTTGGAAATGGCTTAAGTGACAATCTTGAACTACGTTTTTAAAATAATTTTCAGATTAAAGAAATTCAATTGCTGAACTCACTTGGATACAATCATATTTTCACTTCAGTTGGAGACTGAAGTGAAAAAATTAAGTCAAATGTTTCAGTGTTCTCTATAAAAAGGTATCCTGTTTCTTCACTATGTGGCAATCTTTACCTCACTGTTGTTAGAAATCTTCAATATCTGCCTGAAAAGGTCTTAAAACATCAGAACAAAGCACTTGCAGTTGAAGTGAAAACATATTATTCAGAACAGCTCGCTTGTTCCTCTGTATTTCCACAGTGATCAACAAAAACACACACCATTATTCATCCAGTCCCAACAAAATAATTGCTTAGCAGAATTGTGCTCAAGGCTTTGGAATCCCCAACAGTTGCAGAGCATAGAAAGAGAGAAAGTGGGAAAGATAAGGTAGAAGGGGAACTCTAACCAAATAATCCAGACATTTTGCAGGCAGTAAATTCTGAAGTATTATCATAGTAATTGACATCACAAATGCTCCAAACTGAATATATTGATTGCCAAGGTCAGCATTTTGGCAGCAACAGCAGACATCCTCATCCATTAGCCCTGAAATACTGATTTCAATCAGGAAAATAGAAACCAGAAAAAGAAAAATACTCAAGCAATAAAATGATCTTTCTCTATCTTTGTCTCCCAGACATGGGAACAGACATGCTATTCAGAATATATCAGTATTTATAGAGCTCCTGAAGATCCATATGGATTTCCCGTTCCTCAGCCTATTAAACATGCATTTGTATTCAAAACGGCAAAAAAAAAAAATCACCTCAAATGTGAAACAAGATAACAGACAAGAGCATAGCTTTGGCTTTACCTTTCTTGATAGAGCAGGATGGATCTCAAAACTGCAAATTTTCTTCTTAAAATAATTAGAGAAGGTACAAAGTGTTTTTCAAATGAAACCTGGTATGTGCCAAATGCTTAATTACATAGCAAACACTAACCACTAAGAAAGTCTCCTAAGGCTAGAAACTCTTGTTAAAATTACTTTCTCAATGATTATTGCTTCATCTTTTTAAGTGGTATTACTTAAAATGAAAAACAGTGCACTTAAACACAAATACAGAAGTAAAAAAATTTCCCAAGCACTTAAACCATTCACAGTATGTATTTTTTTTAAGACAAAAAATTACAGTCAATGCCTTTCTGGCTAGATGTATGACTAAATGTTATTCAATGCTACTCATACAATTCGGTGAAACCATGTTGTAGAAAGATGCTTTATGAGGATGACTTTAATTATTTTTTAAATCCATATGTAGAAGGGAAAAATAAGCAAAATTCTCAGAATAACTGACTTCCATGAGCATGCTCTTTTTTAAAATGTTTCCTTGTTCCCTGTTAGAAATACTTAATTTTTGCTTCTTTTCTGTCACATGACAAATTTTCAGGAGGAATGTAGGGAGGCTGGAATGAAGCTGAGAAAAGTGACTGCTAAATTCATACGGGTTTAGTGGCCAAAGGCAGGTGGACAGAGTACACCACGTGCTGTTGAGAAGCTGGCACCTGCACAAATAGAGCCATGCAGCAAAGGCTGCAGCAGTCATTGCTACAGCAAGCAGTACACAACTGAAGAGTGATGGTTTTATCCCAGGAAACTTGAAACACATAGCAAAATACAGCACAGCTGGAAGTGAAATTGCTGCCTTTCAGTTCAAGAGCACAGTAAGAAAAGGTAGCACAGTAAGTGGCTAAATAAAGTAACACTGAGATTGACTTGACTATTTTTGGTCCCAGCATTTATGTCTGTGAACTATCTGCTGGAACCAGAACAATATACACACTGCATGTTTTCTTTTTACTCTGTTCCAGTCACAAAATTAGTCCTGCTTCAACATGCTTATCTACTGTTGCATTACGTCTTGGAAACTTTAGTTCTAGTAAGTCTTAAATCTGTGTTGTCTCTTTCTTCCTGTAAATTTCCACTGTGTCTTAGTAGACTACACATGCACAATGCGGATATAGCTCTTTCCTAGAGAAGAACACAACAACTCAGTATGATCACAACTTGGACAACAGCAGAGGGAGGAAATTTCTGCCAAGAACACCAGGAAAAAGCACCATGGGAACCATTAGGTTTACGCAGAGGAAAAACACATCGTTAATGCGAATGACCAGCGCAATAAAACACTGAAACATATTCCTTTATCAGTTTGTTCCCTTGGGAAAGTGAAGGAGTGAAATCACTCACTTAGACTTGTATAAGCTGTTCTAAGGCTCCCAGTCTATCTGAATCTGTCTTAAGAAATTACTTGTTTAGAAAGAGAGAGGGGGAGAGAGTGGGAGCAAAAGGGAAGAAGAAGGGGAAAGTAGAGGAGACTTAACTAAATCTTGTTTTTCTCAGAGGATATAAAACTTCAACATAATGGTGTAAATAGAAAAAATTGCAGGAGTATGAGGATAGGCACAAACAGCTTAGTGTCTGCTCTACCTGTGCTCCAAAGGAGCCAGGTGCAAGGCAGATGTGGTCTGTGCCCTGTTCCTGTTCCACAATAAAGCAGTTTTTGGAGCCCATAGGAGGACCCGTCCCTTTGCCTGTATTGTCAGCCATCCACTGCAGTGTGCTCCAGGCTCTGAAAGCGCAGGTCGCTCGCCAGGCCTCGCTGTGGTACACCACAACATAAAGGGGTGGGAAATTACTGAAACCTTTAACTTTATCAGTCTTTAGGAAAGGCTTTTCCATAGAAAAGATGTTTTTCTCTGGTCTTCAGCATTCACAGCCTATCCATTGGCTCTCAGCAGTCAGGCAACTCCCTACTACTCTGTTTAAATTGACCATGGAATAGTGGTAATTTTTCAAAAGTGATTTTTAAGAAAAAACTTGAAAATAAAGAGTGTTGGATCAGTAATTAAAGCAGAGTAGCTACCTTACAACATTCATCCCTAATGTGAGCAAACTAAAAGGAGCAATAGAAAACTGGCTAACCACTATAGCTGGCCTATATGTTAAATTCAAAAGAGCAGCCCCTCAATATGCAATACTACAGCTATTTGTATTATTATGCATTGATTTCCAGCAGAACTGGCAGGACTCAGTACAAAGAATCAGGCCTGCTTCTTGCACATAAGGTCAGCAGTTTCTGTCTTCTCTTCTCTCCAATTCTCTTAAATTAGATAAAGCTATCCAAAATTATTGTTATTTTGAATTTTATCCTCTCTGTCATGGGCCAAATAGTCCTGTGAAAATCATCCATTCTGCTCTCACTCCAATTTTACAGGAGATGCTCAGATGACTTTACTTATACTTTCCAAATGTATGTATTCAAAAAGGAAAGCAAAAGTTCATCCACTGTATATAAATTCCAGCTAACAACAGACAGAAACTAGCTGCCCTCCTTTATTAAAATATCTATCAAACGTCAAGTTTAGCAGTTCAGTATGGGTGGAAAAAATCTTACCAGGCAATTTATGAGTTCTTCTTTGTCTTCATTTAAAAAAAAAAAAAAAAACTTTGAGAGATTTAAACCACTTTATTCTCAGAGAGTCAGTTTAGACAAATATAGCCATTAGCAGTATTTGCAAATGAGACAAGTAACCAATGATTAAACAGTCAATGCCTTTAAATTTAAGGAATTATCTTCAAGATGAGACAACATTCACTTCTCTGGAGGAATTGGCTTGAACAGAAAGCTCAACTTTATCAATATTGTTAATACTTTCTACCTCTGATTGCAAGGTAACTAGAATTAGTGAGGCATATAGCCTAATTTCATTGGGTACATATTACCTACATTTTCAAGGACAGAAATATAAAACTTGATTCTTTTGTGCACCCATCAGGCTGAAAACCCTTGAAATATTGTCTCTACCGTCCGCTGCATTCCACGCTGGTTGAAGGCCAGGGCTGTTTGAAGAGGGCTCTTTTGCCCTTTTACGCTCAAATTCTGCTCCAAACCAAATGCTATCCAACAACATAAAACCTTTGTACATAAAAAATAGGGACAACATTAGCTGAAGTAGAGTGAATGACAAATACTGGAACTGAATGAAATCAAAGTCTAACGTGCAATCTACATAGCTGCAGGTTGATCTGCTCCTGGGGTGGACTTGGAAGAACAAACAGCCTTTCAGAAAGACTCCTGTGGAGATTCAAGGACACTTGAGGAATATACAAGTACTGGAGGAAAGAGCTGAGCAGAAAGCATTCCTAGTACCACACATTTAGCTTTTCAGATGTACAAATAAGAAAGAAACATTCTAGGCTGGGCTGCTGCCTGCTAAAAGAGCAATTTTTCTATCATGTTTTGCAGAGCTACATTTTTATGTCAGCAGTCATATATAGTGCACATCCTCTATAGATATTAGGAAATGTTTGTCCTTTTGACAGTCATTATGAACACTGGCTTTTTGCCAATTAAAAAAAATGCTGAGCACATACTGAAAAAAATAACTTGGGAAACAAAATATTTTTTCAGACATACAACCACAAAGATACCATGACTCAAATCCAAACACGTTTACACCAGTTACTGTATCCACATGGATATTGATTCCTAAACTCTTATTCTCTAGACCAGACTGTTGAGGCTAAAGAGTGGGGCAAGTTTAACCCAAATCCTTTAAAGAACCAGCTCAGGCTGTGGCAACACCTAAACAAAAATTTAATCATAAACATGCCGTTATTTATGGAAAACAGACAGCCCTGTCCTTTAAACATAGAAAAGCACTGTAGATGCAGAATAAGCAATTCTCTACCCTTGTGCAAATATGTAATTTGTCAGCCAGATCCAGAAGCAGCTGAGTGTTGTGATCTAGTACCACTGTCACAGCTAAAACAGACCAGGAAATGAAAAAGACCCCAAACAAATAGAAAAGGTACTTGAAGTGTTGGATGACAGTTCATGGCTAGCTATGGGATTTCTCTCCTGACCCCCTCAGACCAACATAAATAATTTATTTCCACAGTATAATGTCACTGCACATCAAACACATACTACGGCTGCAGAAACCAGGCCAATTCCTTCCACAGTGCCCTTTTGCACCAATCCCATTAGCTCCCCAGCACATCAGGTCTCTAGTGAAGGAGATGAGTATTTATGCATTACCATGAGCCTTTGTTCACCCTCCCTGACAGACTGGGATTTCATGGTCTCTGGGAATATTTATGTTTGCTAATCCATTTTGGATTGCCTCTCTTTTGTTTTACATCTAAATATGATACTCCTGTGGAAACAGGATTAGTAGGAAAATACTTTTTATGAGGTAATTAAACAATTCCAGTTTTTCTTCCTTAGAAAATGAGAAAGCCACAGAAACAAAGACATTGGTTATCTTCTAGTAAGGGTTTTAGAGTGCAATAATCAGCTATAAATGAATACTTTATTGTGTCAAACTTTAAAAAGGCAGCAGTTAAATTTTTGACAGGTGCTGCACTATAGATTGCTGAACAGAAATAGCACAAAACTGTGCTCTGTCCCCACATAAAATTGTGACAGCTCATGTGACACACAAGGAATATATTTCAATATCAATAACACAACTATAGTACCTGACCAGAATCTAAGTGGAATGACTCTTTCTGAGTTACTTGGCTCTTAGGTAAGACTTCAACCCAACTGATTAGCTGTCAAATAACTACACTGTTGTTTTGTGATGACTATAGTATCTTAAACTGATACAAAAAAAATTTCAAACAAAACATCCTAAAAGAGCTAGCAGTCAACAAATATGTTAATCCCATACTAGCAAAATAAATCAGCTCCTGTGTTAGTAGCTGAGTTTGAAACATATTCATATGAGAGGGTGCTAGCATTTTATCCATTGAATATAAACACAGATACATATCTGGATATTTTATGAAGTCTTTGTAGTAGCACTAGTATTGAGTACTGGCCGTTCTGCTATTCTTCAAAACAAAATCCTTTCCTTTTTATTTCCATTTCTTTCTTCAGGCAAACATAGGCTTCCTCTGATCTGAAGAGCACTGCTGGCAAACTCCGTGCTTTCCCCAGCTTTGCTTAATTCAAGTTTTGACAAACTGCACCTACAAATTCTTCATGATCTCCACAGTTCCAAGAATCTCATCAGCAAGAAAATGGAGAAGTTATTTTAGGAAACTGGAGAGAAAAAAACCCAAAATATTTTGCAGAGAAATCAAGGCTTAGAGCCCGATGTGAAAAGGGTCTCCGTGATTGTGATAATGAATAGCAGAACGCCCAGCACTCAGGTGCCTGGACCTGGGAGCAGCAGCTTCTTTAGTGAGTCAGATGTTTATTGTTTGACACAACAGGACAAGCATGAGGAATGTGATTCAGCTGTGAAGACTGTGTTAACAGTTTTTAATTAGATTTCCTTTTTCAAAACAATTTCTTTGCATGCTGGTGCAAGGAAAAGATAAGGCTGTCCTTCTAATTTTTTTTTTCCTATCAGATTGAAAGCATCTCTCCTGGAAAGGCATGGAATCCAGTATTTCTGAGCATCACAAATGAGCTATAATTTTACACTAATTAAATGCAAGATTATAGCACCAGTCTTGTTCTTTTTCTCTGGTATCACCCACTCAGTTGCAGGGTTAAAGAGGAGCTCACAAACCCAGGTCACTCACGACGTGTGTGCTGGCACCAAACCCCACTCTCTACTTGAGGTGTGAGCCATCACTGTGCTTGTGGCACCTCACTGTCTGTCAGAAGTAGAAGGCAGTAACTAACATCTGAAAGCCAGGGAATAAAGATTTGCAGGGCTCTGTATTGCTGTACGGCTGGCACAGCCCTGCACCACATGACAAAATGAAAGAAAATATCATTGTCAGATATCACTGTGGAGATTTGGAGATCATACATGAAGATCATACATTTGGAGATCATGCATGAAGTTATCATAGATGTGTAAGTCATCTCAAAATTTGATGCATTCTGAATTGCTTTGATTTAACAGCTGTTTAAATAAATACTCTTATCAGGAAATTAGTTTTAATTGTTAAGTTTCTTTGAGAGAAAAAATGTATTTGCGAACAGATGGAAATGAACTTAATTTTAAGCAACAGCCTAATTCAGTGCTTCAGATTGTGACCTCCTAACTCCCATGGGCTGTCACTCCACAGAACAAAGGTTGCACCCTCAAGGCTCCCATGGTGCAGAGCAGGAAGAGGATTCCAAGCAAGTTCTCTCTCTGACCCAGCTTACCATGCATCAGTCCAGTCTGCGGAATGTCCCTGATGCATGTACAGCAGATTCCTTTCAGAGGAAACAGAACCTGAACTTCTACTCCAGATATCTATTTATATGTAGGTTACTGCAACCCCTGAAGGGGACACTGGGGTCTGGACAAAGAGGTAAGGCACTTCATCATTTGATCCTGTAGCATTTATCAAGCATGCACAGATCTAAGAAAGGTCTCAAACCATCAGAACCCTCCTGCAATGGCTCCTATGCTGCATAAAGTAGTAAGTGCTGCATAAAGTAGTAAATACTGCATGTGTTTCCTATTTGCTGATGACTGACAGTCCTCACATCACCTCTTCTGCTCCTTCCCTCCCCAAGAATCAAAGTGGATGGCAGTCTTTATCTAATGTAGTGCTCTCACCCTTTTGCTGAACCCCTTTGTTTCTCTTAATGTTCTTTTTATTTTTCCCCTTTCTATTGTTTCCTTCTATCATAATGGCAAGTTCCAGCATCCCTGAAAATGCAAGCACAGCCTAAATCCAAGCCCTGATGTAAATCTGCGCTGTAAGTGCACTGAAAGTTTCTTGAGCAGCTGCACAAGCCTGTGCCAGACCCAGAAGGCTGTGAAACTGTAAGAGGATTGGCAATCCATGTCACAATAAATTAGGTGATAAAGCAGTTCTCCTAAACCTCTGTTATACCACCTCTCCTCCAGACCCCACAGCAGGCAGGGCCTTTCCATTCCATTCCATTCCATTCCATTCCATTCCATTCCATTCCATTCCATTCCATTCCATTCCATTCCATTCCATTCCATTCCTAGTTTTGGCACAGAGATGCATGCACCCCATACCCTGACTCACTCCTATAGCACCACAACCCTTTATTAGCACAGTTTGCTGTTCCTTGGCTGCAATCTGCTCTTAAATTTGAGGGCATCTCAGAAAGTTAGAAACAAGGGATTCTGAGCCATTGCTTCTTCAGATCTCTCTTGGAGAGGCAGCAGGTTTTTGAGGAAAAAGAAGTACAGGTTCTGAAATCATTTGGATCAACATCAGATTAGGAATATGTCAGCAGCACAGATAAAAAGATAATTAGGTCTCCCAGAGAGCAGCTTTAAAAAAGGAATTAATTTTGTTCAGAGTAGTCAAGAAAATTCACGAGAAATTCTCCTTATGGCACTGGAAGTGAAAAAAGATGTCTACCTTATGAAATTTTAATCTCCATCACAGTATGCAAAATTATATATTATATAAATACATTAATCAGGGGAGTTCTGTGTCTTCTTTGACTTCTTGACCATTCTTATGTGCCAAAAAATATATTTATTTTCAAAAATAGAAGTGTCAGCAGGATGCATAAGGTGCTCCTAATGAGATAACAAGAGCTCAAAAGTGGGGGGAAAGATGGAGAATTGAAATGAAATAGCCAAGAATGTTCATGTCGGTCATGCAGGCTCTTGTATAAATCTCCCCACCCCTTTGGCAACATATTTAAAAAATGAAACTTGAAGGCATCTAGCAACTCATCTAAACTAAACAAACAACAGCAGAGAACATGATCTCTACTCCTCTTTTCTCAGATTAACCTGATTTACTGCATCCTGTCACAGATAACACCTAAGGTGTAGATAATTGTTCCTAATAAACCTGGGCTTTTTCTTATGCTTTTGGCTAGGAAAATATGTTAAGCCAGACTTGAGACTTGTTTTATTTCCCATGACAACGAGTGAGAACAAGGAGTCGTTCTCAGATTTTGTGGGTACAGTGGGGTTGAGATTTGCAGATGGTGCCAGGTTCCCTCTTCAACCTCCCAGCAGTAACCACTGGCCAGTTCCCTCTCCCCTCCTGCAGGCCTGGCTGAATGTCCTGAAGCTGCTGCCACCCCATCCCTCCCGGAGCTGCAGAGTTGTTCAGACACACAGGCCGTTCCTAATTAGCCATTACAGCCTAATGGGGAGGCAATGAAAGCCTTCACTGACTCCTTCTGCAGGATGCTCCTGGTGAGAGGAGGGAGGTTAAGGGTCTGCCCTGGGAAGGCATGCAGAGTGCCCAGGCCTTGAAGGTGACCTGTTAGATTACTCTTTGTTTGTTTAGTATCAAACTAAAGGAAATAATAAAGCAAAAAATAACAATAATAATGGAGTAAGAACAATAAGCCAGTACATGCCCTGACATCATGGGCTAATGTGAAGAGCAGTTCTTGAAAACGCTGCTGCTTTCCCACTGATCCCTGTATCTGCCCCTTTTCCCACTGGATCTCCCCCCAGATGCCCTGTGTTGTGGCACTCTGTCTCTTCCAGCTGGGCTGAGCCCAGGCTGCTGCCCTCCCCTCTGCCTCTCAGCAGGCACAGGGCTGCTCTCAGCACACCTGCAGCCTCCCTGTGATGCTCTGCCTCGCCCCAGCAGACACAGACGATTTAATCATTTCCACAAGAACTTTTTGTTTCATTTCCATGACTTCCTCCGCTTGATGGAAGACAGGGATGATTGCTGCTAATGTTAACATGTCACTGGGGCCTGATGTTACAAATCTTTCCTTACCCTAATGTTACGCTTCAGCAGCAGTCCTTAGATGAATAATGAAAATTTAACCAAGTAAAGGGATTACAAGATCAGGCCCATAGTGAGATTTATAAACACAGTAAATGCCTTAGATTTTCAACATTGAGTCTCCTGGTTTTTGTTGGGGTTTTTTTGCCATGGAAATACTGAGATCGCATGAGCCAGGGCAAACACAGGTCACAAAGATTAATATACAGATTTATCATGTCTACAGTACACAACTGTACATGCTGTATGATCCAAATAATAGTGAAACCTAAGACAAAAGTACACACAATAAGGGAATTTTGATAGTTTAAACAGCTCTGCTTCATTTTATAACGTTCTGTTACCCCACAAATAATGTAGCTGTCATAACAAACAGTAACAGTGATAGATACTAAGGAAAGCTGGATGGTGTGCAAGACTGTGGATACAGCTCCAGTGTTCAGATCTGAATTGACTTTAAACTTAATATTTCTTGGATTGCTCAGCCCTGGCAAGGCCTGCTACAGTATTTCTCAATTTACAAACGTAATGTGTATCAAATAGCATATAGTAAAATGTAACATTGCGCTGACCTGAGCACAGTTGCTTGAGGCCGTATATGGTTTTTACAGATGAACTTTGGGTAGTTAGGTTTCTATCTGGAAGACTTGCATGGACCTCAAGAGCATCTCACATACCTTTAAAAAGCAAAAAGGGAAGAATAACGTGGCCTGCCACTTGCTGGTTGGATGCTGTCCATCACATCTGCAACGAGTGATCTCAGGCTCAGTGCAGCTGCTGTCAGCTTGACAGCACTGCCACTCGTTCAGCGTGTTTAGAGCAGTACCCCGGGTTCAGTAGGTTAAGATCAAAAGATGAGAGGTTAAATGAGGTTTGGAGAGACCCAGTCTGCCCTCCTGCCCAAAGGGCCAGCGCTGGCATCAGACCAGGCAGCTTAGGGCTTGGACCAGTAAGGCCTTGAAATGCTCCAGGGTTGGAGGCAGCACAGCCACTCCATGAGAGGCCTCCTCATGGGGAAAGTTTCTCCCTATACTCAGCCTGAACCCCTCTCATTCCAGCTTGGGGCCATTGCTTCTTGCCCTCCCATCCTATATCATTGTGAGAACTTTGGTGATGCTGGGGACTGTGAAGTACCCCAAAGCCATCTCTTTTCTCAGCTGACTGAGGCCAGCTTCCCCAGTCTCTCCTCATGGGGCAAGTGCTTCAGCCCTACCATCCTGGAAGCTCTGCCTTGAGCTCCTTCCTGTTTGTCAATGTCTTTTCTTTGCTGGGTCCCAAAACTGGACTCAGTATTTGGATGTGGCATGAGGAGTGCCACACAGAGGGGGACAAATCCTTCCCTTTGAGCCATACCCTGGTCACACAGTTCAGAAGCTGCTGGTGCCTCTGCTGTCAGAGCACACCTCAGTGTGTTCAGCTGATTGCCCTCTATGACCTTAGGGCTGCACTGCAGCACTGCAGAGCTGCTCCCCTGCCGCATCCTCTGACAGTGTTGTTGCAGGGGGTCACCGTTTCCAGGTGCCAAGAAAGTATCTGCATCAAGGAAAAATGCTTCAGAACCTTTTGGGTGTATAATTTTAACTACTTGTGTTAACAAAGAATGAAGATGTTTTTGCCAAGGTGAAAAAAAAAAAAATCCAACAACATTTTCTTCAAGCAACAGTCATTCCCCAGTCTCTGGGATTCAGGGAATGCATTTTGCCATCTTCTGAAAAAAAAAAGGAAAAAAAGAAAAAAAAAGAAAAAAAGAAAAAAGAAAAAAAAAGGAAAAAGAAAAAGAAAAAAAGAAAAAAGAAAGAAAGAAAAAAAAAAGCCCTAATTGTAGTAAAGCTGTCTGTGAAGAATTGCAGGCTGCAGAAGGTTGAAGGGTAGCATGATTGAAATGCCAGAATGCTTTTGGCAGAACAAGCTGTATCATGAAACAAAAACGTTTCACTGGAACTTGAGCTCCTGCACAGCTCTGCAGAAATGCCTCACGTAGCAAAGTAGCAGGGCAATCCCTCCTCATCATTCTCACCACAGTGCTGCAAAATGCTGTAATGGGCAAAACCTAATCCAATCCATCCCTTCAAGAAATATGGATCTGAAACTTGGGTTTGGAAGGGTAGGGTTCAGCTTTCCTCATTTTCACACAAACTAGATTTGTCTTGAGTAAAAATTATCTGTTCCTGCTGGTTTATATCATTTCATATGACTGAGGGCTCCTGATTCCCTGCAGCACCCACTTCAGTGGTAATCCAGCCACAAGACACCACATTTTATTTATTCTTGAACATAACCATGGGGTTGCTTGCAGAGATTTGAGTGTGATTGGAGAGAGGAAAACATCACTTCAAAACCTGAGAGGAAATTGGCTGGGCATTGGCCAAAGCTGGTCCAGCCAGCTGGAACCGAGGGACATCAGCCCAATATCAGCAGAAATGGTGCAGATCACAGAAATTTGACCTTTGGTGTCAGAAGCTCACACGTGCTTCAGGGATTGCAGTGAACAGCTCAACTCAAGAGGGACAGATGCATCTGGCTGAGACTGCTGGCTTTGCTCAGGGTAACAGAACATCTCGCTGTGTATTTAGGCTCTGTGAACATTTATTTACAATGCTGGGAAGTATGCATGGCTTTATCCTAGGGGTCTCCTTCGAGCATTACTTCATGACTTCCGCTGTGTGTATACCCTTCTTACACTGAAATGTTTGAGTAGCCAATCCAAGCTCCCAAAAGTGAGGAAATGCCAAAATTCATGCAGCTCTCATTCACCTCTCTCATGCTTGAGGTCATGTTGTTTTACTGCCTACACATCAACCAAAGCACTAATTAGTTCAAGATATGCAAATTGTTTTAGAAAGCTAAAAAGCCTAGTTTGCAATTTAAAATGGGATCCAGATGCCCTCATCACTTCAAGGGAGAAAAAAAAGGCATTAAGTGGTAACTGGATTTTTCTGTTGCATGGCACTCATCCAGGCTGAACTTGCACATAAAAATAAACCTCATGAGTTCATAGTTCTGCACTTACAGCCAAATGTCCTGTTTGTCTTTTGTTGATTTAAAATGTTTTGTGACTAAGTTGCTTAAAACATACTTTCAAAAAAAACCCAGTAACAGTAACTAGAGAAATCTAAATAATACAATTATTTGTTTCTTCGTATGCTTCTAGACATTGCACAACCTCTGGATTTTCTGATATAATTAATGTGAAAATAGCCTAAATATTCACTTATTTCTCTGTTCCCATAGAAACTCTGACAGCAGTGATTCATACCTAAGAATTATTAAGTTCCTGACCATGCAATTTGTACTGTTCTTCTCCACAAGGCTCCAATAGCTCACACATTGTACTGCAGAGAAAGCTCACCTGAAGGACAGATTATCTATTTTTGTTTGCCAGCTTCACTTTCTTGGAAATGCACAGCCTTGTTTTTTCACCATGGGTGATTTGCAAAAAAAAAAAAAACACACACAAAAAACCAAAAAAACCAAAACAAAACAAACCCCCCCCCCAAAAAAAAAAAAACCCTGATCACAACTAGTGTGTTCTGCCATGGAGAGGAGAGGAAAGAAATGGATTTCCTGTGCCAAACTGAAGCACGTGGGATGAATGCAACCCTGCTGTAAATGGAGGGGAACCCTGCAGCCTAGCACAGGGCCTGCCTCAGACACCACAAGAAGGGACACCACACCAGCTGGGACAGAGTGAGGGGGCAGAGCCCTGACAGCCTCTGTCCTGACTCAGGCTGGCCCTTGCCTGGCTTTTTGTACTCTGCACAGCTGGAGTGTCTTCCCCAGAACAGCTGGGAAAATGAAAACAGCAACTGACAGAAAAGTGTCAAGCAAAAAAATGGACCCCTCAGAGCCAATCTGGACACAACGCCCTGTCTATGTAATTAACCATTCATACTCAGTATTTCCCTGGAATTTGGACCTTCAGACCTTTTCAGTTCTTAGTCTTTGTGCCAAGACCATCAACTGAGGTGACAGAGACACTGATTTTGACAGTACTTTGGTGTTAAAGCACTTGCTTGGAGAACCTACCTAAGAAAATCAGCTCTGTCCCATGGCACTTCACTTACCTCCTCAGCAACGCAGTGCTTGCTGAAAGAAACACAATGAATGGCTTCTCTGGCAGGAAGAGGTGAGGTTGGTGCAGTTCATGAGGGTTTTTCACCCTCAGAATGACAGTGCAGGAGCAGAAAAAAAAATTAGCTGTGCTACTGCAGTCATTTCCACTATAAGAATGTGGTAGCATGGCTGGCTCAGTAGTGCACAACCCACAGTTAAACTGGACAACTATTTTTGCTCCCAAAGTTTATCACGTTTATGCAAAAAACACCCCACAGCTGCTACATGCCAAGTGATTATCAACCATTGTGCAGTCCTGAAGACCAGCTCTGCCACTGACATTCATAAATAAATACCCAGAAGGTTACAATGGTTCCTAGGCTGCATGGACAGGTCAAGAATCATAAAAACAGTTAGACTTGAGAGTAGTCTGGAAATTGGGTGATGGAAAGGAAAGTCATATGGGGTAAAGTAATTATTTTCCAGGGTAGAAAATAGATACTGTCCTTCCATCAGAGAGCAGTGAAGAATTCCTGCTGCAACCCCATCAAATAAAATGACTGTACCCATGGTAACTTCAAATGTTCAATTTTTAAATGAATGCAAAGTAAAATTCAATCATATAAAAGAGAAAAATAAAACAAAACAAACCTTTTAAATCCCCTGTCATTTGGTAATGATGTTCATTTAAGTAATGCTATGTTTAAGCATCTTTTATCAACATTAAAGTATATTTTTGGCTAGAGAGTTGTGGGTAATAAATGATTAAAAACATAATTCCATTCATAGATGCATTAGAAAATTAATCTATCATATAACAGAAAATAAATTTATATATGCAGTGCATATCTATATTATATATATATATATATATATGCACTACAATATCTGTAAATGCAGTTTGGCTGGCTGCTCTCAGTGGCCCACAAGTTCTGGTGGGATTGTGCCATGAGTAACCATCAGCAGGGCAAGGGATGGAGGGCAAGAGACAAGGAGCACTACTGGAGTTCATTAATGAACATGAGATTGAGCAAGAAATTACCACGCACAAGTTCCTAACAAGCACATGAGCTGTGTGCACAGTTGGTCAGACTAGTAAACAACACCTGGTAAGAAGTATCCTCAAGATCAAGAGCAGAACTGAACAGTGAGCTCCATTATGCTTAAAAATGATATACAGAACTGGTTTGGAGTAGATTTTGCTCTTGCTTTTATTAGGCCTTACTTAGGCACCATTTGGATGTACAGAATAATTAACAATGCACAGAATTTTTCGAACACAACATAATTCCCATCACACAGTGCAGAGAGCCCAGGAGCTGTGGCAGTTTCAGTACAGCAAAAATAACCCAAGAAGGCACCACATGGGCTCTGTGATACACGATCACACTGTGCTGCTCATTGCAGCAGATTGCATGGGTCAGGCAGAAAGAAAGCATTTTTACTCAATGACCAATTGCAGAAAGGGAAGGCTCTGTGGACGTGATCCTGATGAATAAGTAAAGGTGATGTCCAAGCTGGAAGTGTAATTTAAAGCATTAACACTGTAATTTCACTATCAGGAGTATAATTTAAACTCCTTGTGGACTGCAAGCATTGCTTTTGGGAACACAGAAAGACTAAGTGGAGGGTAAGTTACCAGCCAGGAATATCCAGCACAGATCAAATGTCTGCCTAACGACATGGTGTGTTGATGTGGCAGCTTCTAGTGTGCCTCAGAAATCCAAAGCGAGGGTGTCTGAGACACGAGATAACAGTTACTGTAGGCTGAAAATACAGAGCCTTTTGTCCAGAGTTTAGGCTGCTTGGCTGTATCTTCTGGAATATATCTGTTACAGTGTCAAGGTATGTTCCTAGTGCTCGAAAAGTTAGCTGGGTACTAATTTATTAGAACAGTTACTGGCAAGCCTTCAGAACACCCAACTATCACAATCTCTGCACAATCTGCAGAGCCTTGAGACCATTCTCAGCTGCTGTTTTTCTGCAGCCACTCTGTGCTGGGGAGGGACAAAAGGTGATACTGTGGGTGGAGGTGGCTAATCCCTGCCAGCTGCTAAGAACAGTCCTGGCTGTGTTCAGCTCACCACTGGGGATGTAGCCCTTGCATCTCATGAAAGATGAGCCAGCTGGGAAGAACTGGAGTCTCATCAAGTTTCATTTCAGGGTTTATTTTGCCACCAGTGATTTTTCAGGGAGCCAAATCTCTAAGGAAGAATAGGTTCTATCTCTTCAGTTTGGACTGATGCATCTACCATTGGCAGACAATACATTGATCATTTGTGGTTTAATTAAATTAAGATGGTTGACTTAATGATGCCACAGAAATGGTTAGGACTTAATGACTCTTAGACACAGGGAAGCACGGAGAAATGGTGTGGCCACACCTTTTTGCATCCAGCCTAAATCTGCCTAGTACAGGACAAAATACAACACATTAATGCAATTGTTGAGAGAAAGCCATCAAGGAACTGTTCACAGGATGCCCATCTCTTGTAGGAATAACATTTGGTTTGGCCAGTCCTTGTGTTCAGCATGTCTCATGGGGTTGACACATGGTGTCCCTTCATGTGTTTCTAGTTCCAGTGACTCATCAGAATTTAACTGTGAGAGCCTGAGAAATCCAAAGCTCAGCCCACCCAAGACAGAGATGCTGCTGACAGGCTTGGAAAAGAGCTCAGAGCTGGCAGGGTTTGCACTGACCAGCCAACCAGGACTGTGCATCTGCTCTCTGTTCATGGTTTACGGACTTTTATTGCTTTTTATAGGAACAGACGCTTTTAGTGGCACTTCTAGTCACACCAGTGCTTTCTCACCTCTGCTTGGTCAAAAACCTGAAGGCTTTACTTCAAGGTGTGGAACTTGCTAATGACGCCCAGGCTGCAGCCATCTCAAAAGAAGGTCACTGCAGTATTTTTGGCAGAGGAGGAAATACATATTGCATTAAAACTATCTGAGGATGGAAACTTAAAACTGCTTGGTGATAGATGTCTTATTAGAAGCATGAAACCAGTGATCTGCAAGAGAGACTAATTATCTTTTAATAAAATTATTGCCTTCCTCTCCATCCATGCTTCAGAAAGCTGAGCTATAGATCTCAGACTACAGTAAGGAAGGGGGACTGACTGGTGGAATTCAACATGGTGCTTTATCTAAAATCAGCTAGGTCAGTACATACAAGTCTGCAGACCTTCAAAACATATGGTTTTAATAATTTGGCTAGGGGTCAACAAAAAAAAAAAAAAAAAAAGGAAAAATATANATTTGGCTAGGGGAAAAAAAAAAAAAAAAAAAAAAAAGGAAAAGTATCTAAGGAGAATGGGTTATTCTACCTGTTTATCACTAGGGATTTTAGGTTTCATCTTTGTAAGCTGTTGTCTTCTGTTTTAGAACCAAGTATAAGTCTTTAAGGGATGAGAAGAAACTTTAAATGATAGTAGAGATTAGAACAGGTACTGGTTTGTTGTTGTTGGGGTTTTGTTGTTGTTGTTGTTTTTAAATTTTGTTTAAATACAGCAGACAACAATAAGAACAGCTAGGACTACACTAGAGGACAAACCAGGCTGAAGTCAGGCAAGGGTAGCAGTTTCTCAATGTTTCCTTCATTTTTGTTAAGAAACCTTATCAAATCTCCTTGAAGAAAAGATATCAGTGACTTCAGAGCACCAGATGGTTTGAGCTAGATGGACAGATGACAGAATCACAGACTGTGCTGCGTTGGAAGGGAATCACAAGGGTCACCAAGTCCAGCTCCTGACCCTGCATAGGACCATTCCCAAGGGTCACAATGTGTGCCCAAAAGGACACACACACAAATGGCAAAGCTACAGTACACTCACAGTGTCTCACACTCCAGAAAACCAACCCTCAAGCAAGAGGCTCTGAGGTTGCTGAAAGCTGTTAGGATCCCCTGGCACCCACTTCAGGTGTGGGTGGGCATCCCTCAGATATAAGGGCTCAGCACTTAGTTTGGTGTATGAAGGGTGGAAGGGGACAATCCAAACACGTATCTGTGCATGGGGACTAGGCACAGCTTTAGGACAAACCATAAAATAATGAAGAAAGAGCTATTTTAAAAGTAAAGTTAGCATTGCCTCATTTTAATTTGTCCATCTTATTCTTTCCTTCATCTTCTCTGATCAGTAGTGATTAGATACATAAAGTTTTTTTGGGCTAGAACTGCTGACTAGCTTGCCAAAAGGATTTGGATGAAGGCTTTTAAGGCACATTATAAATATAGAATTGCTAAAAATAAGCCACAGAAATTACTTTGGGAATCACTTCCCTTTTGCCATCCCTTTCCCTTCACACAGTAAGACATGCCATGCTTGCTGGTCCTTGTAGCCAGCAGCTGCAAGCAGCAGGGGACTTTCCATGGAAGTCCCTGTATGAGGCACACAGGACATTTCTGAGGCTGGGGAGGGCAGTAACAAGCAGCTCCCTGGGGCAGCCACAGGGGTTGTTGGATTCTCCAGAGCATGGCAGAGGAGCACTACCACAACTGGGTCACTGTGCCACTGGTGACCACAAGAAGTAAAATACAGCAATTTAGTAAATTATCTGTAATCCAGGATAAACAAAAACACATTTTCACTTAGCATATTCCCTGAAGTCTCTAATTGCTCCTTTCCAACTTTTTACTAGAATAAACACTTTTGTTATTAATGTAAAGGAAGCAATCTGTCTTTGAGTGCGCTTTTTTGTTTTCTTTCAAAGGCTGTCCACAGGAAAGAATTAGCATGATCCTGAGCTAAATGATGCCTTCATTTGCAACAGTGCAGCCCCACTAATTTCAGAAGCCTTCAACTTCCCCGCCTCCCCCATGTGGGAAGGCTGGAATAAATTATTAAAAGTGCCAGCCCTCCTCTTTCCTTTCCACTGGTGTGGGAGAAATGGGTCTTGAAGTGAACAGACCACGTGGGCTTCTGGAGCTGTAATACTGTGAAAAGAAGGGAAGGAAAAGGTTGGAAACACACTCATGGATGGGGGGCATGTAAATTAGAATCTGGGAATTAAGAAGCATTCACTGGATGTCACAAACTTTGTCTCCAATGGGTTTTTTCCCCTCCAATGCACAGAGACAGTAACAGTGGTGAGTAATTCAGTTAAGGTGCTGCAGATGACTGAAAGCAGGTGTCTTTGATCAGAAAAGCAAAGCAGGACAACATTGCCATATATCCTTTTAGATGATCAGTGGAGCAGTTCACACAGCCCAGATTGCCTATGGAGTGGGCAGGGATCATATGCTCAGAAGGAAAGCTAGCCACCTTAAGATCAATATGTTAATTAAAACATTAAGATATCTGGTGTCCTTCATGTAGCAGTTCCCAATTTACACCTATTATTGCACAGTCTGTTGAATTTTATGTAAAATATTATAAGGGCAGTTTCTGATTATTTACTAATATGTTGTAATAAAAAAACCCCCCACTAATATGCTTACATTGGGCTTTAGGTTATTAACAATTAATCAGGAAAGATTCTTTCTCATCCCATTGCAATGAGGGTCAAATTCAACTTTAGAGATTCACGTTTGTGTTTCTGTTTGCTCCTAGCTTTACTAAAATAATTTTCTTAGATGAGTGTTACTGTAAATGCTTTATAGGTTTTGCTTAAGGACTCATCACCATCCATCCAAACTACCCATCTGCACCTCTGCTGGAATCACAGAAGAACACTAAGGCAGCTGAAAAACAAAAGCAGTACTGGGAAAAGAATGAAGTTCTGATCATTTGTGGTCTGCTTCGATTTTCCTTTTGTTTGCATTTGTCAGAAGACTGGGATCTGCCTCTGCCAAAGGGGAGATGTGCTGTGGGTGGAACAAATGTGAGCAGGCAGAGATTGGATAAGGTATACACAGCATCTGCTCTCAACGTGAAGCAAGACTGCTCTCTTAGGTCCATGCTCATCATGGTGATACCTGCAGCCTCTCTGAGGATAGGCCACTTGGATGGCTTCCTGAATCCAATCCTAGGTGAACACACTTACATGAGAGGAGATTAAAAATGCAGCACAGTTTATAACTAGTTTCTTCCCAGGGTTAACTAACTGAGGTGTGTTTTCAGCTATGTGATGCCTCTGTGAACAGGCATGTTGTGAACCAGCCTAAGCAAGAGAACAGAGAGATGGAGAAAGGGGTAAAGAAAGCTTGGGAAATGAGAGTTTGGAATGGAATGGAGATGCAGAGAGAGAAAATCACGTGGAAAAGCTGTCATTTCTCCGAGACACGGATGCTGCTCAGCGGCAGCACTACCTGATCCTCAGGCAAGCAGGCAATGCAGTTACTGCTCGCTGAAGGAATCTGTCATTAAGCAGGCAAGTATTTTAAAACATCACAAAACTGTACCTTTTTTATGTATGGTTTTTGGGATGTTTTTAAACAACCATGTCAAGGCCCTTGCCTGCAGGCTATTGTTGTCCACAGTGACTCTCCATCTGTCTCAGATGCACACAGGGAAAAACCACATTCATCATTATTGATTACTTTAGGTCTTGAAGGCCTTTGTAATGGAAAGGCCGATGTCAGTGTAAGACAATAGATAGAGTGAGACCTTTCCCAGGCTGCTTTGTTTAGGCTCAGCGGGAGCCTCAGGCACTTTGTGTATATGTCTGAACCAAACATCAGTCAGAAACCTGTCATGTCCATGGGATACAAAAAGCTGGTATCTCAGTGCGTGAGAGAATTTCATAGCCAGGGTCAAGTTTTCTTTGAAGACTGTGTCATGAGGGGAGAAACGTTTTGGATTTTTAATAGGACAAAAGTCAGTGTTGTTCATTTCTCTGGTATCAGATTGTCTTAAGACTAGAGATAGGATCCAGAGTTGTGTTGCAGCTGGGACTTTCACATCATGAACACTCACAAACACTGGAAATCACCCATACTCACTGCGTCATTGCAAACTTTGCCCATAAAATCAGCAGACAAAACTGTTCCTGTTAAGAAAACTCCGAGTACTTCAGCCTATAGGAACAAATTGGGATGCAAAAAGATGATATGCAAAATTGAACTGCAGTAGCAGTACCAGTTTCTGTCAATTTTTTTGTGTCATCTACTATAAGAACCCAGAGAACCACCCAGCTATGGTCAGATACGCTGCATTGTAAACTGATGCAGAATAAACGTTAAAAGGCTTTTTGCCTTTTGCCATCTTGTTTACAAAACAATTGTAAAGAGTCATTCCATTTTGGGAGGACAAAGGCAGGGAGAAATGGGAACAGATATCTAGAAATATACAAAGAGATTTAGCAAAGAAGTTTTTTGTGTAACTTTTTTCTTTCCTTTTTTCTCTCACATTGTTCTTTATACAAATAAACACAGCATATGTCCTCCATCTAACTTCACTATCAGAGGAGGTTTTTAACCATTTCCTTCTCTCTATATCTGACTTTATCTAAAAATAAAACATAACATTTGCTATATTGAAATTTAGCTTGAGCTACATATACATAAACTATGGAAAACGCAGAAACACAGAGAAAGCTGAAGATGGTAACCTAGAAACATCCCATAAGTCTATGTGCAGAATAGTCAACTAGAAAGCTTTCTGTGGAGTACAACAGGCTCTTAGTCATGAGGAAACAGCTGTAGGAAAAGTTTTATTGTTTTCTTTTTTCTGAGTTGCACCTTCTGAGATTAATTTCTGAATTTTATAAGTTCACTGAAAAAGTCAGGTTTCTGAAGGCTGCACATCCACCTCAGCTGAATACTGGAAAACTGTAAGTAAAATTTCACTGTTTCACTGTTAGTTTTACTAATAGTAGTTCCATGATTTTGAATTTCTCCATCAGGATTCAACAGATGTTATAAAGGCTTACCTCACAGGCTGACAAGGAAAATTCCCATTCCATAATGCTTTGTTATATCATAGCTGGCTCACAGACATGTACCAGCCTCCCTTTGAGATGAGGGATGCAGCCTCCTCTCAGAAGGTAAAAGAAGGTCTCTACAAAAATGGAAAAATTCAGGGGTAAGTAGCCATTTAATAATGTTCCTGCAGGGTGTTCTCCTCTGCAACACCATCCATGCTGTGTTTGGCCAAGTGCTCCCACTCACACAAACCCCTCAGCAGTGCCTAAAGCCAGCACTGGCAATGTGCCATGGCCCTTTCTTTAAGTTTAATCATTCCTCTTCAGGTATTCTGAAGGGCTTTGCACTATTATCACTGTGAAGCTTGATAATAGCAGTGAAGCAAATGACTCCCAGGGTTGCATTTAGGTACTTTCATCCAAAAATGAAATTAATACCAAAAAAATCTCCCCAAATCCATTTTTATTTGGAGGTGGCTGATGGCAGGAGTTTTTGTAACCACACCTGCCCAAAAATTATCTTGCCTCTGCAGGGCATCTCAGCACCCTGAGACTTGCTTGCTTTCATCCTCGCTTCCTGGGTTTTTGTTGGCAAACGAAACAGTGAATGGGAACATTTCTGATCAGTGGGACAGGTTTGTCTAGAATAATAAACTCTGAGGATGGCCTGTAGTATTAGATATGCCCACATCAACAAACTTCCTTTCAAGCAATTCCTGAGCATAGTTTGGGACTTGAAGAGTTATAGGGCCCTTCCCCAATGGGCACCACGCATGTGGTCTCCCAGCTGCAAGGTGAAAAAAAAATTCCAGCCATAAATGTGGGCAATTCTATGACCCGGCTGACTTCAGTGTCCAGGAAGATCTTGATCCATTTAATCTATTAATGCAGATCTAGCTGGAGACAGCAAAATCCAGTCTGTCCCTGGGTGTACCTGGCTCTCTCTGGTACTGGTGTCAGTGCACTGGAGCCATGTCAGCGCAGGAAGGAGTGAAAGATCAATAGTCATGGAGAGTAAGTAAGAAGGTATCTGCATTCAGCCTGTCCCCCGAGTGCTCCCATGCCCAGGGGAGTGGGTTCTTACTCCCACTGAGGAGTCGATTGTGCACTTTTGTCTAATGACTCTTTAATGGATATACATTCCCAAGGAGCTGGAACAGGAAAACCACTGTAATTGTGTCACAACAAAAAAAAGCTCTATGGAGCTCTATTTCCATTTAAAGAGAGCAATTTTTAATGATATTTATGAAGGGAAAACCTCATGCATGCCGTTAATTGCTCTAGTCAATGACTAAAGAAAGTAGTACATAATTCAAACATACATTTGAAAAAAATATGGATGAATCAATGCTAAATTAATTTTTAATAATGGCAAACTTCCAGGACTAATTAACCGCCTAGGCCGATATACATGATAACAAAGGGTGGTATATCCCAACTAAAGATGGATAAAATTTGAAAAAAATAATTAGAAAAAAATTCCCCCAAATATTGATTCAAATCAACTGAAGTTAGTAAAAAAATAATGCTGATTCAGGAAATATTTAATCTCTTAAACAAAGGGATTTTTTTGTTACAATTAAACTCAACGGTTTAAAATAAATGGTAAATAAAGATTCATAATTCCAAGAAAAAGAAAATTATGTCTTATTTATCAGCTAATTGATTAATTATTTAAGCTTATTCAATTCAAGTTCTCATTTTGGAATTCAAGCAAATGCTAGGATTGTAAAAAAAATACCATGGTACAGCATTTTTTCAAACATCCTAATGTATTTTAATGTGACTTTTTGAACATGTGTTCAAAGCTGTTTTGGGGAGACATGGGAAGACTAAGATATGGGCCATGCTATATTCCATTTCAACATACTCAGATGTTTATACTTGTACTAACTATTGTTTTTAATAATTTATATCTTCCCATATTTTTTAATGTTTATTCTTAATGTTTTCCTGGTATTATTTTCCTAGGCTGTTGATCAAACTAAATTGTGCATTCAAAAGTCCACATGTAACTCCTACAAAAAAATCACGTCTGTGTTCATGGCATCTGCTACTGTAATGTCAGACACAAATAAATATGATATCCTCCTTCTTAAAAGGCTGAGACTTTACGTGGTAGAGTTGTGAGAAAACAACTGAGACTCAGAATGGAGCTATCTGCAGACTAAGGTAACAGTCAGGGTTAATGGAGGGCAGAATCAAACAGGTGAAACATCTCTGAGGACAGCTACAGAAGAAACAGGAGGGAACACAAGGTTTTCAAATCCAAAACCGCAGCTGCAGCTGTAAGATCATCTTTCAGTCAACAATACATTTGAGGCTGCTGGTTTTTTACCCCTCTTTTTTTTAAACACAGACTTGAAATTCCTACCTTTGTCGAGAATTCAGGTTTGAACGTATTCACCTCAAAATTATAACAGCATTTATATGACAAAATGTTGCTTGGTAGAAACAAAGAATGAAAAAACGCCTTCTAACAGAGTGTCTGTGATTTTAGCTCCCACTGAGTACAAAAATAAATTAAATAATTTAGACTTCACATTCCTTACCTATATAAACACCAACAAGCATTAATACTAATTTCTGTGAGCTATTCCACCATAAAAACAGAAGGAAGCTCTGGGTGTACTCACAGATAAATCAGTGACTGTCAGTGAGAACAGAATCAATTTTTTCTGAGTTTGCCTCATGGTAAAATTAAAGTACTTTGTCTTTACTGAATTTTTTCCAAACCTATAGAAAAGCACATTATCTACCCTGAAGTAAAAATACATCTCTCTTGGTAAAAAACATGGATTGACAGTGACATGGATTTTACAGGATCTGAAAATTATATATCCCTTCTCATGCTTTTCCAGACATTTTATTGATTGCTACATAAAATAACAGAATCATTTCAGCTGTCGCTGTCTTTTGAAGGTTACTCAACTTAAAATAGTTAAACTAACCTTTAGTTTGACCTTTGTAAGTCGTCAAAACATTACTGGGATCAGCTATGCTTAACCATTGATGATTTTTAGGTACATTTGAAGTAATATTTGAAAACTGAAGGCCAGTGTCTCCTTTGGGAAGATTAAATTCCACTTCCCACACAGTATTTTGTAACATTTTAAACTTACTTTCCGAAAGTAAATCAGTCATCCAATCAGTCATTTTCTACCATTTATGAATTAAACAATCCAAGCAAGCTTGGTTAGCCACAAGCTTCCTCATCCACTTGACCGCCACAATGACAGATTCTTTTCTAAAGAATTTAGATATTATATAGTCTCAAAACCAGCCCAGTGAAACAGTTGTGAGAGTGAATGCAGATAAAAAGCACAAGGTACCAAACCACACTATGGTGGGGATAAACTAGTTGTCAAAATGTGAGCCCTCATAGCTCTAACAAGCTCTAAGGAAAACAAGAAAACTTGAAGTGAGTACCACAGCAGGACAAGAAGAAGGGAATCCATCTGAAAGGCTGAGTATTTTGTTCATATAAACAAGTTCACTGCATATTAGATGTCTGGTAGTCATAATACATTCTTATAAAATGGAAAAAACCCCAGCCAACCACTTTTAGATTTGGTCCTTTGTGCAGTGATTTAACGGGAAGGGAGTGGTGACCCTTTGCAGAGCAGCGATCTGGAACTGTGGACTGAGGGAGGGAGGCTGGCAAGGCCTGGAGGCTGATGTCATTGCTGCCTGACAACACATTCCTGGCTTGCATTGGCATTTCTAACTGGACTGACTATGTTCCATTTGTCAGAATTCCTTGAACTGTGCGGCAACAAACATATGTACAGTTCATTTTCTCATACTATACACTTAACCTTACAGTGTCCTAGTTTGCCTTATTCTAGTGCTATTGCTGGTATAATGCATTTATTCCACTTCCTGTCTATAAGAGTGAATGTAAAGGATTTTCAAAGAAGCAAAATTAAGCATTTTAAGCCTTGATATACAAACACTTTCAGAGAAGAGGCTAATCATGAGTCTTGTTCCATTTTCTCCAGTCTAAAACTCCCATGTCTCTTACAGAAAATATCTCAAGGTTAAACTCTACCTGCACTGAACAGGAGAAAACATCATAATGAGATAGATGTTATAAGGGGAGGAGACACATTTTTTATCTTTGTTTTAATATTGAAGTACTTAGTAAAAAAATAAAGCTATGAGATTACTTTAAACATGTTTCTTTGTGCTGTCCATGCTAGCCAGTCCCTGGTGATTATAAACATAAGACAATCTCCTTGCTCTCAGGTATGTCCCACAAAGTCCCCAGCAAAGCTTGCAGCAAAGAATAACCAAAGCCTAAACAATGACTTTGATTACTCTCCAGTATGAGTATATTTGGTCATTTTAAAGGTCCTTTTGTTTATAACCAACAAAGAAGATGTAAAGAAGATAACATTTGATCCAGTAAGGCATAATTTCCATTTGGTCTTTTTTCTGTGCAAGGGAGGAGAATTATGTGCATCAGGACTTGCCAGTTCAAGTATGTTGCAAGGAATAAGATTGCTTCTCCATGCTGTTCCCTTGCATACATTAAGCTTTCCTGCCAAGAAGTGTATAACTGTGGATTTGCTGACAGGATCACTCTGGTGGACAAATAAAGCTGCCTGTGCAAAGCAGCCATGTGTACAAAGTGGCACGATTTTTTGGCTTTTTGAGCCCTGTCCTACGGTTCAAACACAGAGACTTATCGAAGAAGATCCTACTTCTTTGCTACCCAGTATCTCTCTTTCAGTGATTAACCCAGTGTTTTAATTTGGATTCAAATTTTTACAGAATGTTCTTCACATAAAACCATCCACATCAAAGAGGCAGTTTTCTACTCCATGGAAGATCAGGAGACTGAGACCCAATATGCACCCAAAGCATGAAATGGCCTTTGTTCCCTTTAGTTCACAGAGGAATTTAAAGTTTTTAAAAGACAGACACACCCCATGGCATTTAATACCTAGATGGCCAATATGCAATTCAAAACCCAGAGGTATTGTATATGAAAATGTTGGCCTAGTGGCTTGACATGTGTACTTGAGTACCTAGCTATGGTCAGTAGGGAAGCTCTGGAGGCAAGGAAGCATTTCACTTGGTAAAATCATTTCTCTTTAGTTTGTATAGAAATAGAGAAAAAAACTTACTGTGACAGAGGGAAGTTAATTCAGCTTTGGGTGGGAGTAATTGAGTTTAGCAAGAATTCTATAAGTGATCATGAAGGGGGCTTAAAACACTGTGTGAATTATCTCAGGTTGTAGTTCTGCAGCTCAGCTGCTTCATTTTCCATTCTCTGGCTCCAGTGGTTCAGTACTAACACTAAAAAGAGCAAATTTTAAAAAAGTGAATTTTTGAGATTTGTTTGCAACCAGTTCCTGTGGAAGCCAAGTAATAACTTCAGTAGCTCAAGTGCATTTCTCTTTCTGCAGAACAGCTTCTGACATACAGAAGGCTTAGTGCTCAGGCCTCTGCTAGGAAGGTGGGATTTATTCTTTGTGCATTGAAGGCAGAGTTTCAACAAGCTGAATAGAGCTGAACTATTTAAAATGAGTTTGTGCCATCTGAAGAACAAACATGTTGAGTTGGTTTCTTATTTTCATTGTTTTTTAAAGAACAGGAGGAACACCTTTAGTCTACAGAGGTTCTTCAGCCATAGGCAGAAGAAGTGATGCTCTAAAGGAGCTGGCTGTCCAGCATGCCACTGCAGAGCCACAGCCACTGCACCAGCACAGGGGGTGCTGGCAACTCAGTCCCAGTGCAGTGAGCAGGGTCAGCCACTGCGAATATCACCAAGTTTCTCTGCACCCAGCTGTCATCCCAGTATAGTCCCACCCTTCATGGAGTCAGGGGATCCAGGAAGAACCATTGGCAGGGGATTGCTGTTGGAGCAGCTCATAGGATGCACCAAAACAACCATGAGAGAACTTTGTTTCCGTGCCTGTAAGGTCAGGGCAAAGGGAAGACAGGTTTGAGCCTACTGCCTACAGTCACCCTCCTCACCAGAAATGCAGAGCTCTGAAGTCACAGTAGTGATCAACATGCTATGACTGAGCAACCTAAATAATTGTCTATTCCAGAAGACTGAACTTGAAAATGTTTCTTCTGACCTTTCTCAAATGCTGTTCTCTATCGTTGCCAAGTAGAATTCCAAGTAGTTTAATCAGAGAAAGATTTGGAGTGGTGATGAGGGTTACGACTGTTTTTCAGTTTGGTAGATGTTTTAAGCACAAGCTGAAGAATGTTTTTTAAGGCTCCTAAACCTCTGACAAACTCAGAAAGTTGTTTCCCTGCACCATGCCATCCTCATCATGTCATGGAAGTTGCAAGAGGCTTGCTCTTTTATTCCAGTCCAGTGGCACACATTTCATCTTGTCACGCAAAGGAAAGCAAGCAAAGCAGTGGAGGAGGAGTGTGAATTTCCTCCGCTTGTCTAAGCTCACAGATAGGTCATGAATGTCGTGTTCACTGGAACGTGACCTGACATGGAACTGGAGTGAAGCAATTTAGCAGGTGGTAGGACTGTGGTGATATGAAGCAAACACTGTATCAGTGATTTCAGTTTGTGTCTGCATGCGCAGGTGTCGCGGTGAAGCCCTTTCATTTCAGGAGGCACTTCTGATCCTAAGCACTCTTCATTTATCAAAGATAATGAGTAGAAAATGTGAAATGCAAGTTAGAAGCTAATTGCTGTAACAGCCCTTGTTATAGACAAATTGCCAATGACATTATCTGTCTTCATCAGGGCAAAAGAACAGACCCAGCTCCAGCCACAAATGCTTTTCCTACCAGCCATCAGACACATATTTCATCCCACAAAACTGAGAGAGAACAGCTGTTTATACTGTTTACAAATGAAGTGTACATCTCCCATAACTAAGTGGATACACAATCACAAGGGTGCTTTTGCTATGCTGCACTCCAGAACTGACCTGTGGATGTCAGTCAGCACATTCCTGAGAGAACTGCACTCCCATACAGGAGCCCATTGGTATGCTCAAATAAGCAGCTCATGACACAGTCCTTCTACCTCCTGTCTGTATGCATGTGTAAGGAAAATCTTTTTTATGGAAGATGTGGGTGCCCTTCTCCACACTACAACTGGTTTTCTAAAGCGCTTACAGGCTTTTACAATAGAAGCATCTCTTTTTGGTTTCTGTACTCACGTAGGCTGAGGCAAGACACTTCACTTGCAGGCAGGTATCTCACTATTCAAAATCACTTCAGAGGTATCTTCTTCCTTTGACTAAATCTGAATCCCAGACTCCTTAAGTACTTAACAATCCAGGAGACAATTACAAGCTTCCCAGCTATCTATCTGCTATCAAAGGCAGACAGAAGGACAATCACTCTTACTCTAGTGGGAGCAGCATTATTACTTACAGAAAGTGTTAAAGCAGTCTGCCTTGTGAATTCTGTTCTGATTGTGTCCATCAGTCATTACACCCGCAGAGAAACTCTGCGAATTGTGCATGTGCCTTCTCTTTCAGGCAGATTACTCCTCTACAGTATGTTGTCCTCCTGTCTTGCTACTATAATAGAAAATATATTAAGTTGAAAAAAATCTAGGGAAAAAACATGCTTACTTTATCTCTCTTGTTCCCTCTTGGAGACCAGAGGGAAAGCCATGACAGTAAGAAAAAATGTATTGTGATTATGAAAGCCTTGGTAGATCCTTATTTAGGAAAATGAGTGTAATTCAATACCTTGGTGTACAATGTGTCCAGTGTGCTTCCCACAGAAGAGTCTCTTTGGGAGCCATTGGCTCCAAATGAACAGCAGCAATTCTGCTGACTCAGAAAGGAAGAAAAAGACTGGAGGTTAATGCTAACTAACTACTTTTAAAGGAATCCGTATTTCATAAGAAAAAGGAACTAAAGTTGTAAACCATCTGCATAACAAATTGTAGGCTTTTACTGCTAGATGTTGTGCTAGTTTCATGGCTTATGGCTCTGTTGCCTGTGTAAATTGCAAAAGAGTGGAAACATATTTATATACAATAATAAAATACACATATATCTTTCTCTTAACATATATCCAACTATAAAGATGCAACTAATCAGTGAGCAGTATGTGAAGCTCTCTAAGTAGAAATGGTCTTTCCAGAGAACATGGAGTGAAATCAAGCTTCCTCTATTTCAGACTGACAGTTAAAAGAAGCATTTCAATCAAGGTTCTTTCTTGTGCAGGTTTCCTTGTATTTACACACACAACAAATCTTGAAGAGCTCACATTTAAGCATACAAAATGAAAACTTCATCTTACATCAAGTTCTTTATGATTAGGCACCCTCCAAAACCATGTAGCTATCTCCCAGCATCTTGATTTTACTGTATCTAGCCCACAGTGTGGAGCAAGAGCAAGGAAAATGCAAGCCAGAGGAAGTACTACATAGGGCAGTTCTCCACCTGGGCCTTATTATTCTATCTTCTCACCAACCACCAAACAACATTTCAGAAGAACTTTGGAAAATGGAAAGGAGGTTTATTCTTCTGTGAATTAAAAAAAAAAAAAAATCCCAAACACCACACAGCTATCACTCAAACTTATGCAGATGGATAATATTGTATGTGGTATTTTAGGAGCCAGTGTTCAAAAAATCTCCCACCTTTTTTTTTTTTTTTAATAGTTTTTTGAAGTGAAAATTGTGTTTTGCCAAACCCATATTTTGCCTGGAAAGTTACTGATTTTATTGATGTTCTCCATGTATCTATCAAGTCTAAAAATACCCATTTGTTTTATTCACACCCTCCACTTTTTTCTTTCATTCACCAAAAGGAATTTGCATTTGCACCAGAAAAACTGATATCTAAGTTTTCTCTTTTCCAATTTAATTCAGGGGCAAAATAAAAAGTAAATTTAAAAAATCAGTCTTTATTGATCAATGACTAATGAAAGAAATTTTTCTGTGTAGGCTCAGGATAAATTTATGAGCCACAGGAAAATGTGGGTTGAACTAAACTACTTAGTAATCAATAGAATGCCCAGCTGTGTTGTGCAACGGTTGCAGACCAAGGGCACCCATAATTTAAAGGAAATTTGCCAAGCTAAATCAATCAAGTTCTGTTCTCAGAAGCAGGAAATTTCACTCAAAAACCAAGTATGAAGACATCATACTCTTAGGTAACTGCCCAGCATGTGATTTCATATTCAACTCGTGCCGTTCTACATTAATGGTAGAAAAAAGCAATCTTCTAGCAGTCACTGGATATGTTAAGTTAAACAAAGACTGATTGATCCACAGATCTTTAAAAAACAGTGGGGAAGGTGCAGAATCATAATTTGCATTAAACATCTAGAAATAAGTCTGGAATTGCTGATAAAATATGTAGGTATCACAAAGGTTAGAAGAGCAGTCAGAGCAAATCGTCTCACATGTACACCATGCCCAGTCAAGAAAATTGTGTTTTCAAAACAGAGGCTTGGGCAACTGAGAAGAAAAAATGGAGATCGACCCTCTACAGTGAGGAACTGCCTTGGGGCTCTACAAGACAGCTAATTGAGCAGAACACCTCATATTTAGAAGCTTAAAAGATTTGGGGTTGATGAAACAGGGGAGTAATACTGAGTGGCAAAGGGATGGCACTTTCCCTTCATATGGCACCCATAAGCTCACTGCTAGAACAGCTGTCCTTTGGGCAGATCCAGGTTCAAAAAAGGAGGCTGAAAATCTGCAAAGAGCTTGGAAATGGATGGCTAAAGCAGGAAAATACAGCTGTTTGCTGGAGACTCTAAACATATTATCTATTTATGTTTATTCAAGAGGTTAAGAAATCACTTGATTACAGCCTACATACATTTGCAGTGAGGAAGGGCTTGAACAAAATAATGCCTAATGAGAAGTACTTGGAAGATGAAATGCAACAAATTCAAGCCTTGGACTCTAAAGTTCAGTGAAGATAACAAACTAGTAGTTAACAGATGTATACCAGATTTACCATCTGATAAAAGTTTTGTGGACAAAAGTGAATGGGGATCCAGGTTTCCTTGCCTACCCCCATTTGGAGCATGCCATTGCACAAACACAAGAGAATGAGCCCAGAATGAGGTTTCTGTTTGTCCACACCACCAAACCCTTAACTCACTCCCTGGCCCTCCTTTAGGCCACTGCAAGCAGCTCTTCTGAAACAGTGATACACGTGCTGTGGCCAGTTCAGACACATTCCTGTGCCCTGCAATATCCTCAGGAGATGGAATGATGCTAACTTCCCACAACTGAGGAACTACTACAAAAAACATATAAATTTATCAGTTTGAGCCTAGTTTCCCTTTTCTCTGCTCACAATAACAACTCCCCACTATTTTATACCACTGTACCTTTCCTAGTTTTAGCTTACTGCACATAATATGCCAGCTCTGGCAACCTCCTTACAACCATCCTATTAGCCATTCAGATGCAACAAATTCAGAACTATCAAAAATGCTAAATAAAAATGCCACTGCAGGAAAGAACTCGATGCTATAATATACATATATTATACATAAAGTATATAGTAATATATTATCATGGTATTATATGTCCTAAATCTATTTCATAAATTTGTATTTTTATTTGTATGATGTTTTATATATATGTATATAAAAGATACATCTGTAATATAATGTGTTACACAAAACCTGCCCAAACCCTTTTTCTGTTGCAGGAAATGTGCTCATCTTGTTCTCGCACAATATCAAGTGTGCATTTCCTTTCATGCGTAAAAAATTTATTAATGGTCTTTGAATCAGCCAAAGCCTCTGCAAATGAAAGTATAGCTTCATATCATTACAAGGCTGGTAAAAGAACTTTTCTTTGAAAAATACAAGTGCAAAGGAAATATGTGTAGATACCTGCAAATTATCTAAAATTACTAGCAAGAAATTTCTACATTCTTACTTTTTAGTCCATTCCCAGGTGCACTTGTCCCATGAGCTCCCTGAATGTTGATCACCAGTCACATGCCCTGATATCTACACACTGCACTGTACCATCACTAATGTTTCTGTGCAAATCATCTTCACCTCAGGTGGCTATTATCCCAAAATCACTGACATGACAGAGCGTGAGAATTGAAATTCACCTCTTTCAAGGAGCACAGAGCCCTTCACCTTCCAGCTGACACACATTGTCCCATAGCTGCTTCCTCCAAGAGATGATAGCCTATCTCCTGAGTCCATACATTTACAGATGGAATTGGTGAATTGTCACTATGATGGGAATGGGAGTGTCAGAATTTGTGTTATTAATTGCTTAAGGCAGCAGGCAGGACAATAATTCATGACATGCTAGGGATAGTAAAAGTCACCACGAAATACATTAGTTACCAGAGGTGGCTGACTTTCAAAGCTGGTTGGAGTATATTATTCTGTTGTTATGGCAGATACATAACATGACAGAGAAATGTCTGAAATGTCTCACCCTGAGTGGCTGCTATTCAAAGAACTGGAGAGGGTTTTATAATGCAGAATTTATGGCCAAATAATGCACATTTCTGGTCAAATAATCATAACATGTTTGCTAGTATCAACAAAGTCCAAATTCATAGGCTATAGAGATGTAAAAAAATCCAAAAGAGAAAATATAATCCCAGCATGAAAATAGTGATTGACACAGCTGGTATCTTTAAATTTGTAACACCTACATGTGCTTTACAGGAAGGTCTCTTCTGGGTGGGGAGCATTCCATCCAGCAGTGATGCCTGAGATTCAGAATTAGTTCTGCAGCTCATGAAGCAATTTAGGAAACTTGGTTTCCTATGAAATTGCTTTTATTTTTTCTTTCCTTCCCTTCTACTTATGCAGTAGGAATCTCTGCCCCGAATGTGTTTGCTGCTGTCTTCTCACTATGGCCCTACTTAGGCAGTGCTGGCTTGGCAGCCCATGGGCACAGGCTGGCCACTGCCTGGGCTCTGGCTGTTTTTTCTTTCTCAGATGTGTATCACCTCCTCACAGTACAACTATTTTCATAAAACTCCAAATACACAGACTGTAATGACTCTGAGACTGTCACCCCTCTTGACAGTCTGGACTTAAAGTGGCCAAGGATTTAATAAGGTATGAGGAAAAGAGTGGGAAGGTGTTAGACAGACACTGTGATCATGTAAGTTGGATTTCCTTCAGAAACTATTCAGTAATTTCATGAGAGTTCTATAAAAGGCACAGAAGATATTTCTCAGCTTCAACAAGACACCTACAGAGCTCTCTCTGCTCAAGTAACCAAAATGGAGACTGAGAGGTAACATGGTTATAGGCAAACAAATGCTCTCCCAAAAGGAAAATATTTTAATTTTTTTTAATGTAGTAGAATAAACTGCAAAGATAATCAACTATTTCAATGTATAAAGACAGATAAATCTGAAAAAAACCCAAGTAGGTTAGCAATGAACTGATTAATTTCTGACATGTAGTAGAGAAGTTTTGGGTTCAGCATGCACAGTGTGCTCAGATGAGTGATAATGACTTTAATATAGGACACGATTTGGTCAGAGACACAACACCAGGCTTGGTGTAAAGACTGTCTAAGTAATAAATGAGAGTCCAAACAACTGAAAATGCCACTTTGGATGATCCTATGGACATTTTTTACTTTAAAAGTCATTGAGTAAAAAATTAAATGCCAAGTTAAAGTTGTCTGAAATCAAGATATATAACGACTGTGGCAATATGCAATTTTTGAGTACAAGGATTAGTAGTACACTACATTACTGAATTACAATAGCATGCCTTCCTACCTTCCTTCTTGCTGAAGTTATACTTACAAGGGTTCATAAAGTGACTAATGTATTAAAAGCTTAAAGTTTTTTGCCATATTAGCCATAGAAAGGTTAGAGTGAACATTGCAACAGTCCATATTAGAACATAACTTTTCTGTTGTAACAAATCATGATGTTGCAGCTCCCAACAGCAATAAAACTGAAGTGCTTATAAATCACTCCATAAAAGTGAGTGATATTTTTTTTTCATGATAGCAAGGCTAGGAATATTTCAGTCCCAAACGACTAAAACCATTCTTTGTTTAAATAGGAAGGAAGCTTGGGGAAAAAAAATGAAGGAAAGCTGGATATGTTGTGCTTAGAGGGAGAGCCTTATAAGTCACTAATTACAATGTGTTATTTTGAATGAGGAGAGGAAAAGGAAAACAGTGACATAGCAAAGAAATGTTTTAACAATAACACTTTGGAAGTCTCATGAATAGACTCCTGACCTTTACTGCAAAACACTGAGGCACAAGGCTCCTACAGAGGTCTGCATTCATTTCACAAAAATAAATAGTACCAAGGCATTGTTTTAACCAGTCGGAGCAAACACACATATGAGGATTTATGCTTCAGTGTTGTACTTCAGGCAAACATGAACCAACCCAAGAAAAGAAAAAACTGAAGCACCGTAGAGAGAGTTTCATTCAGATCCCCCTGATTCTTCTTACTTTAATAAACTGGTTTTCCTTGTTTTTTGAGTGGTGATGGAAAGAGTTTTAGTTAATAGTGTTTCCTGGATGTGGCTTGTGTGCTGTAGGTTTCTCACAGTAAGTCTATCCTACCCTGACATAGCACACAGTGTCAATCTAGTGTGTGCTACAGCAGATAAGGTGGGGAGCTGGGTAACAGCAGAGCTGAATGGCACTTGCAGAAATAATGAGCTCCATTTCCATATGCATGTGAACACCTCAGCCATCAGTACACTGTGGCATTGACCTGTCTACACAAGGGTCAGTTAGATAGACAGGCTTCCCCTGCTACTTTTTAGATGCAGGCTGTATTAAACTGTGTAGTCTCAGGGACACGACAGACTGACACCTGCAAACCTCACAAGCCAGACCAACATGTTAAAACCAGTAACTGTTCTACTTGTATGCAAGTAGCTTCCTTGGCTGAAGTGCTACCAGCTTCCAGGAACTACAGGGCCACATTGCTGTAAAAATGAGACAAAATGTGAAACAGGAATAATTTGCACTGAACTCACAGCTCATATTCTCACATCTGGTAGCCCACAACACACACTCTGTGATATAAGCTGTACAGTCTCCAGCCTTCAGCAAAGATCTGACTGTTCAAGGTGAGAGAAGAAAAAGCAAAGGGTGATATTTGTAATTAGCAATACAGTTGTAGTCTACACATTCTGTGCCCTTTAAAATAAGCAAGGGCCATAGGAGAAGAGTTTGTGGAAAGCAGTGCATTTGTTTTAACCACAGCTCAGAGGCAGAGCTGGCAAGCAGCAAAGCAAGAGCATCCCTGCATATGGCACAGAAAGTTCATTGTGATGAGACCACAAGTGACTCAAGGCACTGGAAGGGGACACGGCACCTTTCACCTCCAGGTCACTGGTTTCCATCCATTTGCAGCTAGCTGGGACTAGCAGTTATTACCATCAGAGGGGCATCCAGTGAAACGAGTCAGTTGTGTCCATGCAGCCTGGAAGGGCCAGCTGCCCCCACCCCTCACACCAGCCCCACAGTTATTACCCTGCAATAACTCGTCCTGTTGTCCCAGGCCCAGCCATGGCTGTCCAATAATCACCCGAATGGCCTGAAGCTCTGAGGGCCACCGGGCATACACTGCTGCCTTCTGTTTCACACAATAACAGGCATGCTCACCCCACTGAGGAAAAGACAAAGACCTTCTCATGTCCCCTTTGCTCCTCACTTCTCTTTCCTTAGAAAGATCTGCAAGAAATGTTGTCTAACTTCTCTGTAGTTTCTCTAGTTTCTCCAGGCCTAAACATTGAAAAGTGATTGGCCGTGCCACAAAAATCACAAGCATTAAAAAGCATATTCCATCTTCTATTGTTCAGTTCCCTTTTGATTTTTACATTTGGTTCATATTTGCAATTTATCTCTTCTTTCTCTTTTCTTTTTCTTTCTTTCTTTCTTTCTTTCTTTCTTTCTTTCTTTTTCTTTCTTTCTTTCTCTTTCTCTCTCTCTCTTCTCTTTCTTTCTCTCTTCTCTCTTTTTTTTTCTCTCTTCTCTCTCTTTCTCTTTTTCTCTCTTTCTTTTTCTTTCCTTCTCTAAGGAATTTTGAGATGCTCATACAGACCCAGAAGCACAGACTTCCAGAAAAATTGTGATTATTTCTTCATAAAAAACAGGAGCTGACAACACTGTGTGCTAGTGCTGATTTAACACACTAATACTCACATTCCATGCAGTGCAAATGTCAGGAACTGGCTTCCAGTGGAGCTCAGAGGAAGTTAGTAAGATGGAGAATCAACTATAACACGCTTGGTTCGGGGCCAGAGAGATGAATATTGGGTCTTTGTCTACTGTAAGGCTCACAAAAAGGCCTGTAAAGAAATCAAGATTCTCTGGTACAAACTCAACACAGCTGTGGTCCCAGTTCCTTCTCATCTCTCCCTGCAGAGCCAGTTGGAGGCTGTGTCTTTGCATTCTCTTAAAAAGCATGGTCATGTCATGAAAAATATTCTCTTGGTCATGTCATCAAAAATATTTCACAGAATTTGTTTTTAGCTTTGAAGGGTAATTTTCCCCTTCGTGCCATTACCCATACTACAAGAGGATTCATATACAAGTTCATGGCAAAGAACACTGCCTTCAGAATAATAATTTTTTCTTGCATTTTTACATATCCCATTCCATTTATTTTCCCATTACCTGTTTGCTCCATATCCCTGTGTTTCCTGTACTTCCAGGCTGCCTACTGCAGCTCTGCAGTGTTGCTGGCCATGGGCCAGGACTACAGCAACTGACTACATCAATCACCTCAGCAGGTTAATCACAACTTTCCTCCAGTTTCCCTCTTATATCAAGGAAATGGCTTTCAAATCTCACAGATGACACATTCAGGAATGAAAACCTAATCACTGCTCAGCCAAGCCGTGACAGGGCAGTGCTGAACCTCCCTACTCAGCATGGCAGGGCACTGCTCTGCAGAAATGCACCAGCACAGCAAACCCACTCCTGCTAGTCTGGTCGTGCGAGGTCCCATCTCAGATGTCCTCTGAATTCAAGCTCTGAAAGTTGTTCACTGAAAGCTTTGTCTGGTATCAGAGGAAGTAAACACATTTTACCTTCCTTTTAACTCCGGAGACACAGACCAGGCAGGAACTATAAAAAAACTTCAGACATTGGATGCTAGGAATGCATGTCATAGTCTAAAATCCCTACACAGTGTTAAGCACTTAGATATTTAGTTTCATAATATGCAACACTTGCCAGTGAAAAACAGAGTGGAAAGAGGGATGTGATATTTTTTTTCTGCCACCCTGTAAAAGACGCCAGTGCAGAAGAAAGGTTCTTCCCAAAAAGGTCTCCAGATGTGCTCAGATACCTGTTATCCCTCTAACACCTTCTGCACTCTTTTGGGTAAAGCAGAAGGAGAAAGACAGCATTCAATCCTTTTGAAACAGGACTGGAATGTAAAATTCAAAGTATCATAAAGAGTGGATAACATCAGCAAACCTGTAGCCACAACCAGCAAAGAACTGGTGTGTGTTACGGGCTTTAATCCAGGACTCCCAGGACTTTGGATGGGTTCGTTGGTACTGATTTGAGGTGATAATGGAAAAAATATCTAAGGCATTATATAGATTTTTTAAAATAAATCATACTCATAGAGGTGTCTACAATGAAATTTAAGTCTCGTGTGTCTGAGCCTCATTCAGTGATAGGCCTTGTATTTATCACAATATTACACATAAACTGTGCATTAATGGAGGTTTATGTGCTCTCTTGAGGCTTGAACAAGCACTTGAACCAAAATTGCTAGGATTTTGCAGTCCAATATCCTGCTTGAAATAATTATTTCAGGGTGACCAAACCTGAATACGCTTTTCCTGACTTTCCAATAAATGGAAATAACTAGATTTCCAGCTGACTTAGATAAAGCTCAAAAACTTAAGGTGTTGTTAATGACATTCTTCTGGACTGTAGGACACTTCAGTTCAAATGTTGCTGCTCCCTGGCTGATGAGTAGGGGAAATCAAATCTCTCTCATTTGAACAAAACAAGCAAAAAAAAAAAAAAAAAGAGCAAGCTAAAATATAAGAATATAAATATAAGCCCACTTTTGGACTTTACATCTTTACATCCTCCTACTTCTCCTACTTAGTTTAAAGAGAACTCCTGTGTCTTTTGAGATACACTTATTGCTAATAGTAATACTGAGGGGGTTGTTTATTGTACCACAACCGCTTGAAGCTAAATTATTGTTTCTAATAAAATAAAGCTTTAAATATAGCAGGTTATTTTCTCTGTCCTGTCTGAAATAAACCATAGTATGGGGTTTTTTTCCTCCCTTTCATGGGCACCATCTGTTTGTGACCATTAAAATCCATTTTCTATGCCGAAGGGATGGGAATTCAGAGGGATGTGTTCAGCCACTGTCCAAACAGTACCGTCATTCCTAAAGGATCCATTACAGTTTGACACACCCAAGTATTTATGAGCTATAAACTGCCGGCCTAAAGTGGCGATTAATCACCCTGTGCATGGGAGACACTGACAATGACAGAGCATCTTGTAGCTGCGAAGGGAGAGGGGCTGGAAAGGGTTTAGGGTGNTTTTTTATCAGCAGTGTTATATGGCATCAGGTTTTTCCCCCTATGGCAACTCGTTTCCAAGCCATTTGCTCCGACATTTCTCACAGCCAATGTTAAATTAACAGATGTCTTGGAACTGGACACCGAATGAAACAGCCACAAGGCCAGCACTTCTCTGCAGTATTGTGTCTCTGGAGCCACCACCCACTCAGTGTCACAGCAGAGCATCCAGCTGCTTTTCTTGGTGCAATGCTCCTTTCAGGGCTGTTTGAGGCTGTAGCTCTGACACCGGCTTGACTGAGCACCCTCATCATATCCAGGCACAAGCAGAGCAAAAGTCACATGAATGAGATTCCTGCAGACTTAGTTTCCTGTTATCTCTGAGGCAAATTGTGACCCCCCATTATAAAACTGATGTTGTTATAAAACTGATTAGAAGTAGCACTGTCTCTGAAGAAATCAGAAAACACAGCAAATGGTGTTTTTCAGCTGAGATTTAATACAGAAGACAGATAATTTCAAGACTTTTGCTCCATATGGCAGGGGAACACACCACATAGTTCTCACACCCACATGAGAAACTGCATAAGGGAACAAAGAAAAGGAAATACAAATGCTGGTAAAAAAATCTAAGTGCAAGGACAGTGAGAAAATTTGCTCTGAACACTTATAAAGCTTTGTGAACTCAACAGATTACTGTAAAATTTAGATTGAATTTGTATCACAATCCCAAAAAATCAAACCACTGTAGAAACCATCTTATTTTTATACTTGCCAGCCTAATATTGTAGTTCTGTGCATGCCCAGAAACTGTCTTGTCTGAGTTGTGTTTCTCGGCACCCACCACCCTTCGGAGATTTATAAACGAGGCTCCTGCTGCTGACGTCCCCAGGGGACACAAGCTCACAGGCATGCTCCCTGAACACCAACACATCCACAGCATTTTCTTAAGCAAGGCCCCACAAGACACAATTCCATCTCATGAAACAGAAAATAAAATAATGGGAAAACCACAGACAAGCTGGAGCAGTAGATCTGAACTGTGATAGATTTAATAACCATTGTGCATTCAGTGAGGCATCAAATGACAGATGTGCAAAGATACTCGGGACTGAAACTGCACTCCCCATTCCTTGCTAAGTGTTCTCACCAGTGGATTGCAGGGCCTGAACTATTAAGCCTGTTCCCACGCATTCCTCATCTCCAGTTCTTCAGCTGCTTTTTTTCACAGTAGGACAGCCTCAGCAGTGTCCCAATGGCAGCCTGGGCATTCCTCACCAGCCCCAGCTCTCCCACTTTCCAGGTAAATTCTCTCAGGCAAGTAGAGAAATGTTATATAAAAACACTATTACCAGTGACTGCTTTGAAAATAAATGTATGATTTTATCACCTGCATCCAGTGGGATAACTTTAAGCCTCTTCTGAGTCCTGTTTAGTCTGAGCATCCTGCAGGATGTGAGCTGGCAAAAGGTACCTGTGCTTCACAGTTTCTACCAGCTAAAATTCAGGTACCTTCCCACTTACTGTGCAGTTCTGATTACCATCTCTACCCATCTCCCCTGTTACCTATACTTGCAATGTAGGAATCCAATTCATATTGAAAAATCCCAGGCCCAAAAATCCCAGGGATCTAAGACATCACCTTCCTTCAGTCTTGTACCAGACCTAAGCCCTTAGAAACTTAGGGCTGTACACCTTGAACACAAATAATAGTATAATCTTTATAAGATCATGAGATGCCATTGAAATGGGAGTATCCTAAATGCCAGGAAAAAGGAGTCAAAAAAAGCACACAACGCTCCTTCAGCAGACTAAGGAAAAAATGTTTGTTGGCCTGCTGCAGCAAGTTTATATCTCTCAGTACCATTCAGCCACACTCAAAAGAAACATGGTTCAGAGAGCAGCTTACACATTGTCCTCAAATTCTACTACACAGAATTCTTGAAAATTTTTTAGACATTTTCTCCCTATTCTTGGGAAATTTGTCCTATACCTCATGGACAAATAATTGTAGATCTGTACAATAGCTGATCAGCTTCTTCACTTTATTATACGAGATCAAAAAGCTGTATGCTAGTGAGCCTTACTAAAGAGAAGCAGCGCATCCCTTAGTTCCTCCCAAATGCTGTGAGCACTCTGTTTTCTCTGCTGCATCAAGCAAATGAAGATCAGGTTACAACCTGGTAGGTTGTTTTTAGAGATAATACCTGGTAGGTATTTTAGAGATAGTTCACATCTATCTCTAAAATTTCTCCACTTCAGATATTCAGAGGTTGGGGGTTAACTCATCTACTAATGAGGCTGTTGATCTTAGGTAATCAGAAAAATACCACAGGGCTTGGTAATCTTAACAGATGCTGTTCAAGGGCAGAGTGTAAATATATTGATAAAAGAGAAGTTTAAAAAAACACTCTGCCACCTTGTAAAACAGGCAAACTATTTGCTTTCGGGGGCTCCGGCCAAAGATGTAAGCAAAGGAAGGAATCCGCGTTAAAAATTGTTCCTTTTCTCGCCATGCTTAGCACAGTTGCACGATGGAAATCTCGTACTGGGCAAAGGAGTGCGGCTGGGAAGCTCGCGGCTGGCGAAGCTCGCGGCTGGCTCTTTTCGGCGGGCTGCCAACGCCCCGCCGGGGGCCGCGTTGGGCGGGCAGCGGTGGCTGCCGAGCGCTCCGCCCGTGCGGCCGCCGGGAGCCGCTCCCAGCGCCGGAGCGGGCACAGCCCGCCTCAGCGACACGAGCCGCGGCTCTTCGGGGCGTATCTGCTGGATTCTCTGTGCTACTGATATATAAAAGGGAGGCCATTCACTGCTTACAGGCTCTTTATTGCATGGTTATGATTGTCCTTGAGTGCAGGCTCTGCCTCCCGCCCCGCACGGGCGCGTCCTGCAGAGCGCGGCACAGCCGCTCCCGCACGCTTCCGCACGGGCTTTAAGCGCTGCCTGAGCCGGGTGCGCTCCTCCCAGAATGTCCCCGGACGTGCTCAAGCTGCTGCT
>VXBR01009075.1:294517-335229 GCA_013400215.1 Cisticola juncidis
GGCCCGGCCCCCCGTCTCTCTCGAGGAAAGGTCTCTTCCCGAGGCGTGTGCGCGCTCTGGGTTGGGTTCCCCCGCGCCCGTTTCCTGTTACCTCAGCGGGGCTGTGCAGCCCGCGCAGGGCGGGGCGCGGGTGGTTCCTGTCACACTGTCGGTGCTCCCGAGTGCCTCTAAGCGGGGGCTTTCCTTAAAGGAAGACAATAGGCTTTTTTTAAGGAAGACAATATGTCTCCTTTTTTTGTGTAACCCATGATCTGTGGATCCCACTGAGGAAGGAGGACATCAGGTAAGGACAGCAGGCTACCTCTGTCACCTGTACACACGCCGTGAAATCAACAATGCTGAATTTTATTCAGAGGATTTGCGTAGCTTTAGGTGAAGGCAAGCTTCCCTTTCCAGGAGGATGCAAAAAACAGGGAATCCAGCCTGAACTTCACATCCCAAGGCATCTGCAAAACCAGTTTCTCCTTCCTCTGGAGTCAGAGAAGCCCTGAACAATGAGCACCGAGATGCTGGAAAACACTCCCGTTCTTTGCAAATGAGGACGTATCTCAGGAAGAGCCTAAGCTTAAGATTCTCGGCTCAGAATATTCCGTTTTTGCTTTGCTACTTACAAAACATCCTCACTGTCTGAAAGCAGGAGCTGCATAGCCTTCCCACTGGGAAGAGCCCTTGGGCTGAGCACTACCTCGTAGTACCACTTCAGCAGGAGACCTAGGAAGCCTGCGGCAATTCTCCGCAGCTGAGCAAACATAGGAACCTCTTGATACAGGAAAGTGAAAAAAATCAGAAGGACAGCTTTTCCCATGCCCTTCCCTAGCTTTATGCCTAGGCATGATGAAGATAAATTACACACGTACATGCAGCTGTGAGCAGGGAAGACGTTTTATGTGCACAAGGACACAAATGAAGCAGTCCCTTAGATTACACAGACAATATTGTTCAGCTATGCAGTGCTGTGAATTCACCAAAACAGTCTAGCAGTCTCTGTTTAAGCAGTATCCTTCTCTGTTTCGTTCCAGTCCAACTCCCAGTTACATAAAGAACAGCAACACCCTAGAGCTATTTACTCAAGTGTTCTTAGAGAGGAGTTGTTTATCATTGCTGATGGCTCTCAGAAGAAATGTATGTGAGATAAGATCTAGGAGAAAATGAAAATGAACAATGGTCATTTGGAAACAGGTTGTTCTCTGAGGGTGATATTTTCAAGCAAGTGTTGACTTGTGAGGTCAATGAGAAGATGAGTGGGAAGAAGGTTGATACGAATAAAATACACACAATGAGAGGCTTGACTGAAGTTGAAAAGTTTATGGGCTTCTTCATAAATTTTCCACTGCTCCCTTGTTACAGGCCACATTGGAAAGATCATATGAGCAGCTTATCATGAAATTTTTTATTTCACTCTTTTCTCATCTTGATAGAAAGCAGAAGAATCCATTCTTATTTTAAGCAAAGTTTTGAACCCAAAGGTAGAGGGAAGCTTTAAAAGTAAGATCTTTGAAGAGAATGAAAGAGAAAATGTTGCAGAGTCACATTAGAATGCAGAAAGCAGTATTTGAAATATTTGAAATATGAACAGTTCACTGCTGTTAAACCGGGCTTTCGCTGTGGATTCTTTATTTTCTTATTTTCCTTTTTGTATTAATCTCTTCTGTGTGGCTAGGGCCTACAGGGTGCCTTGCACACCTGTGATCACACACTGCATCCATCCTCCTCAGTTCCTGGAAGGCTCAGCCCTGAAGGAGAGGCTGCTGCCTGCTGCCACGACAGAAAGGAAGGGGACGCCTGCACAGATGGGCTCCAGCCTCAGCCAGGACATGCACAGATGAGGGGCAGCCAGAAACTGTTTCTTAAACCCCATCTCAGCTGTGATTTGCCTTTCAACCTACAGGCAGGTAGCTAACACCCCTGTGAGCTCCAGGAGCTCTAGGAGGGCCCCACAAGCAAGTGAAGGGATGTCATAGACCTTTGGGGTTTGCATAAGGGTGCAGGTGGGGATTTAATGTTCACATAACCTTTAGCAGCCTTCAACTCTGCAGAAGGACCTGACCAAAAACCTTTGAATAAATTAAACAGTAAATTCACAGAGCAATACATTTGTGTTTTATTACTGGGTCTGCTGTATTGCTGTCTGATATATTTCAGCCTCTGTGCTTCAGCTTTCCCCAGGAAACTGCAGAACAATGTTCTGTTTATCCTTTTTTTGCATATGGCATTTTTCAAATGGAGTTTCCAAGGATCAAAGCTGTGGTCAGAATTCCCAGTATGGCAGTGTTCTTTTTTGTGAAGTACCCAACATCACAGCTAGTGCACATTTTGGCTACGTTGACATCCACTTTCTTTTGTGGTGGAATATCAGTTTCATCCATGTGAAGCTTCAGGATATGACCTAAATGTATGTTCTTATAGAGCATGTGCACTACTGCAATATCCAGATGTTATGGGCAGTAATTAGGAGTTAATTTGAACTAGTTATAGTTTATTAAAGAAATTATTGAAGTGGTTTGTAATTAAAATAATATATACTAATACAAATTTAAAAGAAACTTTTGCTTTTTATTTTAAAGAAACAAGTAATGGCAAACCAAATTAATCAGCTTTGTTAGATCATCTTGGTTGTACTAAAACAGTAATTAAAACTGACCTGGGTTCTTTATATCACTAACAGGAATCTTCAAATTAATCAGATGCTCTTTTTTGCCTGTTTTGCAATGCAAGCCACATAATCAGATTTTTGAAGATTGAAATTTAATTCTCTCTTTCAGTGACAAAGGTGGATGAAATAAAGATAGATTCATCTTCTTGAACTGAAAAGTTTATTGAACCCCAAACACTTTTTCAGCAGAGACACATTCATATTTCTTGGTTGAAAGGTGGAAGCAACCAAAATATGTAATAATCCAGGCACTGTTGTTTAGTGAGGCTTCTGTTGATTTGAAAAGTTTCTGTATGATACTGTTAGGCTATTAATATGTGAAAATTACATACCCTGAGCTACTGCTTAAAATGTATCATGTTTTCAAAAGTCTGGTTTAAACATAAGCAAAAGCAAGGAAGTACATGAGGGATATTTGGAATCTATCTATATTTTGGGGGGATTTTTGAATCTTAGTTTTTTGACCAAGAGTATGGACATGCTCAGGTCCAAGCTGCTTATGGGCAGCTTCATCCAGGATTCCATCAGATATTCCAGGGAGGCAGACAGGAGAAGGAGACTGCCAGTTAAGAAACAGTTGAGCCTTTTCTTTTATTTAGAAGTGTGAACACATCTTAAGACAGCAGACAGTGTCTGTGCAACACACTGCAAATGCATACAAAATGCTGCTTCTGAATGGATTTCTCCTTCTTGCAGGGAAGCATACACAGAAAGTAGGGGTCAGTACAAGCTCAGCTGGACTCTCCATGACCAGTGACTGTTGTGTGACTGCAGCATCTTACCAAGGATCATGGTAATGACCACATTCATTTGTTTGATAGAATTGTATTAAATTAGATGACTAATTCAGTGTGACAGAATTTGCCCCCAGTTGCAGCATCTGGAAGCTAGCATTACAGAATGAATGAGACTTAGAGGTGCCTGAGTGTCTCTGCTGCCAGTGAGAGCACTGTGGGCAGTGTGAGTGGTGCTGGCTGGTGCTGAGCACACATAGCTGGGAACTGAGTCTCCAGGCATCTATTTGGGTGCTTGTAAACAATATCTTCTTCTTGCTCCTTTAATGATGGATGATTTCTTCTTCATTCTGCTAGAATAAGGTATTTATTGACCAACATCATCTGGTAAATGTTCCTGTACATTGCAGGGGCGTTAGACTGATGATCTTTAAAGGTCCCTTGGAACCCAAACTATTCTGTAATTCCAGGATTTACCTTCTTGCACCAACTCCAGATTTGTGGGCATTGCAAAACCTGTGTTAGAACTGCAGTAACTTGCAATACATCAGTAGTGTGCAACTCTAATTTCTTCTGTTTAGGATGGAATGTGAATTGGAAGCCAAGGAGTGAGTGAAAGTACATTTCAAAACAAATAAATCCATACATGTAAGTCAAGACAATTAATGCTAAGACATAATCAATCATGCCTGACCAGGGCATAAACTCACAAAGCAGCTAATAGAGAAGAAACTGGAATTCCTTTATGTATACAAGAAGAAATCTATTGCATAGAAGTTATGGAGCTTTTCTGCCTTTAGGTTTGTGAGGGAAATAGCCTCACACTAACTTCCCATATGCTACTAAAGATTTTCTATTTCGTTTACACATTTATATTCTATTCTTATGTGAGGCAGGTACCCTAGGAAAGTAACCCAAGTGATAAATCTGGGCAGACAAACCTTAACCTACACCTCAGTTTTCTTCCACAGGAATCATAGTGTTTCCTGTTCTGCTAATGCAGATGTTGAGCTGGAAAAGGAGCTTTTAGCATGATGATAGCAACCATTTGCCCTTGGTTGGGTCAGTCCACTCTTATCCCTGTATTTCAATAACTAGGTTTCCAGCAGGCCAGGACCTTTGCTAAGGTAGGAGATCTTGTCCTTATATTTGTTTTCCACATAGATACTTTCTTTTCTTGGGAATTTCTTTCTAAGATGGCTTCAGATTTCAATCACCACAATATGTGAGGGTCTCAGACTTTTTTTGTTTTGTTTTTTTGGTTTCTATATGAAATGGGAAAGACTGTTGTTTGGGGGTTTTGTTTTTGTTTTGTTCTCAAATCCCAGTTGCATGGGGAGAGACCAGAAGCACAGAGATTTTACAGCTCTAATTCTCAAACACAGTGAGCTGCCCAGCTCCTACATGGCAGAAATTCTTCTGTGTGTTGGAGGGTCTGAGCATGACTTGGTTGGAATCACTCAGAAAGCACGTGGCTGACTGGGGAATCTGGAAAATGAATTGGCCTCCTGTGTCTCCACTGAGAACAGGCTTGGTGTGCATGCACTGAACAGCCCTCCAGCAGCAGGAGATGAAGCTAAGTGACCAGAAGGGATTGGAGAGGGTCCTACATCTCAGCCTAGGGCCTTTAATGAATCTAACCTGATCCTCTCTTTCAGCATGGTAGTACCTTATGGCATGAATTATTAGATTGTACTGAGAGGAGACAGTTCACTGGTAGAAATTAAAATCCAAAACAGAATTTCATTTTCAGGATTTGTGAGGAATAGAGAAAGAAAGTGTGTTCATACCAAACATTTTAAAGATGCATATACTGATGTCATTACTCCCCATTTCTGATTCAGTGCCCACAGTGTATGTGTACTAAGTGATGAATTTTTCCTGACTGCACTTGCTGAAAGAATTTTTTTAATCTTCACTTGAAGCATAAGAGCACATCTGCTACAGTATTTGCACATCATGCTTTTCCTTTTAACCCACAAAATATTCCCTTTAAATTTTAATTCTAGACTACAGTATAAAAAACTTTTTTAAATGGGCCATGCCTTTTGGACAATCTGACATTTTAATGGAACAAAATCTTCACTAAAAATTTGCTGTAAAGTCGGTTCTGTTTTTTTTAGCAAAATAGACAGCAATGAGTAACCATTTCTGGTTTTTTTTCTTTGTTGCTCACATAGTTCAAAATTCTTCAAGCATTAGTGTGACAAGGGGGCAAAAATGCACTATCAGTCAACTGCTACCCATAGAAAACCTACAAAGATGTTTATTTAAAAAGCAAAAACCTTGCACTTTCAGAGGCAAAGCCTGAATGAACTATTGCAGTCTCAAAATGCCTTAAACTGAGGGGTTTTGCATTCCTTAGGACCAGTAAAAAAGTAAATCCCCTCCAAAAAAAACCTCATGCATTGAGACCATTCTGCTACTAGGTGCCCAAGACACAATCAGGGCCGTTACCTCTGGGTCACCATCCTACACAGACATTCATCCTGGTTAGACAGTGTGCCATGCACTTAATAAAGGTCTTCTTTCATCCCCTGCAATCTTGTGTAAACTGTCACTTCTGCAGAGCTTTGCACAGTGTGAATTCAAGCATGCAAACTCCCAGTGATACAACAGGAACTTGTACCAACACAATCCAGCTACCGCGCTGAGGTCAGGCCTGGAGTCCACTGGCATACTGGTGGAGACAGCAGCCACCAGTAAACTCCCAAATAATGTGTTCATTCAGGGATACAATAAATGAAAGTTGAGTGACAGGAGATACCAATATTTACATATATTCCATACTATCAAGTACTGAAACACAGTAAAAGCCTTTGGAAACGAGATAAATAGGGGTCTTTTCTCCACCAGCTGAATTTGTGCTGAGGTCAACAGCTCACAACTAAGTCTGCAGTGGAAAGAATAGAAGCCCTTACCTGTTGTGCCTTCCTGATATATAACTGCATTTTCTCTGTCTCTACACATGAACACCCCACATCTGCCCTCTCTTACCACTGTTTGGGGAAAAGTAGTTGTGCCACTAGTGCTAGTTTGTTTTGCTATGACTTGGTATCAGATATATTTAAAATGGTAACAATACCCTAACACAGTTCTCTATTACCCCACCCCAAATCCTCAGATGAGGATTATTTATTGTCTGCTTGGACATGTTTACTCAACAAGTAGCAATGATTCTCACTGCCAACCATCCATGACATTTGTGATGCTTTACTGTAATTTCCTTTCATGCAAAGGAAGAGTTCTGGCATCACAGCTCAGGAAGAGGGGTCATCTTTTCTAAAAAAGAAACTACCTCGGGAAGAAAATCCCCATTTTGTGATTATATTTGAGATTATTTTTCTCTACAAGAAATTCTCAAAGTTTTCAATTAAATAAAATTAAGAGAATCAATGATAAATTTTGGAACAGACACAAGCTTTGTACTTGTGGTATACAGCAAGGATATAAAAAGTCAGTGATTAGTCCTGAAGAAGATACTTTAGATGCTGTCTTTCCTCCATACCTCCAAAAGTCTTTGCAGCCCCGTGTTTAGATCATTCACATACAGAAGAGTCCTGTTCAACTCTTTCCTTGATGTATATTTAAATTATTTAAACTTAAAGAACTCCAACAGGGGCAGTAAAAGAAATCTGACACACTAATCCCTAACCTTTGTCATTTCCCCCTTCTCCTTCCTCCCCCTCTCCCCAAATAACAGTGCTAGTGGTCAAAGTAACTTCTATTGCCCTTTGCAAACAGTGTCATAGCAAGTGTTGGATGTGGAACAAGCAAATGTGCTGTTCACCATCTCATGTGGCTGTAAGAGACTTGCTCCTACCTGGATATTCCAGCACGGAGCAAAGAAACCCTTCCTGACTAAACTGGCCAAAAATATTGATATGTTTCCATGAAACACTTCTTTTGAGACATGAACCATTTTTAGTTTTCACAAGAGATACCCTGGGTCAACTGTAACCACCACCTCTTTGCACACCTGGTGTTACACATAGCACATCCAAAGGGAATCTATTTTATCAAGAATTTTGTTAGTTTCTGACTTTTTTCTCACTGTAATTTTCCCCATATCCCAGATGAGGCCAGCTTCTCATTTCTCCCACCATCCATGGTAAGAGCTCAGCTCCTGGGACACTAACACCCTTCAGCTTTTTGTTATTGTCCTGCAGGTGTAGCAGACACTGCTGTCACTGGTACAATGACATAAACTTGTCTGCAGCCTGCATGGTGTTCATTCCGCAGATGTCAAGGTGGTTCTCTTCAACATGAGAAGCAAGGCCTGTGATGAGGGAATTTCTTCCATTTTTTTTAATAAAAGCTTTGTTCACCCTGTCTTCTTGGCTTGGCAGTCTATAGAAGACTCCTACCACTCTGCCTCTTTTGTGACTTCCCTCTTGAGCCCATAAATTGTTGACAAGCTTATCATCTTTCCCATACCAAGGCTGCCTGCAGCTGAGCTGCCTCACTGTGTGCAGCACAACCCACCAGAGCACTACAGTCTTGGGGGTATCCACAGCATCCTGGCAGGAGCACTGACTGAAGAAGCAGCTTTGAAGCAGTGTTGCTACTGGGAAAATGGTTGACTCCCCAAAGGGTTTTCTTAGAGGTCTCCTGCTTCTTAGCTCTGACCCAGAGATGATCAGTCTGGTACCTGGTTTGATAAAGGCATGCAGAGAGATGGCCCTTTTATACTTTTCTCTACTTACAGAACAGCAATCAGATGCTGTTAGGTCACTTTCTAGGCAAGCAGCTCCTACAGCAATTCAACAAAAGGGAGATGTTCTGATGAAGAGCAGAATAAATTTGCTCATTCTATAGCTAGTGGAAATGTAACCTTTCTCAGTTGCTTTCAGGTTGTGAAGTAGCTTTTTAAAAGAGCATCTTAATCCACTGTTTGGCATTGCAAAATTCACACATGGACCATCTGCCTCTTGTTTACCCTCTTCTCTCTGGTCCTTCTCTTTCATTCTCACCTCATATTAAATTTCTGGCTGAAGATATGCTGAACAGTTGGTCTGAACAGCAGAGCCACCTGACATCTGTTTTCAGAAAACAAAGCTAATCAATTGACAACTCAAGGACCAGACCTTTTGGGTTTTTACATACACTTCTGAGCAGCTACTGACAGCAGTGTTGCCAAGAAATCTGGACATAATGCTTTTTAAGAGCAATGTCTCATAAATCTGAGAAAACTCTTCATGACTCAATACTAAGCCCTCCTGAGCATTACAGCTATTATACTCTTACCAGTATTGAGGATTATATACAAGTCCTTCCTTCTTCACATACTATAGAAAATAGCATTCACCCATGGAAAACAAAGGTGATTTTATATCATAGATGATATTGTATCTGTAATCCCAGTGTGCACACAATTGCATATCTACAGCTCTCTGGTCTCTCTCAAAACAGGTACAAAGTCATACATATATGGGATGGGAAAAGAGGCCTTGAGAAAGTATTTTATCACAGTAGTTTTAAAATACATCTGAAATTTCTATGTGATATAAGGAAAAATATTCAGAATTTCCCAATGAGACACAGAATACATGGAAGAATAGGAGAGTAGAACTTAAATTTAGACCCAGGTCTGACTGCTCTGACAAATAGTTGCCTGACTGCACAGCAGATACTTCAGTTACAAAGCTGACAAAACACTTGGCAAGACTCTTGAGGACTGAGTTACTTGGTAAGGCTCAAAGCCAGCATGAGTGTCACAACTAGAGCCGGAGAGTTGCCTTCCTTTACTAAATTAAATATATATTGCCACCTACTGGCTATATTGCTATGTTAATAAAACAAATTGTGATTTCAAGGGTACAAAATCAACCACCTTTGTTCTCTTCATATGAAAATTATATACACTAATCGTAGAATAATTAAAAGTTTGTTTCCATCTCTTTTTGTGAGGAAATGATATGATACTTTATAATTTTTTCTCTTTTACAAAGTATATTAATAACAATATTTTTGTACATTTACATGTTCCATCCTGTGGTCATATTTGGCTATGCTAGAGGGTATAATGTGACTGTCAATAAATGTAATTAGTGTCCTGGTCTGCCTGTACCTACCTCCCTTCTTAGATACACAATATGTCTCAAGGAAGAGAATATGTTTTTTAGTTTGTTTGACTAAAGCAGAAGAGATCCCAGCAGAAGACCTGGCTGGATGTAAGTACTAGAAATATACCTAGATTTAAGGAAGGCTGTGGTCACAGTCTAGCTGAAGAATGGTCATGCATCAATAAATCTACTGTATAATTTCTGCTGTTAGCAATCAGTGAATTAAACTAAAAGTGCTGTTATTTATCCTAATCTGTGAAGCAGCAAAGCAGACTGGCATCATATGCTGGAGAAAAAAACTGTAAGAGCACAGATAATCTGTAAAATAATATAGTACTGCAATAGTGCTTTTTTCCAAGAAAATCCAAAAAAGATCTAATTCAGGGATTTTCGTAAGTGGTAAAGACAAGTTGCATTTGATTCTGGTCCAACTCGAGCTTTGCCAATAAAAAACCAAGAATTGCACAGGAGGAAGAAAATGACCTTGATTTACATTAGCTCTAAATTTATTCTACCACCTTCCTCCAGCTGATTGCTGCTGTATCATATAAATGTTGGTCTACGAATTCAGCCAGTAAAAAGCTTTTTCAAAGCTTTGATGCAAATTACATCACTTAAAAAAAATGTTTGAATGCTGTTTGCCTAAATTTACATTGAAACAGGTCAGAGAGTGCTCACTGAACCTGCACCAATTGAACGGATAAAGGCAGTAACCTTTGGCTGCTAAGGTTGGAGGTAAATTGCTGCAGAAGGGAGTTTTTTATTAAAGTGTATCCAGAATCACCAGAGGATGTTTTTCACACTTCTTAAATTACAGCCTATTACATAGTGCTGTAAAGTAATTTTACCATTTAGCTTAGTCAGCAGTAAACTGAAATATCTCTGCTCAAAGATGAGATTTTCTAAAGAGGAGTTTCAGATACAAGTAATATGTATTGACTTTATATGTTCAGGTGATTTCCCTACATTTATAGATTGTTCCTGTGCAGACCACCCCTCCTAAATTTCACATATGGATGGATATCTCTTCAGATTTCATTAGTGTCAAGCACAATGCAGTGAAGAAAAAATTTCGTATTCAGCAGAAACATGTATTAGATTACATAAATGCTGTCTTCAAAAATTGGCAGCAGCAGTAACCATTTCTAGTAGGACACATACCAACAGGCAGTCTCAAACAAACAGCTACTTGACTTTCATAAACAGAAAACTGCTGAGTTCTTTCCTCCAATTGTTGGGATATACTTTGAGGATTTCTATTGAAAACAGAAACTGCATTCTTAAGTTAAGCGAGCTCTGAAGCCATTCTTCAGAAAACACTTTTTCTGAGAACAAGCAGTTGATGTCAACTTGTCTTAAAAAGCATCTGTAAAAACATCAATGAAGGATAAGCTATCATGGGTCCCTAAACAATTTAAAGTGTTAGACCATCTCTTGAGAGAAGCCACACTGTACTGAAGTACTGTGCAAACACAGAATTACTGTAGCCTCATGGTTTGCCTCTTTACCAAGTAACAGTAAGGTTCTGGAAAGAGAGCAGGGTTGGATTAGATACTAGAAAAAATTCTTTACTCTGCAGGTGATGAAGCACTGGAACAGGTTGCTCAGAGAAGCTGTGGGTGCCCCATCCTTGGAAGTGTTCTAGGCTACTTTGGATGGTGTCCTGAGCAAAGGGATCTAGTGGAAGGTGTCCCTGCCCATGGCAGGGGGGTTGGAACGAGAGGATCTTTGAGGTCCCTTCCAACCCAGACCATTCTATGATCTTCTGATAGCTCTGCTGCAGCACTTGACAAGCAATAGCATCCAAAATACTTCTTTCAGCATGACAAAATATCCATATTTTTTTACCCTAGGGGTCTATAATACAAGTTCCTTTTAATCTCTCTATGCCATACTTCTGTTTTAATCTTTTCCCTGCTCTCTCTTACCCTTTGGTAACTTTTCACAGTTGTGAAAGTTACCTCTTGTAGGCAACTAAATTTGCAGATTTTTTGGCAAGTGGGAAGTTTAACAGCACGCAGCTTGGCAAAACACAATATAAATTTTAAAATATGGTGAGGACAAAGTGCTGCCTTTTGTTTCAGTACAACCACCCTTCAAAGAGACGGTGAGGGCAATAGGCACTGTGTGCTGGAATTCCCGTGAAAACCAACCTGTGAGCAGCCATGGGATGGCGATCTCGACCCACACAACCACAGCTTGAACACCACAATGATGAGAGACTTGCACAAAATACGTACATCTAGTCACTTACTCTTCATCCAAATCTATGGTAAGTTCATCAATTCCTTTTCTCTCAGACAGGCTTGGTCTTAGTAATGCCACGAAGACCTACAGGCTGAGAAGTCTAATGTTTATACACCATATAAGAAGGAGGATTTTCAGAAACATTTTATTAGAAACTTCAGGAGTATTCAAAGATAATTTAATAAACTGAAATACTTTAAGGTACATCCAGTGTCATAATGAATAATCACATTTACAAAAACCAGGGATCGATTTTATATTCAAATTCTCAGTTCTCTTTAAATTCAAAATTTTAGGCGTTTTTCTATTTATACTTACAGTGTTATTATATTATTATATTATTATATTTATAGTATTATTATATCATTATATTATTATATTATTTCTGGTTTTTATTTATAGGGGGGATTTTTCAGTCATCAGATTAAAACCAGCATAGCTACTGTAGAACAGATATAGCCATATGTATTTTATCAGAGAGAAAAAATGAGCTGAACTATTAGGAGTGACATTAAAATAAACGAAGACATTTTTTTTTAAAAAGTCACAATCTTGTCACACAGCCATGGTGATAACCTTGTAGTCCCCAAATCTGATTTGGATGAGTTTAATAAAGCAGGAGCTGAATTTTCTTCAGGCATCTCTGAGATCTGTGCATAAGCACAAGGTCAGGGAAATGAGTCACATCAGCAAAACCAAAAAAAAAAAAATCACATTTTCAAGTTGTAGCTCTGTGTTCTGAAACCACACAAAGTTTTTGATGTGCTTTCCATCTTCAGACCCATTTGAATTCTAATTCCCTTTGTGGAAGAACAGAAGATATCTGAACAAGAAATGACAACCTACAATTGTGTGGGGATAGGCCAGCTCTCATTAACTGCAGTATGGCATTACAGTATTTTATACAAACTTCCAACTGATAGCTGAAGCATAAAAGCCCGAAGAGCCAAAGGTGTCTCGCTGGGAGCTGTTGGACACTGATTGCTGCTGGTGCTGCATTTGGATTTTTAGAGGATCTGCACCTTTGAGAAATGCTCCCACAAGGTGTGTGCAGCTAATTCCACCAGTGAACTGGTTTTTACCTGTAGCATACTACAGGTAGAGATCATGTTGAAAACAGCAGAAAGGCTGAATTTCCTAGTCACAACCTGGATGTTTAATTTTTGTTAAGCACACAAATTCTTAGAGAAGTATTATTTTTTGGCTGATCCACACTATAAAGTTAAAATACAGATAAAGAAGTGTGTGGATTTGCAGCCTGTTATCCATTGGAGTCTTGAAGCAGCTCTCTATATGTTCTAAGGTAAGTTGCTTCATACAATGCTCTGTAGGTGTTGAAGCAGAGAAATAGCATAAGATGTCTGGACAGTTGTTAAGTTCACAGCTTCATTTACCATGCTGACTTCTCCGGGCAAACAAGCTTGGCTTGAGCAAGAGCAGGAGAAGAGTGTGTCTAATCAACAAATTACCAGGGAACAGGAAAAGAATGGAAAGTAGCAAAAGAGAAAGTTGCAACTAAGTGCAGGGAAGTAATGTTCATCCTATTGCCTTCTTAAAATATGATTTTCATGTGGCAAGTGGCTGGCTGCTGCTCAGGCTTTCAGACTTCTGTATCATAAAGAAATGCAAGAAAACTTCCTGGTCTAATTCCTCGAAGCTCTCTGAAATGCCAATGATCCCTGACAAGCCAATCAAAGGCTTCTCCCTTACCAGGGAACTGGAAAAGAATGGAAAGGGGCAAAAGAGAAAGTTACAACTAATGCAAGACAGAGAAAGTTGCCCTGGTTCTCAGCACTCACCAGCATTGACATCAGGCCCAGAAATGTTATGCTGTTATGTTCTATGGCATCTCCTGTGTTTGTGGGGAAAGGGGAATAGCTCTGGAAATATTCAGAAAGGTTCAATACAGCTTTAGCAAGTTAAGTTATGGCAGAGGTTTTCAATGTGTGGTCTGTGAAATCAGGAAATAGGTTTGCAAACATATCTGAGAGGAGTGAATTTAATAATGTTAGGAGGCTGCAGCTTATCCTCAGGTCTAAACTTCCACTGGGCAAGCTGGTGAAAGTCTGCAGAGCAGCACTCCATGGTGGGGAGAGGTTCTTGCAGGGCACCTGGACTTCAGCAACTGCTTAAGAGTAACCTGTGAAATACCATAAATAGGGCCTGCAAAAATATGGTCAGCAAAGAAAAGCAACTCGGTGTTTGCTGTGTGGGGTCAAGAACACAGACAGCAGCTGGTGTTTTGCAGATACCTTCTCTCTTGTCCATTCATATCTTAACTTGCTCTCAGCTTACATCTGCTCCTTGCAGCTTCCTCTACCTGTATAAAACGGTACAGTTTTAAAACTGCTGGCTTTGCAATCTATGCAAGATCTCTCTGAGCAGGCAGCTCTGTGCCAGTGGATAAATGGACTCACAGCACACATGCAGACTTCAAATAAAGCTTCAAAAAGTTTCTGAGTAAGGAAATAAAAGCAAACTAGGAAAACCTGAATATATGATAACTCTATTCATACATCAATTTCAATTTGTCATATCAGATTATGTTGCACCTGGATGCTTGATGTTGTCAAGGATGATTTAAATTAAAGTACAGCTTATCTGTTAACATAAACCCTCATATTCCCTCAGACTCTTCAGTGCAAAGATCATATCTTTGACTTTCATGAAGTGCCTGAAAAAAGAGTCCTAAAAAGCCATGAAAAATACTAATATTAACTTTGGAAACAGTGATGTGATAGATGAAGTGAAGTAACATTGAATATATGAGAGAAGATTCTCTATATTTGAGGACAAGATAATAAAAGCAAGTAAAAACAGGATAGTTCCATTTTTTCCCCACTATTTCGACTCATACACTGAAGCTATATTTCATCTCAGCTGATGTCATGTTCAAACCATAAGCAAAATATTTCAGAGTCAGAAAATGAAAACTGCAATTTTTAGTCATTAGATTAAAAAAAATTATTCTGTAGCTGATTAATCTATGATGAATGTTTTTGCTTGCTGTAAAAAAACCCAACTCTGCTTTAATCTGGTGATTCTAAGTATTAAAAACTCTGCTTTAGTATGCTTAACTCATGTTGCCTGTGGAGACTAGGAGAAAAATCACACTAATTATTAATTACTCTTTAGCACTGTCATGTTTTAGAGCTCTGAAAGCTTAACCCTCACATTAAAAGACCTAGTCTATCCCAAAATTCTCATCCTCAAGGCCAAAAACCAGAAATAATACAAGAACTCATGGAACATGATATGAACATCAGCATATTTAAAATGTAAAAACTTTATTAGATGGCCATAGCAGATGCCATCAAAAGCAGAGCAGAACAAACTATTTGTGTTTGTTCAAACAAACACTTCCCTATCTGGAACCAGTTGTGATTTGTAAAAATCTCTAACAGCCGCTTTAGAACAGGTTAATCATACTGCTGGTCCAGTTCCCATTCCTACTGTGTCCCCACACTGTTATTTTGTGTTCAAATGTTCAAATGTTCAAAACGATGAATTCTCAGTAGCCCCTTCGGAACCTGCAATGCTGGCCCTTTACAAGAAAACACAGAGAATGTTGATGGTGCTTCTCAAAGAGAGAATTCAACCAGAAGAGTCCCAGACTCCTCTTGACACTCAAAAATGCTACTGACATCAAAAAGGCAGCTTCTTAGACAAACGAGGAAAAGACAGACATGAAGTAGGATAGTAGCATATTAGGAGGAATGCTTTTTGGCTTTTCATGTTTAATCGGAAACTTAATTTTATAAAATACATTATGCAATGCATCATAAAAATGAATTGTAAAATATTGCATCATGAGAAAGATTTTAAGGATATTCTCCTTAAAAATATGACCATGATATCATATTCCAAAATGTATTCTGGTAGTCTGTAGGGTGAAAGCACATAAGGTGACAGGAAAGGATTTTGCTACACTAGAAATAAATTAAATATGTCTCATGGGTACTTGAACAAACTCATGCAACTTTTGGTGAAATCAAGCGAAGAAAGGAAACAGAGACCAGCCAACCACTCCTGGAAATCTCCTCATTTTCCTGATTTTTTTTTTTTTNAAATTCACATCTTTAGGAGAGGCCATGGAAAGAACATGAAAACATCACTGTCCTGATGATTCACACTAATCAGGGACTCTGTCTTGTGGCCACCTCACAAGATGAGGGCTGAGGGCATCAGCCAAGTCACATGAGAGGTCAGCATACACTCGCATGACATCCCCCCAAATCTTCACTAAAGCTGAATTCTTCTCTTCCCACAATTCTGGAAGGAGCGCAGCACCAGGCTTGACTTGCAAAAGTTTAGGCTAAACTCAAGAGGATTTAGGTTTTTTTTCTCTCCACCCATGATTCTTGGGATGATTTTTCCTGAAGCATTCAGGAATTCTAGAATCTCAGGCAACAGTACTCTTCTAGCCAGGAGTGTCATTATCTGGGAGAAATATGAAAGGTGTTTTTCACTTCCTACAGTTACCTGCCAAGCAAATGACTGCTTCCACTAAAAGGTTGTGGTAACACAAAGGCCCTGCTCAGCCCTTCCCCTGAGGGATTGAAGAGGCAAAAGGCAAATCGTGTGTGCTGCTCCTGCCTCCGAGCAGGAATCCTGGGGGACAGAGACTGAGCACAAGACCCCTGGTAGGGGGAATGGGGTGGATTCAGGAGTGGAGGAAGAAAATTGAGCTTCTCACAAAACTGTCTGCTCTTAGCAAAGGAGAATAGGGAAGAGTGGGCAATGAGGAAGATCAGGGATGGGATGGACACAGTGACACTCAGAGCATCACCCTGGACATGGGGACAGTGGGATGCTGCCAGGGAGCTCGTGCAGTGGGATGCTGGAGTATGCACAGAGCAGGCTCTTAGCAGGCCAAGGAGCATGAATGCTTTTTGCTTTATGTCAGCCTGAGAGGAAGGCTGCAGCTGAGGTTATGTTTCCATGGAAGCACAGAAAAAAACAGAGCAAAGCAGCTCTCCTATGAGATTGGCTGTTGTTTAATTTGAGATATTGGACAACAGATGCTGCTCTATTGTACTTATACTGCAGTGCAGCTGCCAGCACTGCATTTCAAAAATACTCAGAACTCAATAAGAATCTCTTGGGTCCTTCTTAGTCCAGTTTACACTACTCTTAAGTGTGGGAGATGTAGTTTTTTTCTGATTTTATTATTTAACAATCATCTGGAAATTTATTTCTTGACTTACTGGGCCTGTTCAAAGCAATTGTGGGCAATTGAATGCACTTTGAGAGCTCCTGAGAGTTCTCACTTTTGAAAAGCCACATACAAAGCTCCACTCTGGAAGAAAGTCACATTTTGGCATAATTATCAATCGGTTAATGGCTTTGTTTCATCATAGAAAATGGGTCCAGAGACCTGAGATATAAAAGAATTCTTTTAACAGCAAAGCAAAATGAAAGCTGGGAATTGCTTCAACTCACCAGTGTGAGAACGGCAATTTGTTTACAGTGTAATCAAACATAACAGGTTGATTCTATGCTTCTATTCCTTACTATTTTTTCTTTAGTCACTGTATTTTCAGTTACTTTAAGGCCCATTAGTTTATTTTCCTCTCAGATTAATTTGTTTCAGCTCTATGTCCTTAGTTAGACACAGGGTATTTTTAAACATAATTTTTGGGGGACTCCTAATCTTTGCATTGCTGTGGATGAAGCCATTTAGAGACTGACAAACAAACCTCTACCACTAGATGAAATCTCCTAACCCATTTCCACTTGTGTTATTTCTTTCACTTTCATACATATCTGTGGTCCATTACTCCTCCTGAGAAGGGAATTGCATCCAGTACCACACATAAGGGTACAATGTGCATATCTGTAGGTTAGGCTTTCTTTTTTTATATAAAAAAGAAGTTACTGGTTACTGGAAGTTACTGGAGTAACTGGTTATACTGGATTTAACTATATGTTCCTTTATTCATAATTCTAATATGCATGATAAACAACTGAAGCTGTCATTAGGTGTGTGTCTGATTGGCAGATTACCATCTTTGAATGCAATAATGTACACATTTCCTAGATAAGGCAGAGCTAGAGATAAGCATTTTACTTTTGAGCAGAGTGACCAGAATGAAGAGACCACACAGCTCAACTTCATTGACTTGCCTTTCATAGACCTTTTAAACCATTATTATGCTTTTATCTGTGTCAATTTTCAGCAAATCCCCATTTCATTTAAAATGAAAGGAGCTGTACAAATAAAATTTAAAAAAAATATTTTCTGAAAGCTGAATTGCACATCCTTGCATAGGACAACAAGTGCTAACACTCAGGAGCTTTTTCTGTCCTACTTCCCATTCTTTTTGATTCTTGCACAGGTTTCCTCTCAAACTTGCCTTTGACATAAGCTTAACTTGCTGTAATAGTTTTTGTGGTTTATGCTTTGACAAGATGCGAGAGTAAGAGAAAGAAGTGTTTTAGATCTTGTTTTCTAATTTCCAGATTAGTGGTCTTAAAATAAATTCTGAAGCCTGTGAAGAGCAACCAAAAATTAAGAAAAAGATAAACTAAACAAGCAATAGAATAAGAGTATTCTTTCACATAGCACTAACACAAATGGATACAGCAGAAATTAAACTGACAAAAGATAAGAGGCTTTTTTAGGACCCTAAGGGAGTCTAATAAACTTATTTCCAGAAATGGGATAGAAGCATCGTGGTGATTTCAGTGTCAGATATTTGGCTACAAATCAAGAGCTTCGAAAGACATTAACGGGGAAAAAGGTAACATCTGACAGTATAGCAGACAGGCTCATAGAAACTGTGGGCTCCTTAATTTAAGAGTTCCTGAGGACATACTGAGAGCAGACAAATTATGGACTGAAAGAAGGAATCTGAAGTAAGTCCCAAAGATTAATCATACCAAAAATAGATTATCAGCAATTTCCTTTCCATGTAGTAAGAGCTACCATCAGTCTGAAAAATGAGCAATAACACTCAGCAAATTGGTTGCAGGGTTTGCTCTGACCTGCTGTGGTTGCTATAGAATTCAGGCCGTCAGCATATCAGCATTGCATGTAGGTACATGAAATCATTACTGGATAGAGGCATGCAAACTCCTCATTTCCATTTATTACTTTTTCTGCCAAGGTCATGAAAAAGTAGCTGATGAACGTGCAATATTCCAGATGATGTTAACACTGACAGAGCAGGCCACATACAAAACTTCATTTATTATTGCCAACTGACTGATCTCTTTTCCGAAGTGAATTTGGTTGGTGCTAATTTCTAAGATATTCTACTTTTGATTTGCAGTGTTGCCAGTGCCACCTCCTACAGCAAAAAATGTTCCATCATCTTCGGGAATTTACCACAGATAAGTCAGAAAACTTAATCTGTGTTCTTTCTTTTTTCCACAAAAATATATCAGAATGGGAGGAGGTTGTTAATGGAACAATATGCAGTTCTCCTGAGACAAAAAGCTTTCTAAAGGAATGATATTTATAAATAAAATCTACTGTACTATGCTAATTAGATCTGGCAAAGTACAGATCCTTTCCAAACATATATTGTAAATGTAAGCATTTAAATTCTCTAAGGAGGGTAGGTTTGGGGATAGAAATTCCAAACCCAAGATATTTCAGAACTATGATGGAGATATTGTGGGTTTCAGCAGTACTCTACAAAGAAGCATGGAACAAAGACAACTGAATATTTCTGGTTTCAACAGATATAATTCTAGGTTTATCATGTATAATTTCTAAATAGTCCTGTTGTTTCAACTACAGCTGCTACTATTCCAACTCTGTTCAAAATTTTTAGCCTTTAGAGCAATAGAATACAGAAATTATGTAAAAGAAACCTACAAAGTCACCATGACTACAAAGCAAAATTCAGAATGATACTCAAGGAGACAACTTAATGAAAATGGCCATTGTAAATGTCAGAACATTTGAGTAAGTTGTCTCTACATAGCAATGTAATGACTCTAAGGGAAGAAGAGGAAAGAACACCCTCAGATAAAATCACTATGAATGTACTTTCTGTTTCAGGAAAACAAGATTTAAAAATACAACTATCACTACTGGCTTCTTTAAAGGATGGAAAAAAAAGGAATAAATACCCAATGACTCTTCATTTATTCCACGATATGGCTTCTAGGCTAAGATGCAAGATAATTACAAGGAAACTGGCTGACTACTCAGAAAAAAATCAATCCTCTAACATCATCTGAGTGTTGTGAATGCGTAATTTCTCTCAGTCTGATTCTTCAACACACCTACAGCATTTTTGGCAGACTCTGGAACTACAGACCAGCTGAGGAAATAGCCTTGAGCAGTGCCAATCATAACTTTTTTTAAATAGTGAAAATTTTAAAATATTATCCAGGTCTAGTCCTGAGTTAAGGCATGCAAATCCACTGTACGAGTTTCCTTCTCTTTCTCATATTGCACACAGGACATGAGTTCCTAGTGACATTATCCAGAGTTACAGCACATCTTTCAGCAGAGTAAGAACCAAAGGCAACTTCTACTCAACTTCCTTAAATAATGGTCAGTTCTTTTTTTTTTTCAAGGCAACAAAACTGCAGTTGCAAAAGCACTTAGCCTTGAGCATTCCTGGAAAGACTGCTCTGCACCTGGAGCTGGAAGGTATTTGCTGTTCCAAAATGCATTCTTTCCAGGCTTTAAATTTCAAGATGATGTGAGCAGTGATAAAAGATAAGAATGTGTCTGTGTGGAACTGACAACTGCTAACCTTACACCTGCAAGAGATACACAAACATACATACATGAACACAGAGTTGAAATTTATGCCATATATTCCCACATGTGAAATATTTCCCAGTCCATTATCACCCCTCTCCAGGACCCAGACATGATTAGGCAGCAATATAATTGAAGGATGAGATATTCACAGATTGCTGTGGGGAAATTAAATTACATTTTTCTAGCTAAACTATCAACAATCTTTCTAGTTACATGCACAATTCTAGGACCATTTTTAGATTCAGCTTGTCTACTTTATGCCAGCAATTCTTCTCTGGATTCCAGTGATAATGTCATAGCACCTCATGGGGTTATTGGTATCCTTGCCTCTGAGCATGACTCTGAATGAGCAGACTGCCAAGGTATCTGACAAGAATAAGCAGGAGGTGGTTTGGTGCCACAGAGGTCAGTATTTGGAAGTTCCTAAATTCCCACATCTGTGTCTTCCAGTCCCATGATGTGTGAGCAGCTTTCTGCAGTGCTGAAAGCCAAAGGAGAGCAGTGTGGAGGGAACTGGGAGAGGACATTCACTGAAGAAGACATTAGAATTTTTCACGTGAGCAGTTCTCTGCTCAGAGCATGAACAGCAAAGCTACAGTTTCATTAAAAAACTTGAATCAAAATCAACAAAATTTACAAAGGAGTCATTCCTCTGGCTTTAAGGATCTTTGTGTTTGGAACAATTCTTTAAAAAGTATAAATTCATCTTTTCAGGTGTGATGACAGTGAGCTGGTCCAGTAAACAAGAAATGCAAAATATTCAGTTTTATGTGTTTGCACAGTATTCAGTCCCCATCTTAATGGGCACCATCATAATAAGAAAGATTCATAATAAAGTCTTGCTCATTCCAGTTATTTCACATGTTTGCTTTCTTATACAGTTCCACAATAAGAGGATACATGTTGTAAAGTGCAGTTATCTCCAAGTTTGGCTGGTGCCTATAGCTGTAAAACAGAAAAGCTGTTTGGTCTTATCAGGGCATTTGAGTGACCTATCTGAAGTCAGACTGCTGCACTCAGACTGGAAACAGGCCCCAAAATGCATAATTCTGGATAATATCCATATACACGCTAGCTCAGCAAGCTAGTGAGAAAGGCAAATGGGAAAGGGAAGGGTGAAAGTGTTTAACTTCAGAAGAGATGTGCAGATGTTTACATATATTTCACACCAGTGAGGAAGCCTCAAAGCTAAGACTTATTTTTTAGACCACTGATTCTAAAATATTACTGGGCAAAAATATTTTATCAACATTTTCATTGCTAAAAATGCTAAGCTGGATCAAAGACACATTTCAGATATTGATATGGTTCACAACTGAAGCACACTCCCAAATTCAGTAGGGAAACATATTCTCCATGCTGTACAGTCACTTTTTATGATTATAGCCAGAGTATATTTTCTACAATGTAGATGCATAATATTTTCTATGTTACAAATGCTCAGCATTACTGACAGCTTCTGAAAGCATTTGATATGAAATGTGCTAACACATTTCTTTGGACATAATTCTGCACACTCAGTAAAAGTCTATCTTTTAAATGTTGTAGTTTGAACTATTTTTCTCTGGTAAATTCAGCTGACAATTTCCCACTGCCCAAGCTGCATTCAGGAAAGGACAACTAGCCAAAAAACAAAAAGTATTCAGTCTCAGGTAGGTAGAATTTACATGTAAAGATGTTGCTGCCATGCAATTCTGTAAAAGTATTTTCAAATAATTTCAAAAGTTCTGATTTCCCAAGCTCAGGAAAAAGCAAGATTGCTGATTGTTTCAACCACCTTTTCCTGATATTACTCACTTTATCTGTTCCCTCTATTCTTTATCCTGCTCCTAGACAAAATGATTTTGCAGAGTCTTTTGGGCTTTTTGTGCTCTTTCTTTTATTTTTTTGATTTTCTTGTTCCCCTTTCACAAGATTTTACTTACAAGCTAACCTGGACTCACTCACTGTCTATTATTGTGTTACATACTCATGTCTGTGTTTGCTCTTGAGAATCATATTTTTTCAGATATTTTATAAATTTTCCTGCATTTCCATTAAGAGATGGGATGTGTTCACATCCAATCTCTAACAAAATATTACTACTGAAATAATGAGCTGAAGGAATACAATTGCAGGTCATCCTAAGATTCTGGGTACTCCTTGGTTCCCAAAAATTCTATTTGTTGTTAAACTTTCATGATGCTTTGCCTGTCAAACAGCCAGCTGTAAAGAATAATTGTCTCTTTACAGACAGGGGGGCTTCTTATTTGGAAAACACTTCACAAATATGTTCAAATATTATCTTTCATGATCATATATTTTTGCTCATAAAGTTACACTGTCAGAGGACTTTTCAGCAGCCTATGAATTGCATGTGAAAACTTTGGTAGAAATATTAACATTCCTTAGCTAATCAGTGAGAAGTGAGGAAATGTTAAAACCAAGACTTGTTCTTGTATCTGCCAAAGAGCATCACACTGATAAGGCAATAATTTCTCTAGTTATGTTACCAAATAACACCACAGATAAAATAACTGGGTTTACACTTCCACAGCCCAGCTCAGTCCAGCAGTTCCCTCTGAGTTTTCCATCACCATCCCCTTACACTGCAAAGGCTGCTGTACCTATTTAGTGTTTCCCTAATCAATGTTCAAGCAAATTTATCTCCCGTATGTTCCCCTATACTAAGGTCCTTTAGGTCCACAACAGTGTAAAAAAAAGTCCTTCACAGCAGTTCATGTGGTGACATGAAAACTAAATTGAATACCAGGTACATGAAAAATATAGAATTTTTGTGTATTTTACTATAATCAAATCAAAACACACCTACAGTCATTTACACTTGACTGAAAATAGTGGCACTAATAATGACATTTCCTTCAGAGAAATAAGAAAATACCACCTCTGACATAATCTTTATGGACTATTTTGAGTATAATCATTTCATTTGTCACTTGTTTTAAAATTAGATAAAGTTAAAAGCTGTATTTTGAGATTCTGAAAATCCTAAATAATTCTATCACAAATTAGGAGAAAATGCCTGGTGCCTGGAAAACTGCTGGTCTTTGGGAAGACAGTAGTTCTTCACCAGTATAAATTTGTTGTATTTTACCAGTTAGATGTATTTGGAAATATGTTAGAAGCCTGCTTTCTTCTGTGGATTTTGGACAGCCATTGCCCAAAAGGCCAGATGAGACTATTTCTTTTACTGACAATCTGGATAGTGATGATTTGATTCTACCAGAAATCAAATTAGTTAGAGGTAACTGGCATGTGTAAGGAGGTGATTTGAACATTTTCTGAACAGTGAAGGGGTGAGTCAGTGCCAGCTGAGAGTCATCTACCCAAGCTGGGTGTCTGAAAACCTGTGCACAAGGAAGTCATCCTTCCTTCACTTTCCAGCAAGGACCTAGTCACTTTCAGAGAACCACATGTCCCAGCCTGGGATTGGTCAGATAGAATTAGATAAGGGAGCTCTCACTTTTTTCCAGTAATAATATGTTTCCATATAACTTCAAAAATAAAAATCAAACCACCCTCCATCATGCAGAACTGTGGGCTTATTTACAGAACATGTGTGGGAGCTCAATAATTAGAGCCAGATGATTATCTGAGTGATTATCTGATCATTCAGTCAGAAACTTCCAAATCCTTAGGAAATAAGTCCTCAGGAGGCCCCTTTCTGAAGGCTCCTTCTTGTTGCAGAACAAGCAAATTCAAAGTTCTTCACACTGTGCATCTCTACTTCCAACCTCTATTGCTCAACGGACTTGTGCAGTGATTTCCTTGAGCTATCCCACTGCTGACTGAATAGTCTTGTCTTTAAGTGTATGACTTAAGTGCTTGACTCTGCATAACTAATTTACTTAATTTAACCTCAAAGCCAAAATGATGTGACTGAAAAGCTCAATATCTATTCTTAATTTACATTTCAACAGAAGGAAGTAATTCCTATACTGCTCCAGGGTTTTACCTAATTGGAACTTTTCAACACCAGAATTTCAGCAGGCTTTTATCACCAAAACCAAGGGTAGGACCTACATTGCTCATGGTGACTAACAAGTTTCAGCTCTCTTTCTTTGGCAGTAGATTTTATAGTACCTCACAGGCTTATTACACTTACAACAAATTACCTTTTCTCTTTGCCCTAAGGTTCAAGACAGATTCTGACAAAGTATTGCAGGATTTGAGATCAAGAAAGTACTTGAATGCTGCAAATAGTCACTTCTAATTATTGTCAAGAAAAGGCTTGATGAATTTAGAGCTATGATTTTAGGAGAGGGCACCCTGTAGCAATCACCTTGACTGTGATTCACTTACTCCAGCTTCTTTTCTAGCCACAGCTAAATGCTTTTAGTCAACACAAATCTAACAGAGTCAAGCACACAACCCAAAGGATGTGGAGCCACCACCAGATAAACCCAAGTATTAGGTAGCAACTCTGGCTCACCTATTTTTAGAAAAACTTCTATATATTAAAATATGGTGTCCTCATGCAATGGCTTTGCAATGGTAATGAGCTCCCTGCCTACAGGTTCTTTCAATCAGGGTAACTTGTATGTATGGCACATCTAAACCCGATACTTTTAAGGAAGAAAAATGGTCTGTTAGGTTCCTTTTAACAGCCTTTTGAGTACGCAAGTCTCACTAACATTTCTGGCACACCAAAACAAAACCTGGCAATATATAGAAGGCAAATATTTAGAAACCTTCACGAGCTAAAAGAAATACAATTTTATGTTTCAGAATAATAGAGCAGAATCTTAACCAGTATGGAGATGAAAAAGTAATAGAAACAGAAAAGTCAAAGTGTCTCAAATCCACTTTAACTAAGTTGGAGAACAGATGACTTCACAGATGAGAAAAGGAGTGAGAAGCATTTTTTTGGTTTGTTTTTTTCCCAAGAAGTGTAGTCTCACAGCAGATACAGTATAGTTTATGTTTTTGTCTCAGGAGGCTGGTGATCCAGCCAGGTCTGAAAAACTGTGCTGTAAGGCCAAGTTCCTCCCGTAGATGCACATACTGAATTCCCATTGAGAAGACAAGCTGTAATACATCCCAGAGCAGAATCTGATCCTTTGCTGTTCTCTGGTTTCCTGGTTGCTATTAGTGGGTGGACTAGAACCAGAACACCATTCACTACTTGTCAAAGTTCCCTACTTACTTGCCAAACTTGTGTGGAATTAACACATTTCAATGATAATACTTCATTTCTCTTTAAAAGTTTGCTACAAATTAACTCCTAATTTGGTGAAGCAAGTGCACAAAAGATACAAATACACAGGCATCCTTAACCAACATCATAACATAATATCTAAAGAAATGAGTATTGCACAAAAGCTTTAATGTATTTGAACTGGTTTCCATTAATTTTTATATCCCCAGCTCAGTAATGCTATGAACACACTCCTTCCTGTTCTGGTGCTTGAGAGAGAATAAATGCTACCTTGAGACCTGTATTTTACTACAGACACACAGAAACAGAGACATTTGTGATATTAAACATGTGCTCAAGTGTTCAGAATTACCATAAACCATGGTTATCCCACAGCTGAGGGAAGCAGCGTCCCCTTCTGCAAAGGCTGCAGTCACAAATCCATTCAGAGCTCTGGCAGCCCCTGGCTGTGACAGGCTTAGTGTGGCCCAACAGAGCAGGGAGAAGCAAGGATTAACACCCATAGATCCAGTTTCATGTACACTGCACACACTTTCACATCTGATGTAGCATCCTCCTCAGAAAGCTCAGTGTGTGCAAAGCAATTCTGTCTACAACTAATGGGACTTGGGTTAGGTTCAGCCTGAATCTGTCACTAAGGTGGTGACACACAGGCACTGTGGGCACATACCCACCACTCAGCCTAGCAGAACACAGGACACTGGGTCCCTGCCTAGCTCATCCCCTGCAGTACATTCCCACTGTGCTCTGGACACACTGTCACCTCGTACCCTGAAGGAAAGGTAGGGAGGGTAAGTCTTTGCTTTACCAGGGGACAAGAAGAATAACAAACATGCAGAGTTTAGAACAATCATACTCCAACACATCATTTTATTGGCACATCTTTAAAAGCAAAATAGATCTACTCTGCTGTCATTGTTCAGAAAGGAAAAGGAATCTAAAACTCTATTATAATCTCAGTTTTTGGCATTTTTGGCACGATTCACCATTTGCTTACTCTAGTATTTTCTTACTATAAAAATAATTTAGATGCTGAGAATTGTAATCTAAAAAAGACAAGTTGATTTCAGTTTTAAAAATGCAGTTTAGCATTGTGAGAGGAATAAAATTATGTAAATATCAATGTGTACAGAATTTAGACATAATGAAATAGCACTTAAACAAACATGCCATTGTCAACTCTTGAACCAAAGTATGGGCTTTTGTAACCGCAGAACACAGATAATTTTTCTAATTTTTCTAGTTTTATCTGCCACCATATAAGAAACAAATGCTACAGCCAGGTTCTAAACCCACAATATTCCAAAGTTGCAGTCCAAGAGCTTGAGAAAAATGGTCTGCCTTCTTTTACTAAACTATATATGGGCCTGAACATCCCTTCACTCTGAATTCAGACCAGATTCAGTGTCCATTTTCATAAGCTGCCTAGTCATAACTTCAAATTTTGATTTTTTGTTTATAATATGATAACACAGGCTCAGTTGTGCTGTGGGAGGCAATTATAATATGAAGAAAAAGTTAAATTTAAGATCTGTTCACAAATTTGGAAGATAGCCTGTTGAGCTGTAAAATCTTTTTCCACCCTTTCTTTCCTTTTTCCAGCCCTTCAGGTCTTTCTAGAAATAATCCACTCAAAGATCTGCAATAGTATAGGAGCGCATTTACAAACACTTTCAAAATGTGGAGCATGTATTCAACATACATAATCCAAATTTAATAGAAAGATTATCTCAATTGGACAATTATAATGTTATCACTTTGATGTTATAAAAGGACTCCAATTTTACAATGGCAACATTTACTATACAAATTCATTTTGTAAGCAATAGCTTTGTAGTTTAATAATCCTCTTGACAGATTTAATGGTAATTTTCAAAGCTGAAGAAACAACACTGTTTCTTCCTTTTACTGTTAATTTGAACAAAAAGATTTTAAAAAGGAAAAAATGTATTTAGATTACTATCTCTCAATTTCATGGGTATTTTGTTACAGCTGGCACCTTTAGGAAAACGTTAAATATGCATTTTTGAGAGTGATTGTGGCAGAAACTGGATATTAATAATTCCCCCTTTAGCAATAAAGGAAAAATGTTTTTCCACCTTTTCTCAGTCTCTGTTACATCTAAGTACCTCTCCAAAGTGAAGTTAATGACAAATATGTGCCTGTTAAAGTCTGTAAACCCACAAAGTGAAGCTATTATACTGACAAAAATATATGCACATCTGCCTTTTTGCTCACTAACAAGGCCACAAGAAAAAAAAAAAAAAGATAATTTTAAACTGTAGTCATTAATTAAGGCTTTCTATTTTTCTATACCATAAGATTTTTTTCTCCCATTTTGGTACTTTGGAAGCAATGAAAGTGTAAAAGCACACAGTTTTCCTTATGCTTCTGAGAGTCCTCTTTACATCATTTAGTAATGGCGCAGAGGGGGTCCCAATTCAAAATAAACAAAACACAACTTTGCAAATAAATATATTTGAGCAGAAAATTCATTAACCTCTTTCTCAGACCTGACTCTTTCCTATCAATACCTCACACACAAAAAAAAAAAAAAAATCTGATTCCTGTAAAACAACAGCACAATAGAGTGGCTCCGAGGTGAAAAATAAGCAGAAGGAGATGGAAAATGTTCAATCCAAAGCTGCAGACAGAAAAATGCACATCAAATTACTATCCAAAAATTCTCTAGAAGTTAAAAGCCTCCTGTAAGTCTGAAGGGATTCTGGTCAGGATTCGGGGTGTTCTGAAGTCCTACAGCATGAATGCAAGCAGGTTGAAAAAAGAGTGTTACTTGCTTCCAATGTTTACCTGATTTAGTGAACTAAAGCCCATTTCCAAAATCTTGTCACCTTTTGGATTTAAGAAGAGTATTTGACTGACAAAATTTGGACAGGAAAAATTTTTGCTAGGTTTGAATTTCTTGTGTTTGTGTTTCTTGGATTTCTTGTGTTCTAGAAATGAACCATGCCAAGGTTCTATCTTTTGCTATAGACAACTGACATGGCACCTCAAATGGAATCTGTATTTCTGTGTATTGATTTATCTCTTTATATCCATAGGTGTATGTAAATTTATGTGAAGGAGTGGCTAGAGTGGATGGAGGCTTATCTTGGAACAGGTGACAAAACAGCAGAGAGATGTCACACTGAAGCAACCTGATTGTTTCCTGTGAAATGGCAAGTAACCTTGTTGGCTGGTCAGTGCACAGCCTTTGCCCCAATCCCCTGGTCAAAAAAAACAGTAGCCAGTAGGTAAGGCAGGGAGGAGACTGGACAGAGTGGTGTCTCAAGGAGTTGTGATGAGCAGTGCACAGCCCCACAGGCAGGCATTAACCAGTGGCATCCCTCCTGTCAGTCTGTCTGTCTATCTATCTATCTATCTATCTATCTATCTATCTATCTATCTATCTATCTATCCAACCAACCATTCATAGAAAAATACAACTTATATCCAAGATCTGAGAAAGGATGGCATGAGAAGAGGTAGGTTTCCTCCATAGTAAAATTTGGGGGTTATTATTAGTACTAGGTATAAAAGTTTTCTCTGAAGATATGCAAAAGCAGTATTCAGTTGTTCTCTACATTCCCATTTTAATTTATTTTTTCCTTCTTCCTCTGAAACAAATCTACTGTAATTGAAAGGAATAATCTATGATTTACACATTTTATCAGCAGGGTGTTGTGAGAGGACAGATTACTGGGTTTTATTGCTGTGTTTCTTGTTTCTTATTGAAAGAATGACACAAGAGAAATAATAACGCAGAGCTTTCCTAGCAATCGAGGAGGAGATAATCTTCAGGGTGACCTATTTGGGGATTCTGAAATGTAATAGAGGAAGGTGCCCTTCTGAGCTGTGGAGTGCCACACATAATGCAATTTCTTTATTACAAGTTATTTACATGCATTGGGGTTTATACCAGTTTTGTTTAAGGCATTTACTCACTCACTGTTCTATGTGCTCTGCTATCTTTTGAGAGAAATAAATTCAAAAATAGAAACAAATGTTTTATTGTCCAGAGGAGAATTTTCCCAAGTTACCAAAATTTATTTCCACTTCTTCTTAAGTCACTAATAACAAAGCCACTGTCCCAGCAGGAAAAGAATTCAACTTTTTCAGAATCATACAAAAAATTACCAAGTTAGGTTATGTTAAATCAGCGAAGGAAGAGAAAAAAACCCAGTAACATTAAGACATGCAATGCAAGGCAATTTCTTCATCTTTTAGCAAGGAATATCACTTAACAGTGTGATGCAGAGAGACTGTTTGGGGTCATCATGACTGTAGATGTTGGGTTAAGTTGCCTACTGAAGGCAATGGATCACTTCTTGTTTATCTTTGATATGTCTGTGACCACAACCTGTAAGTCAAAACCACCACATTTTCCAGAAACAAATTAGAAGGTAGTGCAGACTGTGTCTGCTGGTTTATGCTGCCATCCCAACCCTGGGTATCTAAACACCATTATCAGGCAGTACCAAGAGAGGATCCAGCCTATGCATAAAATATGGGTCATCATTCCCAACCTGTGGATGTTTTTGTTATTTATTGCTTCATCTTGGCTATGGTGCTGCCACCTTTTCCCATGTCAAATTCCAGACTAGCACAAGCAGCAAACTTGAGGAATGGTCATGGTGGGATTTCTGCTGCTGGCCTGTCTGAAAAAAACTTTCAGATGCTGTAATTGCTGCAGTAACTGATAATCTTCATACCTCTAACAACTTGTTCCCTTCTTGGCTGCCCACACCATGTTTATACTCAGAGCAGCTGATGACTGTCGACAGTTGATGACACATTCCCTAAATATCAAACTTCCAAACTGGGCATGTACTACAGGCTACAGTGATTTAATTTTGTGTTTTGTTGAACATGAGGCTTGTTAGAAGAGACAAGAAGAATTTCATATTTTCAGTCCCTACAGAAATCCTACTCATCCAGAAGTATCGGACAATGTAATACTCAAAGGGAAAATAACAAAAAGAAAAATATGTGAGAAAAGGTGAAAAAATATTTCCTCTGATGAGACATTTCTTCAGTAAAAGAGTTGTTCAAGAAATCCAGCATAATATTCCTGTATGGACCTGAGTCACAAAATCCATGCTCCTGTCACAGGCCAGGTCTTAAAGGCTGAAGTTTCTAAGGAATGCCCCCACACACAGGAACTGACCTACTCACTTCTCAATCAAGAGCTCCATTCTAGGCAAATAAAACACATGGAGTTATGAAATAGAAAAAAGAATGCAACACATTGTGTGCAGGACAACAGAGAACAGATTTTGCTGTGAGATGGTTGGGATTTCTCTACTTTATATTTCCTGCCACTTTTCCTCACATGGGGCTGTTTTATCAATTAGCAGCACATGTGTGAAATAAAGGTTCAATTAAATGGAGACAACCAGCACAATTATGGACATTAAAACACAGAAAGATACTGGCATTTATTCAGTATTATAATCTGCCTCCAGAAAGCAATGAACACTGTGACACGAAGCCATGCAATTGTTTCTAAAGAAGAGATTTTCTCTAGGGATCACTATTGTTCAAGGCAGGATATGTAACTTTGCTCTCTTCAACGGCTTTCTGTGGAGAGACAAGGCACTGTCCATTGGTTTCCACTTCCAAGAGATGGAAAAAGAAGTTTCCTTTCTGTACATTAGTAACTGCTCAGACTTATACCATAAACAGCATTAATTTCAAGAACAGGAAAGTACATATCCTACATAAAGGTCAATGAGAAAGACAGCCCTCTTTAAACACTGAAACAAAATGTTTTTAACATTCTAAAGCTCTTACTTATTCCTTCCTTTTTCTCAGCAAGATGCACTGGACAGTCAGAAGTTCTGGGTCACACCATCTTTTTTCCTTTAATCCTCCTTTTCATTGCAATCTGCAGTTTACATAGCCCACAGTGTCTCCACAGCTTCCACTGGCACCAGAGCTCAGCATTACCCCTCTAATGCAGTCTGTCATTAGCCAGACTCTCCTTTTTAACAAACTGCATATTATATGATTTGTATCTAAGCTTAATAAACATGTCTATTTTACTGTAATGATATTGGAAAGGGAAAACAGCATTCTGACTGACTCAGAATCAGAAAGACAGAAGGATTCATTAGATACAAGTCAATTTCAAACCATGGCATATAAATTTCTGCTATTTCTAGTGAGAGGATACTTAATTTTCTTATTGTGCTGATTGAAATTTATGGTAAAGGTTTTGAAATCCAAATTACTGAGCAAGGTAGATGATTGATTCAACTTTCTGGAAAGGAGCACTTCACCAGTTACATATCCCATCAGAACACTTCTGTCAAGATACGATGAATGGGCAAAGAACTCCTACTTTTGGGATTTTTTCCCAGAAAATGGTGATTATAAAACTCAGGCAGTTTACTCAGGTTAAGGTCCAGAAATGTTGGGAACCACAGTTGTAAAGGATAGAATTACTTGGAAATGTATAAATATACTTCAGAATTGCCCTTCACATACTCACAGAACCATAGTGGGAAAATAGAAGAATACAGAATTACAGAATACTGTAAGAAGGTCAGTGGAAACTGAAGGTGATATATTTTCCAGTCCTCAGTTTCATCTTGAAAGCTTCTGAAATCCGTGCACTTCCTCTGTGACAACTTCTCACTGTCTGCAGGATGTGTCATTTAGAAAACTCTTGTTAGAATGAGACTGACTCAACACTACATATACCCACGTGGATGTAAAATGTTTGTAGGCAGCTGTTTGCTAAGGAATATCCCAGTGTCCAGTCTCTCATGGTGGTCATTTACACAGCACAAACACAATTACAGATTAGTGACAAAGAGTCTGTAATTCCACCCAACATAACTGGACTTTGGTTCAGCAGAAGGATTAGCCACCACTCATTCTTGTAATCCATCTGAAGTTACTACACATGGTCAAGAATGATGATACTTAAATCACATGGTGCCCAGTAAAATCACACTAAGACAATGGTTGCAAGTGTTGGTATGAGTCTGGTTTTGTTATAGCCCTGTGGAGCTCTGCAGATTACATCACACAGATGGTTTCTATGCCTGGCATCCATTCAACCTGCACATATACTTATCCACCTCCACCTGTCTGCTTAGCCAAACCAGTAATGGGAAAAAAAAAACCAACAAAAAAAACCTGGCAGCATGTAAATCCATCTGCACTGAATACAAAAAGTCAATATTAGATGCTGTGCAATGGAGAAGTACTTTAGATTTCAAAATGGAAACACTCCCATTTGGAGAAGCAGGGAATTCAGTCCACAGTTGAAAAAGAAAAAACTGAACACTCTTACATGTTCAAGCACAACAGATACCAGCAGGGTACAACATTTCAAAACAAAACCAGCAGGTATACAGCTGTCTACTCAGTCCTACCATTAATCAGTATTATCTTGCACTGTTAGCCTACAATATCTATTTTCTTCAAATCTATATTATGGGGTCCTTGCTTCCTCAAACACAACAGCATCAAGATCTCAGAGTTTGTTGACAGGGGATATAAATGAAAATACACAGGAAGCACCTATTCAGCTGAAAAAACAAATTTATTTTGCCAGAATAAGAACGCTCACATGGGCCAGTGATAAATATGAAAAGAAGAAAACCCATTTTACTCCAGAGATAATGACTTAATTATTTTTCTCTTCAAAAGAAAGATAATCCTCAAGCTGAAGGTTAAAATCTTCCTCAGTCTTGGCAATATGACACATAGCCTGCCAGTATTTGAATGGTACACACAAATTTTATGCAGCTATACATAGGAGAAGGTGTGAGTTTTTGTTACATTCTGCTTTCCTATAAGCTTGAGAGTTATGCATCTTCCTGAGTTGTGTTGTTTGCCATATTGTGTTCCTATAATGAACCACACACAACTCTTGTCTTTGCCAAAAATTGGGAGAGCACCAATTATTCATACTCTCTAAGTCCTTCCCAGCTGTAATTCCAAGGTTTTCCTAGAACTGTAACCAGGATGGGAAAACTTGTAATCAAGGTTTTGAGTTTGCTAAAAATTAATTATGAATGGAAATGTGTGTGAGAAAAAGAGGCAGCACTAGAAGAAAGCAGCAGAACAAGGGTTAAAAAATCATGTAATGAACAAGGCAGTTCACAGTCAGTCACACTGAGGAATGTGTCAAACCCAGACAGCACACACTGTGATAACACCTCAGCAGGAATTACTCATTAATGTAGGACATTCTGAGAACATGAGAATGGATGGCAACAAGGCTGCAGAACATCATAAACACCAGTCCCTCCTCTTATCACAACAGGAGAATAAACACTATTCCTAAACGGACATGAAATATTTATTTAAAAGGTAATTCATCAGTGTCAACCTTGAAAAGCCCCAGAACTGTGACAAGGACTCAGTAGCCAGTTTCTCTGGTCCTTTGTGTCCCACATGGTGTCAGACCACTCAGGCACACCTGATGCCTGTAGTAAGTGGAAGTAAGAATCAGTGTGAGTAAAATCAACTTACTCAGAGCATTTGGATGCAACTTTCATCTTTAATTTCCTTTTAGACTTGATCTGTTTTGCTATATCACTTATCAACAGATTTCTCTGTATAACATCTATACTAACACCATACAGCCACACCCATAAGGGTGACCTGTCCTATGAGGACTTAAAAGAGTTCAAAAGACTTTTAACCAGATAATAAAGTCATCTAGAAATTAATATGCATCAAGATAATGTTATTAACTTCTTTTGCCAATAAGGATTTTTTTTCTTATAACACATATTCCACATTTCTTCAGCTTTTCCACCTTCCTGAACTTAGACCACAGGTACCTTTAGATTAAATGAAAGAACACCTACCATGCAGGCTGGAACTCTGATTGCTTTTGAGCTTTTATTATCTGTCTGGACTAGTTGAGAACCATACTGTGCATTCATGGGAACAAGCTATTTGTTAGTGGTGTAACAAGGAGGTTCTGAAATATTTCATAAATTTTGAAACAGCAGCTATTATTTTAACAGCAGTCATTTTCCAATTACTGTGGTAAGCACACCACCCCGTGGGATTGAAGACTGAAGAGAGTAAGAATGGGATGTTTCAGGAGGTCAGGCTTCCAGGCAAGAAACTGAGCATCATGACAGAGCTGCCAAAAGCCTTCTGGAGAGTTTATGGTGAGAAAATAACAAATCTCTTCAAGAAAACCACTGGGAGGTCCTCTTCTCTGAAAGTTGCCATGCAGAAGTTAAACATGGAAACTTCCTAATGAGCAGTGTTATTGTTTTCTGTTTGACACAGAGGGTAACAGAAAGCAAATGTTTCTGGGGAAGGGAAGGGAAGGGAAGGGAAGGGAAAACCAAAGAGACAGATGTCTACTCAGAAAGGCAGAATCATGGAATGGCTTGGGTTTGAAGGGGCCTTAAAGATCCTCTAGTTCAAACCCTTCTGCCATAGGTAGGAACACTTCCCACTAGATCAGGTTGCTTAGAGCTCCATCCAACCTGGGCTTGAACAATTCCAGGAATGGCGCATCCATAACTTTTCTGGGCAACCCTTTCCAGTGTTTCACCTCTCTCACAGCAAAGAACTTCCTCCTAATATCCAAGTTAAATCTCACCTCTCTTAGTTTTAAACTTTCCCCCTTGTCCTTTCACTATCTGTCCTCATAGAGCATTGCTCTCCCTCTGTTTTTATGACCCCCTTTGGGTATTGGAAAACCCCAATGAGGTTCCTTGGGAGCATCATCTCAAATGCAGAAAGGACATTAAGTGCCCCCGGAAGACAGAGGGATGTGGAACAAAAGTGCTGAGTGGTGAAAGATGTCTGCATCACCCAAGAAAAGTAATGGTGTTCAACTCCAAAAGACCACAAAGATTTCTAACCCTTTGGTGCAAGACAGTAACTCAATTTCAAGAGAACTGTTCTGATTATGCAAAGAACACAGCTCAAAAATCTACCTGAATCTCAGACTCCAACCAGAACCAATGCTAACAGTTTTAAAAGCACAACACAAAACAAAAATTAAATTTGTGCACTTGTAAATATGAAACTGTACCCACCAAATGTTTATGTGAACAGTCATTACTGAAAAATAAACTAAATTTTATAAAATACAGCATATTTTGTAATTTTTCCATTTGATTTAGTTCTGCATGACTTCTATTTTTTTTTGTTGTTGTTGGATCTTCTCTGGATTCTCTTAAGATTTGTATGAGGGCAAGAGTATTCATAACTTCTATGAGACAAAGTGGTGAAAGCCACTGACCAAATGAATTCAGGGAAGATGATGAAATTCAGGCAGTTCAGCTGCAGAGTAAGAACATGTCCTCCAAAACTTTCATTTGGCATTTCAGTATCATATCTGACTGAACTCCAGGCTCCTCAATCGTTCCTGTATGGCTGCTGGGTAGTGGAGAGAGCAGATGATCACTACAATAAAAGCCATATCTGGATTATTTTGGCCAATAAGAGAAACAACCAAAGAAGAAAATCATTTCTCACTCAGTAAAAGGCACTGTTTTGTTACAAAAAGTGAAAACAGACTAAAATGTTCATCTAGAGGAAATTTAGATGTGAAAACCACTTTCTACACATGTATGATGCAAGGTGGTTCTTTTAGGAGCAGAGATAGGAGGGGAGTATTTTCAGAAAAAAATATATAGCCACATTTTTAAGCATTGAAGCTTAAGGTCTAGGGGAAATAGCTGATGAAAAAGGTCAAATAAAAATAAGTGTGGACAGTCAGATAAAAAACTTGAGTCTGTTTGGAAAAAAGTGAGTATTTATTTATGATAACATCAGTACTGTCCATAATTCAGACACACATGGTGTTTCTACATCTTCATTCTAATTCCAATTAGAATTACACTTTGGAAGTAAATCTTGTGACTGACTGTTCAACATGCTTAGGTTCATGGACCATGTGAAATGGACTTTGTGGATTTTAGCTGAAACCCTAAGATGCACTTCAAAAGCAGACCTGACACAACTGAACCAGTAATGAATATCCATGCCAGAGAACCAAATGACAGCAGACCTTGAGTAGACATTTCCATGCATATGTTCATCTATGATGCCCTCAGATTTTTTCATTAGTTCCATGTTATCTTCCTTTCCTTTAATGACCTTTGTCTTAGCTGCCAAAACAAACTTCATCAGCTTTTGCTGAGCTTTTCATGTTCTCATGAACCAGCCATCAAACAGGCACATATATCCTTCAGCTCAGTTGCTTCTGCCAAATAAATTTATAACCTTGCTTGGAACTCCAGTCTGTGGACTATAAACCCAACATGTGAAACCTCTTACTTATGTGTTTAGAAAAGTGTTCTCCAGCCCATGGTGTAATTTTTACAGGCTCTTGTTCATGATGTGTTAGACCACCCACCATCTTAAGTGTGTGACTTTTAATTATTTAAATATAGTACAATACAAAGAATCTCCTAAACACTGAGCTTTTATGCTTGCAATTACATTTGACTAGAAATAAGAATTTCCTCATAGAAACCATAACTTGGTTAGATATATACTGAGCCCTTTTTAGGGATATCTGGGATCCAGGCTAATCCTGTCAATGGATTCCTACCTCTGCTACCCAAAGCACAGCAAGCATTGCCCCATGGACCACAGGGCTGAGTTTAACCATGGTAGAAATCTGAAAAATGTTATCAAATATCAAAGGAATGTAAACAGACCACTTCAGAGAGTATTTTATAGTGTCAACTAAAAAGTAGTTTGAGGTTACAGCTAAATTTTCCTAGTAGCACAGGTCTGTTAATCCTGGTGCTCTGCCTTTAACAATCTAGTCTGCCAACTTCTCCTCACATACCTAGTCCCAGTGAAGCAATATTACTAGCTCTAATAAATCTCTGGATATTTGATAGTTTTCCTAAAGCCTCAGATCATACTTAAATAACTGCAGGAATTTCAACTGTGAACCTGATTTTTTTCCTCAACATATCCTGAAGCAATACTCAGCAAACCAAAACAAAAAATTAGCTCAATTGATTTTATAATCATTATTCTATTCAGGAATTCCAAGGCAGAAATCCCATTCATTCTTCTTCTTACTGTTTCAAAATAGTCTGATTAAATGATTCATGAGGACAAAAATGAATAGTTTGCTTTTATTTATTTATTCTACTCTATGAAAAACCTACAAAATAACTTGATCCGAAACTACTTGGCCATATAAATGGAACTTCACTAAAATAAGAGATACAGCCATGATTAATATTGTTGCAGTATTTCAGTTCTTAACGCTCAGAGTTATATTTTACTCTATCTATGCTTAACGTAAATGTTTTAGATGAAATATTTCTATTTCAACTTCATCAGTCCTTTGTGATTTCTAAATAGAGATTGAATAATTCATATTTACGGCATGAGAAAAGTTAGAATATTACACCAACACCTACTCCAAATATTGAAACAGAGAAAGAACCTGAACTCATGATAGCAGAAGTGTAATCTAAATTTTGATCACTCAAAGAGTAAGGACAAACTGTCAAAGGTTAAAGCTCCAAAGCCCTGAATTACAGGATAGTCAATTAACATTTCACATTTATTAGTATGACAAAAGAAATGCACAGATTACATGAACTTTGCATTTTTTTAAACATAGTGTAGCTGAACAAACCATAAAATCACTGGGGGTTTTTTCTGTCAGAAAAAAACCCCAAAAACTAAGAGGCACCATGTTATTGGGCTACCATATGGAAAGTGTTAAACATAACAGGATTGCCAATGACTGAATTATTTTTGTTATAGGCTAATGTAGTCAAGCAATGAAAGATTTGTGTGTTAGTATGTAGAGAAATAATATGAGGGGAAAAAATTCTAAATCTTTTTGGCAGGAGACATGAAACTAAAGAAAATCACATCAAAAGCCAGGAAGCTATACTTATAAAATGCCTCCCTGAAAACCACACAGGGATCTCCTATTACATTCATTCATAAAGCTGCTGGCAATGGCAATCCCTGATGCACACATGGATTGGACAGGTATCAATTAAGATTGGCCAGGTGGGAAAAGAGGGCTCATATGGGGGGCATTATGTATTAGATACTTGGTGCTGGGTTCTTCACAGGGGACTTGCAGCACTTTTCAGAGTTCAAGGCTTAATGTGAAAATGTAACCCCTTCCTTTCCATGGGAAGGGACACTCAAAGTGTGGAAAAGAAAGGGGCAAATCTAATTCTCTTCCATAGCCTCATAGACCATGTTCCATTCCACTCTTCCACCCCTTGGAGAAATAGAACTACTGCCTCCGAGGAAAAAAGCATATTAAATCATGGTACAGTCAGAGTTGTGTCAGAGCATGTACCTCATGTACCTGCAGCATGCTCTGGAGACTGAATCTCCTCCTCTGCATGGAAGCTCCAGGGCCCATGGAGCTATGGAGCTGTTCCACAGTAACTTTCAGAGAGAAAGTAGCAAGTGGAACAAGTTGGAAAAACCTAAGCAGAGTATTCCAGGTATGTCCTGACAAGTGATAAATTGAGAGGGCAAATTATTTCTTCATCTTTGCTTGCTGGTGATGCTGTTGTTGATACAACATGGCATGTCAGGCAAAGGAGTGGGGGGTGAGCAGGACTCCCCTACACACACACAAATTCAGAGCTGTTGTGTCCATTCACCCTAAATGGGAAATGGCATCTTCAGTGGGCAAAGCAGTCTGATCACGAAGCCTCACTTTGGTCCAGAGATGACCAACTGGAATACAAAACATACCTAAGACCCAAAAACTAGGGGCAGCATTTCATGAAACAAGAACTCTGTTCAGTCTAGAAATAGGATTGACAATTGTCGTCCCACTAATCTCACATTTTGCATTCTAGATATCAAGAAAATATATGAACAACAGCAGCCATGAGGTGTGCTTTGGGATCAGGACTGTATGAAGTACAACAAGGTTTTCCTAAAAGCTGAGGGATATTGCTGTAAGAGTCATTATATATGACCCTAGAAGCCACAGGCTCCCCTTATATCACCTTGAAAGAGCTCCTGTGAGAGCTCAGAGCAAGATTGGGAGGATAGTCCAGAAACTGCCCATTAGCTTTCACTTGGGAGACAGCCATGACTGCAGCCTCAATAAACATCTCCCTAATAAATCAAAGAGAATGGGGGACACCAGGGCCAGTCCCATTCCAGCAGGCAATGGGAAATACTACTTAGGGACCACTAGGGCATACAGACCTATCCACAAACCACTCTGTAAAAAAAAAAAAATATATATATATATATACATATATATATATATATATATAGAGAGAGAGAGAGAGAGAGGAAACAGACTACATGCATCACAGTTCAGAAATTATTTGTCTTCTGACTAAAAAAACTTGTCTTGAACACTGATAAAGATTTTAGTGGCAAGCTCAGATTTAAATGATATATTCATACCTATTTGTTGAAATAAATGTGCATAATGAAAATATCCATCTTTGAATTCAGTTTTAAGTAATTAGTATGCTTTCTACATGGTGCAGATTTAACTAAAATCAAAAGACTACTCCTCCCATCCAGGAAGAGAGGTCTAATGAAGGGAGCTGGAGACTCTCAAGGTGCTCCTGCATTTCAGAAAGACAGCTGCACAGCTACAAACCAACAATGGGTTTTGTGTCCAGCATCCAGGACAAAAAACCAAAAGTCTTTACCATCCTGTGCAACGCACAAACAATATTGCCACGTTTGTTTCTTTTAAATAGATTGAATTTTAATTAGATGTCATTTGAATCCTGGGGCTAAATTTGCCTGCTTTTGGTACCTCTGGCTTTGCACTGCTCCTCTCTACAAGGTGACTTAAGTGTGCTTTGAAGGAACACCCGTACTTTCAGAAGTCTGAAGAAATCAGCAGTAGTTGTCAACAACTTGGTAGAAGTTTTTCTAAATAAGATTTTCCTAATATCCAAGTGCTTAGCAACTTGGAAACAGTTTGTGCGGGATGGTCCTGCAGGGCAAAGCCTGGAAAGGTTTCGGCGCAGATGCAGTTCCCCGGTGATGGAAGCCCATCGCAGCGCTGCCGCGGGTACAGCGGGTGCCGGGGGAGGCAGAGCTCCGTCCCGCCCGCAGAGTGACGCGCCTTTCCCCGGGCGAGCATCGCCGCGGCTCCACGGCCGGCTCGGGGCCGCCTGCCCTGCTCCAGCCGGGACCACCCGCC
>VXBR01009075.1:335438-394464 GCA_013400215.1 Cisticola juncidis
TCCCTCCCGCCCGTGCCCGCGGGTCCCTCCCGCCCGTGCCCGCGGGTCCCTCCCCCCGGCCGCCGCTCCCGGTGCTGAACGGGCCCCGCCCGGTCCGTGCGCTCCAGCGGGCTGGCGAGCCCCGAGGTGCTCACACCGGAGCTGGGGACTCGTGCTCTGCGAAAAGCGGCAGCCTAGGTGAGGATCCAAATGGGGGAACAGCTGCACCATCTGTGGAAAGGTGTGAGCACCTCCAGTTCTTGGTCTGCCGGCGTAAAGGGCCCTTCACCCGCAGCCACTCATCAGAGATGCTGGGTTCTATGCAGACAGGTATGCTTTGGAAACGGAGGTTTTGAGAGAGGATCAATGAAACCACTTACTCCAGACCAAGCCATCGCAGTGTTCCCTCTCCCAGTTCTCCAGAAGCCCAGGTGCTGCAGCAAGGGAATAGCTCATGAAGGGAGAATTCGCAGCAACTGCATATGAAGCCTTCAAGATGTTTTGTGGTTTATTTCTTTAATGTTAGATCTGTGAATGGAAGCATTTGTCATCAGCAAGTGGCAGTGTGCTGTTCCAGCACATGTGAGGCTGCTGAGTGGTCAGGTCCTCAGGAAGTGGAGGTTCGTGAACTCCAGACCTGCTCTTATGCATTAGAGAAAGCACCTTTGTTATTCTGTAGTACCTCACACCATTGTCAAGGGCAGGGGAAAAGGACTATCCTCCACGGAGAAGGGGTTCCTTCCAGTCAACAAAACGTGGTAGAAGGAGCCTGTCCAGTCTATTATTGGGGTATTTTTGCGTGAAATATTTCTTTTTTTGCACCTTCTGTCATTAGTATTGTTGCTGTTACTGTTTATTTCCTTATCTCATTCCTGTTTCCAGTAAATTTTTCTTACCTCAACCTGTGATCTTGCCTGTTGTGCCTCCAATCCTCAACTCACATCCTGCTGCAAGGGGAAGGGTGAGGGGAAACTGGGGGAGCAAGAGAGGATGGCGTGTGGTTGTGGAGAGTGTCGGTGGGGGGACTGACTTGGGGAATACCATTCCTAAACCATAACAACAATACAGGTTACCGCAGCAGTGAAACTTAGTCCCACTTGGTTTAAAATGGTGCTAATGGCTCACAGCAATCTTGTGACAGCTAATGCAGCCAGCTCTTTATTTCAGTCACCTCAACTCAGGCGGCCCTGGGTTGTTGTGGCTGCTATTCATCCTCACTGTTCTTTGCTAAATGTCACATAGTGCTGTCAGCAATACCACAGCCACATAAAATCTATGACTTCTCTCCTCCCTGGGCACCCTGGTCTGCTAAGTATCCACTTGTGATGTTGAGCACCAGTGCTGCCTCTCAGAGGACAGAGTTCTTCAGACACCACTCTGCCACTGACCAGTGCTGTGATCTGACCTGCACAGTGTGCCTTCTCTTGCCTTTCTTTTTCACTCACATATTTTGGCTGCAGGTTCTTCAAGGACAGGAATTTTTTGCACACTGAGCAGACTGAGAGATAAGTCCAGCCATCTCACTCAAGTACTTTAGGTAGTCCCTCTGAAATCCTACTGGAATATCAGACAAGGAGGATCAGGAGTGCCCTGTGCCTCCAGTCTACATTACATCTTCCCCAGTATCCAGGAGGGTTCATGTGACATTCTCCCAGAAGGGGTCTGCCTGCCTGAAAGAATCTCCTCTTTCTAAATTTCTTTTTCCAAAAATTCTGAACTCCTGATAAAAATAACTAAGCTGATGGGTGTTGATTCTTCATGCATAAGAGGGACTAACCTGGCAGAACTGGTTTTCCTCCCAGACTTAGTGATCCAGTTGATCTTCCCCTCTGCCAAAAGTAAGTTTTGTCTTGATGATTGTTGTGGAGGTCAGAACAAGTCTTTCGATGCTGTCCAGGGTAATAGCTATAGAGTTCAGCTATGTTAATTTAATTTGCAGATTTATGGAACATTTCCCAGTTTTAAGGAAAGTTTGTTCTGAAAGCTTGAGTGATATTGTATACTACGGAATGACTTTTTTTATTATGATGTAAATCATTACATAAAACATTACTGAATCAGTTTTTCCTGTGAAAATGAGCACCTTTTGGAAAGGAATGAGATCTTCCTTCTTCCAGGCTTTAGGCATTTTAACCTTCCAGGGGAGTCATAGCATTATCCAGATGTGTTCAAAGGGATTTTCTGGGATGCAAGCAGAATATACATTTACTATCCAGGTGAATTCAAGGCCACTTTCTAGTCTGCAAGCAGAACATTTGTTCTTTAACTTGTATACTTGCAAGTGATGTAAGCCAGCAGCATGTGGATAACAAAATGGAAAAAGGTTATTTTATTGTCTATAGATGCAGAGGAAGGGTGCTGATTTGCCACACAGAGGAGTTAGAGCTGTTCAAAACACTTTTTCACCTGTCTGAAGATGGTCATGTTCAAGTATATGTACTCCTGCAAACTGCATCACTGGGTTGATGGCAAAGGTTGGGCAGCTTCAGAACAATTTATCCAACAACTGAGGCTTTTTTACTTGCTAGTTGACATTAAGACAATCTCTATGTTCAGAATACCTCAGATACATGAACTTATGCCTTTCCTCTGAACTCCCTTCTAGTTTCAATGGTTCATCTACTAAAGAAAACTCTGGAGTAACGTCTTGTGTGTTTGAAGTGTATGCATATATTTGTTCTACTACTTTGCCTCAGTGATGTTTGCAGGAGGATACATGCAAAGCAGACCTGTAATGTGATAAAATATTACCTTTTTTGTGCCTGATATGAAAAAAAATGCAAAAGTTCATGCCTGATGACTTCTTCCCACCATTTTTTCCCATGGTGAGATTTTTGTTGCAGTGTGTTGGCCCCCCCCCCCTTACTACCCCAAATCACTTACTATAAAGCTCTCACCAAAAAGGAATTTTCTGAGTCAAAACCAACACTTTGTACACTTCAAAGAAAATGAATTTTAAATTATGACTTGGATAAAGCAATGGGGAAAGAGTATTTTGGATAAAGGAAGGAATTTCATAGAGGGGTCAGGCTCCATGTGGTGGTGGACGACTTAACAGCAAGCAGAGGGAGAAGAGAACTACAGCCACAGCACTCATAGAAGCACAGAGGAGGTCTAAAAGATTTACACAGTTGTGGATTTCCACCAGATTTATAATTTTGGCAACCAACATGGCAGGTTTTCCAACTCTTGCAGCTGTTGATCTGTGCAATGACTTTGAACCCCCTGGGCTTACTGGCTGGTGAAATTAACATTAATTTGTATGGTCGGGGAGTCTGGTGCAGCCAGAATGCTTGGGACTGTCTGCACTTATGCAATCACTTTGCAGGAGTGCAGTGGCTATGAGCCTGCAAGTCACCAGCTTTTACGGGGCTGACTGATGCTCTCAACACGCTTTTCTGTCAATCAGTCTTTGGTCATCCGAGGCAATAGTGCTGTCAGTGTCTTATATTCAATCCAGTTGTTTGTGTGACACAAACTGAGGCAGCCCTGTTGACTTCACTGGTATTAAGATGATTCATTCTAGCAAGGGAGCTGGCTGTATTTTTTGCCTTTGCCAAGTTTCTTATTAGAAAGGGTTTACCTTGCACAGTTAATTTATTGCAGGTGAAACATTCCCATCATCCCAGTTTCTCTGATCACATGCAAGTTTGCATTCCTGTCCAGGAACACTGCTCTGGGTTTGGTGAAATGAAAATGCCTTACAGTGGATAAAACATAAGAGAATTGTCCAAGGGGGTATGGAGGGGAATGGACTAGAGCATTTTCCTGCTGGAGCTGGTGTTTGTCATTCCTTGCACAGCTCGAGGGCTCGGGGGCAGCTGGGGGCTGGGAGCCAGCCTGGGCTGTGTCGCTACGGTGCCAGGCTGGACTGCTGTCCTGGCTGGAGAAAGAACAACGACCACTGTGAAGGTAACATCAACCTGCTGTTTGTTTCCTCTCTGGTGCTGCATGCTGGGTACTAAGAAGGTGGTTTCTTATGTGTCTGCCAGAAGTTACATACAGATGGAAAGCTTCTGAGGAGTGAAATCTCCCAACTCTGTGAGAGTGTGAATAAAACATGCTTGAGAGACCATCTCCTCAAAAAAAAGCAGAGCTTTGGGTAGCTTGCATGATGAATTCTTAGATCCAGACGGCAGCATCTGTTCTAACCTCCTGCACAGCCCTGGTCAGTGGCTGTGCTGTTACAGCTGTTGAGTACGTGCCATAGATTAAGTGTTTTCTAATGCTGTATAAGGACCCCTAGATTATTTTGTATCAGTTGGTATCCTTTATCTTCAGACTGCACAGCCTCTGAGAACCAGAAGGTTTTAACTTACTAAAGATATAAATAAAACTCAACCCATAAGTGCCCCTGGCTTGAGCTTGGGTAGCCAGCCAGCATTCTGGTCTGTGGATCATTTGCTTAATGAAGAAACAATGACTCTTAAGACACTTCTAATTTGTAAAAGGTCTACATATCCAAGGAGAATGCAGTGTGGAATATCTCTCTACAATTGTACTTGGGCAAAACACAAAAATCATGTTTCAGAAATCTTTTTCAGATGTTGCACCTGTTGTCCCAGAGAGTTTGGCCTTTTATATCTAGTGAATTTGTATAAAGGCTTAATTTAATAATTCATTGCTGAAAATCCATATACTAAAGGGAAAGATGCTAACATGTCTCTGCTCTACTCTATATATATTATATGCCATTAAAAAAAAAAGGATTATTTTAGTATTTCTTGCATTGCTTAATTGCACTTTAATTTTGATGCAAATTAATACCTGGAGGGATAACTGGGAAATGTAACTTTTGATCAGCCAGTGGAGTAGGTTGTCTTGTTTTAAAGCAGTAAGTTTTCATAAAATTTGAGGAATGTATTTTGACAAATTACTTTAAGCCACCTGTAATGTAATTCTGCATTGTAAATCCAGATGTGGTGTTTTTCTCTGCTTCAGTGCTAGCACTGCAAGCTGGTCTTTGGCAGTCCTGCATCTCCTCAGTTACAGAAAAGAAATGTCTCCATCCACGGGAGAACATCCCAAGCAGGGATGCTTTGGGTCTCAGGGGAAAAAGCTGGTCTTGCAGTGTGCCATGTTGCATTCAGGGATAGAGGAAATGTTGAAAAATGCTTCAATCTGCAGAGTTAGTACCTTCAGTACATCTGAATATATCTGTTAATGTAGGGAAGAGCCTTGAATTCAGAAAAATTAATTTTTTATATTAATTTTACTATATAGCAGCTTTCCCATAAACTTTCCTATAGTTTGCAGATCAGCTTAACTACATGAGGAATCGAGATTCACATCCTGGTGCACACTCTTTCACTGTTTCCTCAGAAGCAGTCATGATATAAATTCCTGTTTGGTTTGCTTTTCCTGAATAACCCCCATGCTGTCAATTAGAGTGATTTCAGGAGCCTTAAGGCTAATAAAAGTCAGCGCTTAATTTCTGATTGAAGATCCAGAGGACTCAGTTGCTTTTTAATGCATCCAGGTTACATGTAGCCCTCTCAAATGATGATAAACCTGAAGCAGTTATGCTTGCTGGGATGGGTGGTAAGGACAATTTCCTGCTGACAGATGTGCTCTGGATGTTCCACCATGGGACAGACACGTTCTTCAGCTGTAACTGAGGAAATCCAAGACTGTAAACTGCTACAGGATTATGTGTCTCCTTTGGCTCTAGGAGAGTGCTGTTGCCTCTTTCCTACTCCAGATGCCAAGCACAGCAATTCAAGCTGCTGGCCAGCTGCTTCTCACATAGGCTTCCCAAAAAAAGGAAAAAAGGCAAGAGTACAAAACAAAATGTGAGTTGTAAGCATTGCAGGAAAAGGAAAAAAAAGAGGGAGAGACCTTTTGTCTTTACAAACTTGGAAATAACCAAATTCTTGTAATTCATATTAGTGCCACTATTCTCAAGCCCAAATAAAGTGTTAATCAGTAGTTACTGTTCTCAGACTAGAGGGAGAGGTATGGAGGATGCTGAACTTGTGCAAAACCTTTTAGGCAATTAAGCAAGGCAAAAGTTCTGAAATAGAATATTTCTAACTTTTTTGTTTTCTCTCTCCTTTCTCTGCCTGACTCCACCAGCTACCTGTGGACATGGTTGCAAGTATGGAGAGTGCATGGGACCAAACAAATGCAAATGTTTCCCTGGATTTACAGGGAAAACCTGCAATCAAGGTTTGTGCATATGCTCCACAAAGGAGACTGCTGGTTTTCTGTTTCCTTATCTTGTACTGTGGTTTTTGTCATCTTCCAAAGCAATAAACAAGGATGTTTTCTTGTTTATGTAGAAGAACTTAAGAATTTAAGGCTCTTGCACCTCCAGCATCCCAGGCAAGCTCTAAGCTGCCTTCAGCAGAGAAAAGTGTGAACCTATATTGTGTATCTCCTGTGGGCTGATCACAAGGGCAAACTGTCATGTTCATAGTCAGAGAACCAAGGTGTGGAGAGATTATATAGGAAGGCATCAGAAGAGACAGAAGTCAATTCCAGAACTTTCTTAAGTAGCAGCCCATGTTTCTTTTTAAACTCATGTTCTCATCAGAAAAACTTGCAATTGTATGGTAGACATGTAATTTATCAATCTGCCTGGCCTGTTTGTATGTGCTGGTGGTATTTCTGAGAACCACAACTGGAAGTCCTTAGAATTGCATTTTCAGAAACTTTAAATGCACAGTTCCCTCCCCATGAACTTGGTATTTGACATGGAAACATTTCAGTTAACACCTTGGTAAGAACTCAGCTTTTTTTTTTTTTCCTCCTGTTCCAAAATATGACCTCTGTCCTGGATCAGATGAAAGGAGCAGGTCACTGTGCATGGAGAGGCAGATGAGTGACCTGCAGGTGCTATGATGGAAGCATGACATAAAGACCACACAAATGACTAGGTCTGTCCTTGCTACCTTCCTAAGCTCCTCCAGACTTTACTTGAAAATATTGCATTGACACGCTAAACACACAATTTTTATAGCCAAAACAGCCCATTTATTACACAGTATCTTCAAACAATATGCCCTAAAGATGTGCTATTAGGTATTTTGGAAAAATCCATCTTTTGCTGTTTCTCACAGGGAAAGAAGTTAAATTCTCAGCACCACTAGAGAGGAAAGGGAGACAGCTGTGGTTATATCTAACAGATATATAAGTACCACTTACAACTTCAGCCTCTAAACACCAAAGTTTAACCTCAAAAGTTATTTGGCAGCTTAAATGCTAAAAGGCAACAGAGAAGCCATCAGCTTTTAGGTGTTTTCTGTGCAGTAACTCCATGTGCATTTGCTCTCCACAGGCAATCTGATCAGCTCTGTGCACTTCAGTAGGTTCAGAGACTGAGGCTTGGAGGAGGCACTGCACAGACCTACACATGCAAATTCCCTCTTAGCTCCTGGGCTTTTCACCTTCTGAAGCAGGGCCAGGATTTTTTCAGTGAGGTGGTGGTGGTGCAGGCCAGAAGTGTCCAAGAGCTGTTTGTTTCAACAGTAGAGCCATATAGGTGGTCATGTTCCATCAGCCAGGAGTGCTAATACCCACTTCTCATTTACTGGCAGATGTAGCCTTGGTCTGTCCTTACAGCAGAATGTCCTGCACTGCTGAGCAAGCTCAACATGAGCTAACTAAAATAACAGAGATAAGGGGACTGTATTAGTCTGCCACCAAGTCTGAGCTAAATTAGCCTTATCTCCAGAGGTTCTTTTTTAGAGCTGTGTATGCAATCTGTGCATTGTGAGAGGTAGGTCAGATAAGCACTTTTGAAAATGTATGCTCTAAGTGGAATAACTTTTGTTCTCCAGTTTTCTCTCTAGTTTCTTTGTTAAAAGAGTCTTAGTTATTTAGCGGAGTCACAGTAGCACAAAATTCCAGTGTGGTTTGTGAGCAGACAGGTTGTCCTTTTTCAAACAGACCCTGTGAGAATAAAACAATGCAATATAATACAATCCTCTCTCTTCTCTGAACAGAGCTGTAGTTTATGCTTTGAACAGCCTGGAGGTTTTGTTCCTGTGTTCTGCAGGGTGTAACACAAGAACAGATGCTTCTCCCTTTAGAAGTGGAGCTGCACAAGCTCAGTGCTTGCCCGGAGAGCTGCATCTTTACTGAAATTCTATTATCAGTCATATGTGCTGTTAAACACATATTGAATGGGCTGCATATGATGGTGCATTCTATAAATGAGTTCTGTCTATTTACTAATCACAACAAGAGGGAGAGGTGTCAGGTCATGGAAGTGAAAAACACAGATGCTGTCCCCTTGTCATAGGCCAAATGTCACTGTCAGCACTGCTCACCCTATACCACACAAATAAACTTTCTAGAATTCTCATTTTCTTCCTGTGAAGGACAGATGTTGAGAATCTGAAATTGATTTAGTTTCTGAAAAGCCTTTAAATCCTGGATTTTGAGAAGGATTTAGGATGCTTTGTTCTCAGGATTTTGAAGTTTTTGAGATCTTTTTAAAGTGACATAATTATTTTCATATATTGTATTTCATTTCTGCTACTGATAACCTTGGTGCCAGTGTATAGCTCAGTAAAAATTAAAGTAAAAATCTTTGTTTCACTTTATCTCAAACTGTTTTGCTGTTCTTAGTCTCATGTTTTTGCCTTTCTAATACAGAGGTCAACTGGAGGGCTAGAATCAGAAAAAAAATCCATTAAAAACTCTCCCAAAAAGATTAGCTACAATTCTCTCCATCCCTCCACGTCTTCCTAACAAGCTGCCAGATGTGGCCAGAGTTTGCATTAATTTTTCAAGTGTAGAGGTCTGTGTATGTTGGTTTTACTAGCAGTCTTTCAGCCAGATGGTCTGCTGAACTCTCCTCTTGCAAGGGGCTGGCTTATTTTCCATCCAGACAATTTCACTCTGGGGAACTCCACACATTAGGCAGCATTCTCCACCTATATGCATGAATGTATGTGTGTGTGAAAGGCCAGCTCTCACTCTGTTCCAATGACTTCTGCAGACCTGAATGAGTGTGGACTGAAGCCACGTCCCTGTGAGCACAGATGTATGAACACACACGGCAGCTACAAGTGCTATTGTCTCAACGGCTACATGCTCATGCCAGATGGCACATGTGCAAGTAAGTAATGGAGCTGATGGAACAGGCACACCAAAATCATCCATCACATTTAATCCTACCAGGTTTTCTTCTGATGATGGGCAGATTTAGCTTGTTCAGCATAAGGTCTTTGCCCCTGCTCTCTGATACTGTCAAGGCTGAAAGACACTTCCTATTTGGTAGTTCCTGGGTAAAGTAAACAAGATCATACTTATATTTTGGTCTTCAGAGGTGTTTGGTCCTGATAGAAGTAAAATTCTTTGACAGTGTTGCTTCAGACGAAGAACAGCTGGTACGATCTCAGTGTACAGTCCTGCCAGTTCACCTGTTGAATGAGGGTGACCAAATGTATTCAAGCAAAGCACCAACACAGATTACTTTTTACTGTGCTGAATTTCATGCCATCAGTCCTTGCTTTACCTTTTTGTGTTCCACAACTGATTTATTTTATCTGTGTTAATATGCTTTCTACAGTTGATGAAAACTGTTCTTGCAAACATTTGCTGTACGATCTCAGGCTTATCTAAACTTGTGAAAATAGGTATTTCTGCCTATATTCTTTGTCTTTAAGCTGGCATGAAATGGAAAGCATTCTGCTTTTTTACCCAGTCTGATTTTTAAGACCTGGGGAAGCTTCTAGTTTTTTGGTGACAGAGTTTTGTTTGTAGAAAATATCTCATGGATTCCTGAAATTTTAATGTGTTAATTTATAAACAGCTTTATTTGTAATTAACGGATTTTTGTTGTTTTGATTAATTTCTGTGTTCATCCATAGCTAACTTAAAATTGTGTGAGTCCAGCCTAGAATCTTGCTCTTCTTGTTATTTTAAATACTTTTTTCAGGTTCTAGGACATGTGCCATGGTGAATTGCCAATATGGATGTGAAGAAGTCAAAGGGCAGGTGCAGTGTCTCTGTCCCTCAGGTGGCCTTCAGCTGGGACCAAATGGAAGGACATGCATTGGTATGGTTAGAGAGCTCACTCTCAGCTTCTTTTCTGCAGGATCCCTGAAGCCATAAAATTGTGGGGAAAGGTTAGGATGTAGTTGACTTTCCTTGCTGGTTTAAGTAATTATTCCTGTTACTCTCAGTGTAATGTAAATTTTTCATACTTTTTAAAAATACTTTTTCTTGAACTATTGTACATGTAATTATTTATTGGCCATTGTATTTATTTATCCTCAGTAAATTATTCGATGCTTTTACATGATTTAGAGTCATCAACAGATTCAGTTTCTCCCTATTGGTCTGAGCACATTAATTACAGTGCTTTGCCTGCAGGAAGCTGCCCTGCTAACATAATGTGTTATAGGATTTGGGCTTTTTGTTTGGATGAGGCTTTCTGTTATTGTGATGACCCACAATACAAACTGCTCATTTTTTTTCCAGAAGCCTCAACAGTACCTGTGAATTTCTTGTGATTAAGAAAGCATTGCTTGTAATAGTTGGTACTGTGTTTTTCCATAAAGTTAGTTTACATTTTACTGCTTCACTCATAAAAACATGTGCAAAAGCCATCACCAAATGTGAAATTCTAAGATTTATTTATTAAGCTTATTTGTGATAGCCAAGACCAAATCATTCCCACGCAAATCCCAGTGAGTTTGTTCCCATTTTGCCTTCTCCTGGATCTGACCAGCCTCCCTTTCCCTGCTGCAGACATTGATGAGTGCTCCACTGGCAGAGCTGTCTGCTCCTACAACCGCAGATGCGTCAACACCTTTGGAAGCTTCTACTGCAAGTGCCAGCTGGGCTATGAGCTAAAATACACCAGTGGCCACTACAACTGTGTAGGTAAGAGCTGGCCCAGGGATGTTCCTTCTTCATTCTTTTTATTCCCTCCTCTGTGGGAATCTTCCCTATTGTTGTCTCCTGCACGTTGGCCTGTCCTAGGGATGCTGGCTCAGAAATGGGTAAAAGATGGCACACTAAGAATATTTTTGATGGGACTTCGAATTTTTCTCTGTTTTTTTTTTCTTCTGTAGCCTTATGAAAAACTGAATCATTGGCACTTACAATTTAAATTGTCTCATTGTGCCAAGTCAAGATGTGCACTAGTTTGTTGAAAATTGGCAACTGTTGACTAAAAAAAATGCTACTTCTGGTAAAGGTTTATTTAAAGAAACTTTTTTTTTTGTTGTCTTGGTTTCAAACTGTGATGAGCAAGCAGTCCCACTATATTTCTTTTCTTTTTTTCATGTTGTTATTGAAGAATGTAAGTAAGTGACTTCATGACTGTAAAGACAGTTATTTGGATGGTTTATACAGAACTTGGGGGAAAAAAAGTATGAAAATAGTTAGTTTCAATTACTTTCCAGGTTTCTGTTACATGATAAAGTTTCACCATAACAAAAATAAATACAGGCAAAAAGTGATCTTCACATGCTCAGGTGTTAAAACAAATGTCAAAACACGCGTAACTCCTGTTTCAATCCTTTAGCTGAAAGCTGGAAGGACAGCAAAGTACAAATTACTGCAGCAGGTGCTGCAGGGGTATTGTTCAAGCTGTTGACTACAAAAGGGCCTGGAAGGGTTGGAACTACTACACCTGCATAAAAAAGAGAATTAATGGGATTTGTTTATATTTAATCGATATTGGAAGTGAGGAGTGGGAGGAAGAACATTAGGCGGGTTTGGAGGCTTAAGTCTGCATTTCATGTCTGCAAACTCTAGAAGACTTCAAGTGGAAAAAATATTTTCTTTTCTCATACAATATGTGTGCACAGGGGGAAAATGGAAAGGTCTCAGTAGTCAGGATTTTATTTGCAAACCTAAATCTCACTTTCAGACACGCTAGACTTTTGAGTCAGTCTTTCTGCTACTTGTTTGTTTGCTGACTTCCATTATGAGAGGACCTGTCAGCTGCTAAAAATGAAGCAGTCTGGATAAAATGTGAGTGGTGTAAACATTTGTGCACCAACATGACTCGCTCTTGTGGGATAAATCAAAAACATCTTTGTAATGGAGCAAAAGCAAATATTCTTGGTGCCTGTACATTTTGCTGTGAGTTGAATGTCACATTTTCTACTGAATTTTCCTTATTATACCTTTTTTCATGCAGCATCATGTATATGCTGGAATGTGAGAGGTAGCTTAAAAATCTTGACATTTTGGCATGCTCAGGGTTACTTTCCATTGCATTCTTTCTGCAGTGAATGAAAGAATGAGAATGTTTTGGTGAGCTTTTTTTTAACTGATATCACACATTCTCTTGGTGCCTTGTGCCTTTTGTTAATAGAAGAGCATGTACAACCTAAAGCTGGAATCCTTTTCTCAGTCAGAAGATCACTCCATTCACCTTGTCTTTACTGGGATGCTCTGCATTTCCCATGGGTGCATACACCAGCATCTGGGCATTTGGAGCTGGCACCAAGCAGACTCTCCTCATGTGAATTCCTCTGCCTCTGATGGTCACTGCACTGTGGTCTAACATTAGTGCTCACAGTACCTGGAAGGAGATGGGTGGCACAAACAGGCTGCCAGGAGCCTTGGGTTTCCACGGTTTTCACTGAAGGGTTTGTATCTTCCCCAGATGTAAATGAATGTGTGACCAACACACACGGGTGCAGCCTCCATGCAGAGTGCCTCAACACCCAAGGATCCTTCCAGTGCCAGTGTAAACAGGGCTACCAAGGAAGTGGATTTGATTGTGCTGGTGAGTACCACTGGATGTCAGGAATGGTGCTGATGGTTTTTCTCCAATAACTGATCATTACAAGGCATGTTCTCAGAAAAATCATGTTGAACAGTGCAACAATACCAACCAAGCAAGACCTCTCCACAAAATAGTATATTAACTGCACGGCTCATAGCATAGTTAATATAAGTATCACTTGTTCAAATTAATTTTGCCCATAAGTCTCCAAGTCTCATAATATCTCTAGGAACTGCAAGTAGAACAGAGAAGTATTTGAACAGTATTTGTCTTGAAGAAACAGAGAAAATAGTTTTAAAAATCTACTGTGATTGCTCCATGAATTGCTAACCTTAGCCCCTTGGAGGGATGTGCAGTCCCTCCCAGAAGAGTTTCAGGCTAACTTAGCAAAAAATGTGAAAAGGGAGGAAAGCCGTGACTTCTCTGTTAAACTGTTTTCACTTAAAGTTTGCCTTTGTTTGTGTATTGAATATGGAAGACCTATAAAGATGCCATTTCCCATTTTAACTGAATATGACAAGAAAGAAAGAAAGAAAGAAAGAAAGAAAGAAAGAAAGAAAGAAAGAAAGACTCTTCTTGTCTTTATATTTAAAATGAACCTTTTCATTTATACTTTTATTAATCCTGGCAGATGTTTCTACTGCAACATCATTAAAGATGTTGTTTTCCTCAAAAGGACACCTGACTCCTGCTCAAACATTTTAAGAGTTTTTGTCTGTAGCAGATGAAGTCTACATAATATTTAAATCTTTTCAAGTCATCCTTGATTAGATATGTCTTATGATTATACTTCATGGTCACAGATGTTCTCTGAGTCCTTCTATTATTCATGTTCCTACTCCCATTATGGTAGCAAATGAAACTTACAATACACATAGATAAATTAATATTTTCACTGAATATTTTGAGTTGCAAGGGACTCACCTGTCCAGCTCTTGGCCCTGCACAGCAGAGCACCATTTTGTTAAGTTTCAACTTCCAGTAAAAAAATGTTGACTCTTAACAAGCAAAAATAAACACAGAAAAATGTGACTGTTACTGAAAGGTTTGACATGGACATAGGTTACCATAGCAGAGATGTTTAGAACATTCTTCTACTCAAATTCAATGTTATAAGCCAGGTTCCTTGCTAGACCACATCTCTTGATATGTCACTGCAGCTCACTGAAATGGAAGGATGCATTTGACTGGATATCAAAGCAAACTGACATGACACATCTTGGTATGGTTTTGTTAAAACAAAATGTACCACAGGTGAAATGCTAAACAAATACATTTCTGAGAGAAATAGTCTGCTTTTTTTTTGGTTTTTGTTTGTTTATTTTCCCCATTTATTTGGCTTTTTCTTTTTAATGAGAAGGTAAAAATTTCCAGGGAAATTTTCTTTTTTACTAACTGTACATATAAAATATTCTTTCATCAAGTAAAAACAATTCAACAACAATGATTGCTTAAACATAAATAATGAATATTTTCACTGCTGCTGGTGTGGAACTGACCTGTGATTATTAAGGCACCCTTTTGCTGTTTAACACTCCTGTATGTATAAAACACTGGAGAACATTTCTGAACTGTCTGTAGCACACATTTGAAAACCCATAGAGATGGATTGATTTGAACAATCCCTAAAAGAGTCCTAGTGATTTCTACAGCTGGCCTCTATCTTGCTGCAATGTTGCTGTTCTCAGGTTCATGTGTTTCCTGAATTCCTATTGTGCATTGAAAACCCACATTTCCCCTGCCACTTGCTTCTATGTGTATTTCAGCTTTCATTTAAGAATAGAGTCTCACAATGTTCCATAAGCAATTAAGATTTCTGAGAAAAAAATAACCTATTTTTGATTCACTTTTTTTTCCTACAAAATAATAGGGAAAAGGATTACTATCTTTAAATCTGCAGACATCACTCTAAGGACAATGACACTCTTGTTATGCCCAGCTAGAGGCAGAGGTTACTCTTCTTCATTATGCTTTGCTGGGTATCTAAGTGTCAATAAAAATTCATGTTGGCTCTCTCTGCCTCTTGTATTACTCATTCATTTTTTGCTGAGAGAGCAGCCCTTAGACCTTATATATGACTTTTCTTTCTTATTAACTTGCTAGTCCTGAGAATGGTTTGGTTTGACATAACAAAGTTTTAAAGCTTAAAAAAAGATTGTGCTCATGTCACTGCTGATATTCTTAAGATTTAATGCAGTATGGAGTCAAATACTGCTCATTCTTCAGTGAATAACACTGGGGCTTTTGTTACCACACATTTCCTACTGGATGCCTTGCTAGCTGGTGTAGTCCTGTATTAAGCACACTCCAGCATGACAAACTTGCCCTGATTTCTCAAAGTATCCTTCCCTAAATAAGGCAGTAAAAATTTTAGAAATTAAATAGGGTAGCAACACATATTGGTAGATGATGTTCCATGGTGCTTAGAAGAGAAAATAAATCATCCAGAATCTGTATTTTAACCTAACTGTGAAAGCTTTCAGCCTCTCTTAAGAATATCTGCAAGAGGTTGATGACTTTTAGAATTATTTCTGGAAGTATGTCATGCTGATCTAATCTCACATCTCCAAGACTCCACCTACGTGTGGTAAATAGTTTATATCGCCCTCACCATTTCTTCAACTCTTATATAGGGAAGCTAGAAAGGGAGCTACTAAAGGATTTGTAAGCCCATCTCCTGGGCTTGTCTCTCACCAGGCTTTTACATCCTCTGTGAGGTGTGAAGGTGGAAGCAGGGGGTACCTGCTGGAGTGCAGAGCAAGCTGTGTCCTTCTGCATTCTCTGTATGGTCAGGGCCAGCACCAGCTGCAGCCCCAGGGTGTGTGGAAGGAAAACAGACCATTATCCCTCCACTGTAGCACCCCCTGAGTACTTCCCTTTACACCACACAGCACAGAGTCAATGGGCTGACATATGATCTTTATATATTTTTTTCAACTCCACTTTTATAACCTGATCACTAGACATCCTACACCAATCTGTTTCTGTGGGTTTATCATTTTGTATAGCAACTGATGACTGAACAAAGTTTTACTTTTAGCCCTCAGCCACCATTTGCCTTCATTTTTCTACTTCTTGCCTTAATTCTCTCTAATTCAAAGAAAGAAAATACCTTTGAAAACTGAGATATTTTCATATTAGGGCAATAAACAGAAACTGCGTGATCAGGAGGCATTAATCCGCATAGTTCCTGGTACATAAGGAGGAGCTGGGATGGAGTGCTCTACATTTCTTGGCACTTTCCAAAATTCTCTGCAGTCACATGGACAGATAAGTGTACAAATGTTTGTGACCAACATAGTCTGCATTTATCTACATATCTTGAGGCAAAGGGTCCTGAAAAATCACTGCCTCAGGTGTAGCACCCCAGAGCACCAGAGAAGACGAGCTTCTCATTCAGACAAGTCCACATGGATTCAAAAGAACAGACTGAGATTAAGGTGGTGTCTCTTTACATTGCATTAGTCCCCCTGCAGTTTATGGCCAGACACAAAAAGCCTTAAATTTACACCTCTGGCTCCTCTAAAGATGAACGCAGGTTGGAAGAAGACTAGTGTTGTGTCCTAAAATATGCTTAGTGTCCAGAGTCTCTGTCTCCACAAGCATGGAGATTTTCATAGTGCAGCAGCAAATTGGAGCCTGCAAGCACATGGGAATTTATACCTTTTCATCTCCTTATTTTTGTCACTCCTGTCTCTTCCTTTTCCACACTGCTAAATTTTGCACATACAAGGAGATTGGTTTTCTGACACTGCAGAGGTTATTGTGTCGAACTGTAAGAATTTTCCATTTCATGAGAAAAACTTCAAAGCAGAAACTAAGAGCAGATGTTTAGGTTTGCTGAGCAGTCAGTCCTGTGGCCTTGAAAATCCCCATAGCCTCTTTATTAAAAGCATGAAGTTTCTTGTTACTGATAGTCAAGAGGAAATTTGTTTGGAATTAAGCTTTCCTGATAATTTTTATTGCTGAATTCTGAGTTTAGACCCAGGGACTCTTAGATCCTTCATTACATCATCCTCCAGAGGATACTTAGTGGAGTATTAGTAAAGGGTTTGTTTGCAAATATTTGATGAGCAAGCCTACAAGATTTATGTAAAAGAAAGAAAGAAACATCCACAGGTTTGACTTTCATTTTACTGGCATCTCCAGTTTACTCCAACAGCAATCTCAAAAGCATCTGAATGCTACAGTGAGCACACCAAGAGTCAGATTCTGCTCCTGACACACTAAATAGCAAGTAGTTGCACTTGCCATAAACAAAACATGACAAATTCACTGTGATAGGATTGTATTTTTCAGAAGTAAATATAAATGCAGGCAACTTCCCTCTTTTCCTACTAGACTGCAGCTCCATTTTATTTACTGGTGTTCTTTTCTTCTGTTGTGTCTCCACAAAAAGAGGCACAGAGAAAATAATACTACCCAAGGCTCCAAGTCCAGTCCATCTGTCTCAAGGTACTACTATAAAATTTTCAGAAGTACAAAGTGAGGAGCAAAATAGGAACATATTCTTGCCCTGATAATATAATGATTAGACAGCAGAAACAGGGGGAAATAAAAATAGCTGTCTTCCAGCATGACTTTTAATCCTAAAAGGCTGTAGGTACTGCAGCATCAATACTGGTTGAGAATCAAAGATGGGAAACAGTATAAGTGGCTATTCTGATCCACTGATGAAAATAGTCCCTGTTTATGAGAGAGGTTTTTAGAGCACACTGGAACTGCTCAGCTTTCATTGTTTCCTGGGTAGTTCACATAAAGGACTCAAACTGTCAGTAGTTTATGACATGATTGTGTACAACATTTGATAGTAGTATCCAAAAGGATAATTCCAGAATAATTAAAATAATACCACTTTATCCAAAACTGTAAGATACAGTATTTCATGTCCAAGAGGAATCATAAAATGGTAAATTCTCAGGAAATGTTATACTTATGTTCTACTTATGTTCTGGTCTAGGCATTCTTGGATGCTTCTCTGAATTTTGATGTTTACCCCTTGCAATGAAATAAGAGCTAAAAGAAATACAATGAAGGAGCTTGATGTATGTCTTCTCAAAATATCCTTCATTTCAGTAGCTTTCAGCCTGCCATGAAAAGCAAATTAGACCAGAGAAGTTCACAAAAGATAGCCAAGAGAAATGCTCATTATTATTAGGCTGCAGTTGTTGTGGAGGGGATCCAAGCTCCATGGACAATTTTAGTCCAAAAATTGAAGAAGGATTTTTGGTTTTTTTTGCCCGAGCTCCAGTGTAAATATAATTTAAGTAAGGGACTCTGTGGTGTGCGTCACTCCAGTGTTACACAGGAGTCCAAAGAGATCATTACAGAGGATTGCTTTGGTCTTTTCACCATAGCTCAGACAAAGCTGTCCACACCACAGAGCTGAACATGTGCATGTGTGTTCGGTTCTGTGCAGAGCTGAACTTGTGTCTCTCATTAGAGAATTTAATTCTGTGCATCTCTGGACCTTGTAAAGGACACCATGGTCCCATTTAAAAACATTGTCATAGCTGAGTGATTCCTTAGATGAATATTTTCTATTTTCTTCTTGGTTCTAGTTATTCCTGAAAAATCGGTGAAGGAAATTGCAAGAAGCCCTGGAACAGCTAAGGACACAATTAAGAAACTTCTTGCACATAAGAGCAGTGTGAAAAAGCATAAAACAATCAAGAATGCAATCCCAGAAGCAGCTGTGACACCACCTTCTAACACCCACTTGCAGCTGCTGGACTATGAAGGTGGTATTGATCTCGGTGGGAGCTACAGTGAGGAAGAGAAAGAAACTGCAGCAGCTGCAGAAGAGGAGGCAGAAGAGTCTGATGAAGAGGAGAAGGAAGATTTTCAAAATCAAATTGATGAGCGAAGCCTTAGAGGGGATGTCTTTTGTAAGTTTCTTTGGTTTTTAAAATGTCTGGCTTCAATGTACATATGTATAAATACTAAAAAATCATCACAAAACGTTATAGACACTATCAGAATTTACTTGTAGGAAATGAATCATAGAATCAGAGGATGGTTAGGTTGACATTAATGCTTTTGAAAATACATTTGAAGACTTTGAAAAACACAGCAAGAAATTGTACAGTGTATTGGAACTAGATGATCTTTAAGGTCTCTTCCAACCCAAGCGGTTCATTATAAACAGAGTTTTCTTAGTCAAACAGTCTTCAAGGTAGTGGCAAAAATAATTACCATGAAAAACACACACTGTCAGTAGTTCCTTCATTATATTTTCTCTTTCCAAAGTATAGAAAAATAATAAATACTATCCCACAGCTATTAAAATTATAATAATAAAAATGAAAAAAAAAATTAAGGTAACGTTCTGTTTATTGCTGTCTAACCTAGAAAGAGAGATAAGTATATGTTTTTTAAAGAAATGATAATTTTAAAGTCCTCTGGAAAAAAATGGTCTGTAATATTGTATTTCTGTAAGACAGCCAAGAAAAAATGTAATTATTCACTTAATACATTGGAGAATACAAGTTTCTTTGACAAAGGCATGCTCCTAAAATTGCCCCTTTTTTTTTTTGTTTTCAGTGGTAATTGGCTTGTTTCAGTTTAAGCTAAGGACATAGACTAATATTGCTTCCTCAAATTATGCTAGGGAGTTGATAAACAGAACAAAGTCAGGTCTTTGCTCACCAATCTCCTCCCTTCCTGCAAATATTAACAGTGAGTGGTAATGGCATGTTTCAAGTTTGCTGACAATACCAAAGTGGGGAGAATGACCCATTCATGGAAGGGCAGCACTGCTAAAGGGAGCTGGCCAGGCTGTGGAGTTAGACTGACAGGAACAATATGAAATTCAACAAAAGCAGATGGAAAGGGAGAGAAAAGCCTCCTGCAACATTATGGATTTGGAATGACTGCTCAGGAAAATGCTTTGCAGTAAAAGGCAAGTTTTGCACTTCCCATTACAAGACAGATGAGGACACACTAGCACAAGTCTAGCAGTGCTCTGAGATAACTTTTTTCCAGCTTTGAGAGGGGAAGGCTAAGAAGAGATCTTATCAATGACTTTAGCTATTTAATGGAATGCAACAGGGAAGGAATGGACAAGCTTTTCTTGAAAATATACAGCAATAGGACAGGAAGTGATGAATGCAAGTTGGAACAAATGAAAAATTCTCATTAGATATAATGAAAATAGCATTTCACCATGAAGGTGGACAAAATTTGGGACGGGTATGCAGAGAGGTTGTGAAATACCTGAGTTTTCAGATATTCATAGTATGACTGAACTGGGCTCTGAGCAATACCCTGATCAGGAAGTCAGACTAGGTAACCTAAAAATGGCTCTTCCAACCTTCATGATCCTGTGATTCATTCTGTATTTTCAACCAAGCAATTGGTTGAAAAATTCAATTTCAAAGTAGTTCAGAAAATAATGAGTGTAGAACTGGATTGGATTTCTCTCTGGTACTGTAAATACATAATGCCACAATTCAGTAATATTTCTAAAAAACCAAACCAGCTACTACCTATCTGCATACAAAAAGAGATTTCTGTTTGTCAGCTTTTAACCAGGTGAGATGGTGACAAATGTCTGACTAATGGTGCCATGCTTCCCAAGTGGAGGATTCCGTACTCAGGATGTCACTCTCCCTCTGGCCAGCCACACCTAAGCCCCACACTGTGTCTTTATTCTGCCTTTCATCCCTGACTAGCATGTGCCACCTCGTCTGAAGAAGTGGCCCTTCCATCTTCTGAGGATCCCTTCATAAATTACTTACCTAAAAGAGGTATCAGGTGCAGGAGCTGATGCTGAATTGGGGTTGAAGTTTTTGGTGTATGGCAAATTGCCCTTGGGGTTCATCCTTGCTGGTGCTGCCAAATGCATTTGAAAGTCTCAGCACAAAGGACTGAGGGACTTGCCTCTGTTCTCTCATGAGAAGCAACAAAACACAGATTGCCATACTTTTACACTTAGAGAACTGTGTTTCACACACTTTTCTGCCACAATACTATTCTGAAGAAGGACATAACTCTTCCCAGTTATGCTAATTGATCCAAAGCTGGCCATAATTTTACAAAAACTGGAGAAATGAGCAGAAGACAGTTGAAATACATATGTTGATGTTTGTTAAGGTTGGGTTCTCAGGTACTCAGGCTTCCTCATGAGGGTAAGCTAATGGGGAGCCTGTGTGTGGTGGTATGGATTGACCAGATAGGTTGTGATGAATTAGACTGGGAGGTACTCAAAAGATTGACTAATTAACAGCAAAATGCTTGTGGAACGTGAAGGGAGGTTTACCCTTGGCAAGACTGTTTTTTCCCTGCAGTTGTGATTTCTGTAGGGTTAAAAGCTCTTATTTTTTAACAGGATTGTGGGAATATTGCTGTTCTTGCACTTTTAGGGGTATAGTATTAATAGGTTCTGTTAATATTTACTGTAAATAATAAATTAAATATTTATAAATAATACTCTTGTTAGATATAGCTATATTTATTCAAAATTTTGTGCCATAAAGGCCTTTTTGCTTTTGGCCTTTTTTGCTTCCTCAATTGTGAGGAAAGGCAGCCTGTTGAAAATAAACAAAAAACAAACCCAAGTCAGCCATTCAAGACATGGATGGATGGATGGATGGATGGATGGATGGATGGATGGAACTCAGACATCTCAACAGGTGTCTGAGTACAGCCTGTTTGGACAGGTCAGGAGGGATTGCCAGGAATATTGCCCCAAGGGTAGGGCCACCCTGGGTTTTGGTTAAAAGGACAAAGGGCTCTGCTCTCTCTGTCTGGTGATGCAAGTGGAACTTGGTCTCCTGTACTGGGCTACATGACCAAATGAAATTGCAAAGGGGAGATTATGCAACCTTCCAGTTGAGTGTACTCAGTGCTACACAACTTGGAATGCACTGTTTTTCAAAACTTCAACTTGAGTGAGGACACAAAGGGAAAATCCTTTGTCCATAGAAAAATCCAAGTAATATCTTGTTGTTATGATGATTGGTGAGGTTCTTTTTCAAAGACATTCCCAAGAAAAGCAGGACATTTGGACACCATATACCTGGGCTAGGCAGAGAGGCAGAGTCTACCTGTTCCTACAAAAATTACCACTACAGCTGATGGCAGTAACAATGAATATTATGGCTTGAAAATATTAGAGCATTGTGGTTCATCTGTATTTTTGCCTATACTGCATTTGTTCCAACCACATTTCCAGACCCTTATAGATCTAAGAGATTTATGTGCTGAATTTGTTACAGAGATTTTTATTTTGCTGGGGGATTCTGGGAGAAAGTTTCTGTGCTGCTTCATAAAGAGATAGCAGCCTATCCAAGATGTAGTTTCATTAAGTTTGTGAACTCTGTATTATCTGTGGCTTTCTTGTTTGATACCAGCTGTGATTCAAGGACTTAAAGCATTATGCCATTTTGATTTTCATTTCAGGATACATTGCTTAACTGTGTTTGTAGTCATGCATTTCTGTACCCGAGCAGGTGTTTCTATATAAGGAAGTTAAACTAGAATTTTCTGTGGCCTGCTCATTGCAGTTGGCTCAGTACCAGCACAGACACAATGATAGGCCTTTAGAAGTGCAGCTCAAAGCCCAGTGTCCATCTTATTGGGCAAAGAGCCAAATAGCCCACCTAGACCATAGGTTATTAAAGAGCGTGCACGGAGGTGCACGAGACTTTTTGGGAATGCCTTAGCCAGTGTAACCGTGCTTGGTACACTGTGCATGGCTTATCTCTTTTCATTTTGTAACATTTGTTATTTTGCTGTTATTAAAACCTTTATTTTACAAAGCATATCCTGAGAAGCCGTCTCGCTATTATTTAAGCCATTTCTCCACTGGGTGGACCCTCGGAGTTATTGGGGGGAACCCCAATATGTGTTCACTTTCCTTTTAAATTTCCATGTGTTATACTTGATCCTTGTTATCACAAAAATTCAGTCATGATTCAGACACTTAATTGCTTGAATATTTGGCTTTAAAAACACTTTCAATTTTAATGAAATTGAGTGATCCTTCAGAGAACATCATTAACTCAGATTTACAGCTCATAAATTTGTACATTTTTTCTTTCTTTGCTGATGTCTATTCAGCAGATTCCTTTACTACAACATTAAATTCCTCCATATAATCCCCTCAAGTATTCACATAGCATCTGCCTTTTGTATTATTAATATTGGTATTGTTTGTCTTCTGGGAAGAGTAGCTAATTAGGAAAACTAGAAAAGTCTCTTTAGATTGATATAATATTTTATCATTGTAGTTTTACTACATAATAAATACATAGGGAGCCATAGAAAAATATTGTAGGAAAAAGGGGAAATATTATATGGAGATAAAAATTATTGAAATAGGCCCAACTCCTGAAATACTAGAACTTCATGAGAATTGCTATTTACCATTTTTTAAAAAACCCACACAATAGTTAAAGACAGCAAAGTGAAGCCCACAGCATTTAAGAAATGTCAAAATTAAGGTCATTGATGAAAACTTGATTTTTTTTCATATGTTTTTGTATTTTATGATACAGTCTGAAATGATTTCAAATTACTGTTTTCCATGGGATTCTTGCCTTGTCCAGCGTGAAGGAAGGATCTGTCCTGTTGTGAAAGGGGCAGTTTAATAAATAGGAATGTTTATTTTTAATAGACTAATTATTTATTGATTTTATTATTAAGCATTAATTATTTACTAATTATTATTAAATACTTTAATAAAAATGAGAGTAAACCATAGTATTGGAAAGCTCTTTATTACATAAGAAGTGCCTTTTCTTGTGTAGCCAAAGTACTTGGCTACATAAGCAATGATTGTAGAGATGTTACAGTCAAGCTCCACTGAAATAATTAAACACAACCTTAATTCTGACTTAATTCTGACACATTTTAGTGCTTTTTGGCTTGCATTCAGTAGTAATTCAGAATGGTATTGCCAACTGCAACCAAATTCTATATTCTGTACTTCATCAGTTTATGAAATTCACATTGTGCTTAAAACTCCTGTAGTTTCATGTAGCCATGAAATTATTACACAAAGACAGTGTGTTACTACACAGAGACACTTCCTCTGGCAGCATCAGGAAGGACAGAGAGGGATCAGTATTTGGCAATACTAAAAGTGGGCTGTTTTCCTTATGGCTTCACAGCTCTAGATGCTGAACAAGAGAACTCCCTCACTTAATCATGGTCTTTGCCCATAATTTTATTTTTTTCTGGTAGTTATACCACTCTGTGAGCTATCTATACTCAGACCACAGCTCAGTTCATAGCTATACATGTCAGATATCTGGCAAATATAGTTTTTTCAGAGCAGGATGTGGTAGCAGAGAAATGGGATGTTCCTGTGAGTCAACACAGGAATAGTATAGTGTATGCCTCATATATAGGAAGGTTGTCTTAAATTTATTACATCTTACATTCGGCTTGATTTTTTTCACAGTTTTACAGAAAAACCCACGCAGTTTTTCTGTTTGTTTGTTTGTTGTTTTGGGGGTTGGATTTTCTTGTTTGATTGTTTTTTAATGGGCTTGATGACATCAATGGTTAAAACGTGGTAAAATGACAGTAAGGTGTTTGCATGTAGAGATTACCTATTAGCTATTGCTGCAGATAAGTAGATGGGAGGGGGTCTGCAGTACAGAGAGAAGGAGGGACTCTGCTGTGCCTGCAGTGGGACATATGTGTGCTTTTGTTGGTGAGAGCTTTTCTTGGGAACATGAGATGAGACCTGCCCTTCCACAAGACCACTTGACAGCAGAAGAGGTAAAAAGAGTAGCACTCTTAGGATTAGACTTATAGACTCCTGCCTATTACTTATGAGGGAGTAAACTTTGGATCTTGGCTATGTGTGAGGATGGTCTGATGTAAATTGTGGGCACTTTTCAAGCAGTAAGGTTTCTTTGAAACCTTTCTGTAAGCTGAAATTTAGTTTTTCATAATATGCAGCTGATACCTTTTAGTGAGTGCTAAACATGATTGTAATGCCTGACTGAAAACAAAAATAGATTTGGAAACAAAACTGGACTCTTTTTATGCCCATGACACTTCTTCACTTGATAGCACATGGCTACATCTGCATATATCACTCTCAAGTGAATTCAAGTGTAATTCAATAACATAACAAATAAATCATTCTGGCAGCTGTTGTCTTCTGTTAAATCACTCCACTCTTTCCAGAACTGATCATATTTTAATAGCTGTCTTCATTTTGGCAAGGGTGTTCACAGCCTGAGCCTCTTTCACTAAGTACAAGGCCAACTTTATGGCCTGAGAGTAAACATAACACCTAATCTGGATGTTCCTATTCCTAAATGTGCATATGTAAACAAAAAATAATATGGAGAAAGATGTATATTAATCTTTGCCTTAAGTATGAACATTATCCAGGTGATCTAAGCAGTGGTCTGGGTGAGGGGAAAGCTACAAGGACAAGAGAGGACACAATCCTGGCAACTCATCAGAAAGCTCATAAGATTGCATGAGTCTTCTTCCTCAGCTCAATCCAGCACTTCTGGAAGTGCCTCTGGGGCCTCTTTGTTAGTGTGTGTTTTCCCTGGTGTACACAGAGCAATTTTTGACAGTTTTCAAGGAGAAGAAAGGTTAAAATGGGTGGCATAGCCTTTATGGTACTAGGAGGCTCTGGCTTGCAGTCACTTCTGAGTATATTCTTAAAATTGAGTATGTGTGAGCATGTTGGAGTATTTAAATGGAAAGCCCTAGCTCAGTCAAACTCATGGGAATAAAACCCTCCCCTCTGAACAAATGTGCATCTATGTGAAAGTTATGTCTTTTAAAATATTTGGCATCTGCATATATGATGCAATGCTGAATAGGAAAAAGTAATTTCCATAGCTCCTACCATCTGGCATTTTTTGAGGAAGTCTGATCTTAGCACAGCTGCCCATGGGGTGTGGCTGAAAAGTGAATTTCAGTTGTTTCAGGCTTTCCACTAATACATTCTCTAAGCAGTAATCCAAAGGCCTCACCCTCACTCCTCTGAAATGGCACTTTTTAGGTCCTCCTGTTTTCATAGGTGCTCATGACTATATCACAGGTATCATCTGCATATGTGTTTGCAAAGGATAGAATACCAGTGAAAGCAGATCTTTCCCTTATATCATGTGTGATTAGTTACTTATACAGTGTATGCATAAAGAAGTTGAGACTTAGGATTACTTTTTTAGTGAGTGCACTTAACTATTAATCACTTAAAATAATACAAAAAAGCTTAATCGTAGAAATTTGAAATAATTATACTAATTTAGAGATTACTTAGCATAAACAAGAATATGTAAGCTTCTATCTCACCAAACAGGAGAGGATTTCCCTTGCTCTCTGAGGCTGAGAAATGCTGTTCCTTGACTAACCACTTGTCTCAGGCCAGTATCTTAGAGAACACCCCTAACGTTCATTGCCTGTGCTGCTTTAGAGATTCTTCCAGTTTGGCACAAGACACATCAACCAATTTTTACAGAGTAACTTGCTCAGTGATCAAAACATCAGTGTGTGCTTACCAGCTGTAGCAGGGAGGGTGAGAAGGGGCAGGGCAGCTGCTGGAGGCTTTCTTCCCAGCAGACAGAGCTGATAAGGTATGCAGGAAAGGTGCACCCTAGCAGAGAGTGTGACTTCAGAAAAAGAACCTTCTAGGGCTTCTGTTACAGCAGCACCAGCTATCACTGCCCTGAATACAGATCTGTGGGTCTTTGTTACCCTAATGTTTATGGCTTTTACAAAACCTCTGACATTATCCACTTTTTGAGGCTGCTGTTGGCAAACTGCTGCCAAGTCACTGTCTCTGCTGTCTGGTAGAGTTCAGTTCAATTTGATCACTATAGCAAGAAAGCAGATCAGCCCACTGAAGAAAAATCAACATTTTATGACCTTGTGAATCTGTAATTCAATGGAGCAGAGGTCCCAGTGTTTATAGGTTAGAAGGCTCAGTGCTGTGGAAAACAGCAGTTTAAGAAAATTTTTAAAATTCAGAGTATCTAACTGCAGTTAGGAATATGGGTTTGGCAGTGGAGTGGAAAATACATATACTGACTTATTTAAATAAATTATGTCAACTGGTATAAAGGAATGAAGTTCCATTTTCTGTTCCTGTGATGACTCAGTACTTGACAAGTTGTTTTCCCTAGTTCCCAAGGTAAAAGAAGCAGCTGCCTTTGGCCCTCACCTGGCACAGAGGAAAATTCCAGTGTCAAGACCAGAGAAAGAAGGTGGCTTATTTTTATCATACAGTATTTATTTTCCTGTGTATTGTATCTTTTTTGACAACCTGTGTTAGCCAAGTCAGAACCAGTTTAAAAGCCTTTAACATAAACCAAAGATTTTGTGTTTGGCCAGATATTGTTAGAGACAGTATCTGGCCAAACTATGCTATCAGTTCCAACGTGCCTTTTTCCAAGCATACTTTTACTGTTTATAACCCATGCATAGAAAGTTCCCCATATTAGAACTTGACTTGCAATTGAATTAAACTTGAATAATTTCATAATCATGAAAAAATAAAGTAGGTTATATTGTCTACAAAATTAAAAAGTTGCATAGCACAGAGTAATATTAAACAAACAAAATAGACAGATGTACGGGTTGACATTTTTTCCAATTTAGAAAGCAGTAGTCTTAGAAACAATGGATTTATGCAACAAAGCTCTCTAAATGCCATGTACTGCATGTCTCTGTCTCATGATAAAATACTTTAAAATAACAAAAAGGATGCTTCTTTCTGAAGAAATTCAGATGGCTGACATGTTACTCTTAATCTGATCTGTCATGCTTTGATTGCACAGTGTTCCTGTGTTTGTGTAATGCTTTTCATCTGCACAGTCACGAAGGCTGTGCTGTGCTCTGGCTGACACCCTTTTCTGTGAGCTCTGAAGGTCAGCTGAGCTGGGCTGTTCCCAGCTCCATGTAGCAGAGTATCAGGGGCTGATGTAAGGGATTCTTCTCATGGGAGGCCAGTTTCTCTCAAAGGATAGGACTGGAACGTCAGCTGATTGCACCTACAGCAGTGTAACAAATGGAGAACGGAGAGCTCTAGAGCTGGCAGATCTCAAACCATTCCTGATGCTAGAGTTCCACACTAGCAGCTCCACCTATACTTGGGGATTTGCAGGCACTCAAGATACAGAAGTCACAGCATGTAAACTAATGTGCAGATGCCAGGTTGGCAGTAAAAAGACACTGAGCTAAAGAACAAATTACTACATAAATTCTAATATTTCGCTTTTTTGCAGCATCTAGGTCAACACTATCTGAATCCAGATTATAATTTTAGAATGATCTGTACAGGAATAACTGTATGAATAAAGAGCAAAATGTTTTAACAGTACTAAGGACATAGTGCTCCTATTATCTCTGCCAATTTTTTTTTCAGTTGATTGCAGCTTCAGTCGAGGGGTGTGTGACTGGAAACAAGATGCTGATGATGACTTTGACTGGAATCCTGCTGATCGAGATAGAGGTATTTAGATATGTGCCATACAGATAGGCTTTGCTGGCTAATCTCCCTCCAAAAAAAAAAGGGGTGGGGGGAAACAGAATCCTGAATTTTTCTTTTCTATCAGTGGGTTATCTTTATAAAAGAAGAAAGGAGGCAGAGATGCTATAAGTGGATATTGTTTCTTTGAAATGTCCCATAGCAAATAGTAATCAGCAACATATTTCAACACAAATAAATCAAAATGTAAGAAAAATATTACAACATAAGTGTTCAGAATTGCAAACTACAAGGCAATGGAAACCTTATCAGCTATGTGTTGTGTCTCTCCAAGACTGGTAGGGTATTTAACCACACATCTGTCATTTAGATGGATGTGGCAATGTAGTCACCCACATGGCTTAAAAATCACTGGGATAACTGCTCAGAAATTTCAAACTCTGTAAGACAAACTCAGAATAAGCCAAGGGCAAGGAGCCCATTCAAGAGCAATCAGTACATGAACAGGTATCAATGGGAGCCTGCTAAAACCTGAGAAACAGCTCCATGAGAGCAATGTGGGGCTGCTGAGTGAGTGTACATAAAAAGATGGGGCTGGACAAGTTTGTTTTAAAGGATTTGTCTTTCCCTATGACATAGAAATATTGCATAAGTTGTTGCAGTAGTGACCAGTGGTTTCTACAGATCCTGCAGGCTGCTTATACCAGTTCCCACATGCTCATTCTCTCCCTCTTCTCTGACAGTCTTTCCATGTTAGTCTTTCTTCACTAAACCTTCCTCTCCTGCTCCATATAATTCCCTAAATCCCTTCTCTGTGCTGTAACTTCCAAGAAAACCTTACTGTGGCCTTATCCTGTCTTGCTGAACTTCCATCTGCTCATTATGACTTCATTTATGGCCCCAAATATTTTACTCCTTTAAGATTTTGTGTGTGTGTCTGTCACTTCATTTGGTCTTCCAGGACTTGGGAAATAAACTGTCAGTTCCCTTGTGAATTTGTTATTAATGCAGAGCACACTGGAGAGAATATTGAGCTAGCTCAAGTACTGAAATAATCTGACTACAGAGGCACAGCAGCATGTTTCAGACTGTTGCATTTGAAAAACAGATGGTTTTGCCTTCAAAAGATAGTGCAAGGAAGAATGACTGTAATTGCCAGTGAAATATGAACTCATCTCCTCTGTAAACTGTACAAGTTTATTCCTTGCTATGTACATTCCCTGCTGCTTTTCTTCAGTGGGATTTTAAATTATTCAAGTACACTAGCTTCAGCTTCTCCTTATTTTCTCAGCAAACATGTATTCAAATTGCTAAAAAATAACACAAGTGCATTAAAGATGATTTTTTAAAAATTATTTTCTTTTTACAAGGTGATGGCTACTACATGGCAGTTCCAGCTTTTGTGGGGCAGAAGAATGATTTGGGGCGTCTAAAACTTCTCCTCACTGACCTCAAACCAAAGAGCAGCTACTGCTTGATTTTCAGTTATCGGCTTGCTGGGGAGAAAGTGGGAAAGCTACGAGTGTTCCTGGCAAACAAAAAAATGGCTCCTGTCTGGGAAGAGAGCAAAGGAAAAGATGAAAAGTGGAGAACTGGAAAAATAGAGATATTTCAGGGGGCTGAAACAACCAGCAGTGTGAGTATAACAGTTTAAAAGCCAACTACCATGACCGACACGCTGGTTTAATTTCCTAATTCTCAAGTGTTCCACCAACTGTTTTATAGATATCAGCAATCAAAAGGCTTATCTGAAATGGCAAACAGGAGCCCATACTTTAGGGGATATAAAAGTTATCACCTGATTGTAATTCAGAACTGAATCACCCCAATTGGTTAGAATACTGATGCCAGTAATTCTGTTATTTTGTAAAAATACTGCATCACATGATAAATTAACACAAGTAAATCTGGCCTTAATAGCTCATGCAACAGAAGCATACATACATGCCTGGAAAAATGAAGTTTCATTTCATTCAAACCACACTAAACCAGACCATTAGAGCAAAAGCAGACATCATGTATAATCAAAGGGAGGTCATCACCTTAGGAGTAGGGCATACTAACAGGGAACACTGATGTATACCTGAAAACTGCCTCAATCAGGACTTCAGCCAGTTCCTCCTTGAAATTCTGGGGCCTGATTTCCATTTGTGTGATGGAACATTTTCAATGCTCTGCTAAGGCTTGTACTGAATAATTGAATACAGTGAATATAAAGGAAATGCAAGCCCTTTTCAAGGTCCTTTGCACAGCTGGAATGGTGTAGAAAAGCTCCTAAAGAAATGAGAATCAGACTATAAAATAAAAGCCCAGATATCCTATTCCTAAAAATAATCCTCCTCTTTATATATAGTATACATACTATACTCAATACATACGAGAGAGTGTAAATCTATATAGAATATACACACAAAACCTGAGGATCCAAACCAATCAGAAATGAACAGTTGTAATATCTTCAGTAAATGAAATGCATGAGCATCATATGCTGTGATAAAACTACATTATTATAAGAGGATTTCACTCAATTTGCATTTTTTGTACAATAACAGTAAATAATCTTATTAAAGTAATCCATCTGGTATTGTAAATCTGTGCAGAGGATTTTAAATCTACTTCAAATAATGCATAAAAGCTTTAAAAATGGCAAAGATTCAAGTCATTAAGTCCTGTGTTGTAATAAAATATTCTTCATTTATAGCATTATAACTAATTAAGCGTTACTAAATGGTTGGATAAACTACATTTTCATCCTTAATACTTATCTTTTCTTATGACAGGTCACTTTTGAATCAGAACGTGGGAAGGGTAAAACTGGAGAAATTGGAGTGGACAATGTTACACTAATTTCTGGTCTATGCCCAGAAGACACCTGATAATGGACATTTGAGTATATCAGATTTAATCCTATTTTTCACATTTGCCTTATTAGTAGTGTATTTTTGTATTCTTTTCTTCATAAAAAACCAAAACTATAAATTTGTGCCTTGAATCTAATGCAACAATGCAAACAGACTGATGTGCAAGATGCAGATTACACTTTTTAATGAGTTTTTCTGATTTTAATACATGCATTGAGTGTAACACTACTGTATTTTATAATTCAAGGTCAGGGTTTCTGAAGTATTATTTGTCTAGCTTTTTTACAAATTCTACATGCTTTTAGTTCCTAAAAATCTTCTTGAGGCTATTCATTAATCTTCTATTTCATTTCTTCTACTCCATGAGAACATAAAGCAGTGTTTAAAAGGATGTTACTACTTCTGGTGACATAATTAACTTCTTAGTGGGTATGTTGTTCCAAAAATCAGTATCCATCACCCTCTGTGCAGTAAGGTAATCACACACAGAACCAAGGTGTTTGTTTATTTAAATACTTGTGCATAGATGAGTGCTAGGTAAATCCACAAAGCCAGCACACCAAGCAGAAATTAATTGACCATTATTTATATGTTGTTAATCTTGATATATTCCACTTACCTAATATATATTCAGTGTTTACTTCTCTACTATTACTGAGTTGTGCTGAGCTGGTTTCTTATCTTGGGCAGCTTGGTGGGCTCCAGTGTTTACTATTGTACTATTGCTGAGCTGTGCTGAGCTGGCTTAGAGAATTTCTTCTTATCTTGGACATCCTGCAGTGGCACACCCTTCCTCCCAAATTTTATATACCCCTCTGGGTCTGTGAGCTTTGAAGCATGTCAAGCCCTAATCTTTAATAAATTAATTCTATTGACAAATAATTTATCTTTGACATGAGGTAAATATTCAATCTATTGAACAAGAAGGAAGAAAGTGATCATTTCCTTTTTGATGGAGCTAAGCAAGTTTTAAGTGGATTCATGTCTTTGAGGAATATTTTTATTACCAATAAACTATATAAAATACCGTGATTGTCATCAGTGTCTTTGAGTCACACAAATCAGTGTTAAGAAATGATCCCTTTACAGTTTTATAACCAATTTATGTTCACCATTAATAGATGATGTTACCAACTGGCAGGGAAAAACAAGAGCAAAAAGAATGACCCATTATTAATGTTTAAGAAGCTCCACATTATGTACTGACATTCAGGAACAAAAGGCTCCTGCTGGATTGCAGGCCTACTTTACCCCATTAGAGGTGAGAAAGAATGATTTTCATTGTCCAGGAGACAGTATGACCTAGTGGCCACAAAATAAGGCTCCTCTTACACAATTGAAAAAAATAATCTTTGTTGTGAGTTCCTTCATGACCCTTCAAACACCAACAAAAGAAGTGGGGATTATCCACCATCCCCAGGAGCAGGAAGGTGAGCAGAACTTTCCCCCACAGAGCAGAAGCTGCCATCCACTGCCATGCTTGCCCATGCTCACAAGCGCAGGTCAGTGTACACAGACACATTTGAGAAGGAACCAGAATCCACGTTACATCTTTTCTGAAAGGAAGTCTAATGACAATGCTGTGGAAGAGAAGAACACTGTTTTTGTGTTGTGATGTTTGCAGAATGTATTTAATGGTCTGGATTCTCAGAGAACAAAGAAGCCCATGGAAAAGCCCACTGGTTCAGGTAATGTTCAGTTAAATCCGTGTGCGTACATTTTCCTCTTGATTAGCTCTGTGTATCCCCTTCCAGCCTGGCTGCTCACTGCTTATTCTTAGTGACTCTCCTATCTTAGTTTTTGTATGAAGAAGGGCACATCCAAAAAAGACTGAATAGAATTTTATACTCCAACATTGAAGAATTTTGAAGAATTCAGCCTAAATGAACCAACAAAAACACTACACCGGTTCAAACACCTTGAATTGGACTCATGAAGCAAGTCAGGGATGCTTGAGAGATTTCTTGTTGAAACACAGTATTTTTGTACTGTGCACACAGCTGAGGAAATGGTCGGCAAAACTGAAATATCTGGAAAGTTTACAATGGCTATGTAACCAGGAAATACATCTTTTTTGTTAAACCTGGTTTGTGTTATCAAACAGATGCTCTGGGAAGTGTACCTGGACTTCAGCTTTGACATGGAAATCTTTTTCCTGGTGTCTTTGGAGTTTGAGGAAATTGCAGGAAAAGGAGTTGGGAAAAGCAAACTCTATTTTAAGGGCGAAGATTCTGGTAGCTTCAAAATAAGGGCAAAGTTCTTTCAGTATCAAACTGGATGTTGACTGTGATTGATCTCAGGATGCTTGAATAAGCTGATCACAGTGAGGCGGAAAAGTGAAACAAGTGTTTTTCTGGATTCACTCCACCTTGTCTGACGCTGAAGTTGAACTATTCCTACTGAAAATCAAAAAATGAAAGTTCAGTTTTACTGAAGTAAAATTCTGTGTCTAGCTTCAAACAGCAATAATTTATGCAGCACCTCTAAATATTAAGAAGCCTAAGAATCATTACAGTCTTGAGCACTGCAGTGTTTGAGAGCAAATGATGTATGTATGTGGAGGAAACTGAGTCCACCTAAAAAAGTGCATATGGGCATTTCTTGAATGGGCAGTTACTGGCCGTAGAAAGATAAATACTGCCTGTGGAAGGCATAATGTCCAAAGAGGATTCACTCAATACACAAACAACAGAGAGTAAACACAATGAATATGGAGCTAATATTTATTTATTGTGGGTTGAATCATAGTCCACCATGAATCATCACTGGGACCAATATTTTACTGGCAGAATTTCATCCAAAAGTCAAGTCAAAATGATTTAATATTTCATGGAATGAGTAAGAAAATTATTTGCACAGATCTATACCAACTAACTGCACTAGCTGCCATAAGGCTTTCTGTACTAGATGCAGAAATGGTTTATTTTTTGTTTGCAATGGATTATCATACAAGAGATAGCTTGCATCATAGCAGATCATAATTCTAGCATAATAAATTCTAGCATTTTTGGTTGTGAATAAATTCAAAGATAGCTCCTGCAGGAGGAGCAAAATAAATCCATTCTGTATAGACAATCATATAAACCACATCAGTGCATCAGCAAATTAACTGTTATTGTTTGCAACATTCATTCTGAATTTGCAGATTCAGAATTCATTCTGAAATTTGCCCTTCTGCTTAGAGCAAAACCTACATGTTTCTCCTTCAGATGAAAACAGTTAAAGGAAGTATTATGCTTTTAGTCATTAATGCCTCAAAATGTTCCTGACAATTTTCCATTACTGTGAAATCCATTATTTGCTTAATTATTTTAGACAACAAGGAAACTGCACTGGTGGTATTTGAGCAAGTTAAAGTTATGCTGTAATCAAGTGGTTTGAACTTTGATAACATCATTTGTAACTCTTAAGTCTGATAACACACTTTAGAGACGACTCTGCCTGCATGTTAATGGAAAGAAAAAAGCTTCTAGCTAATTGCCCAAGTCTATACTGCATCTTTTAAATGCTACTCAACAGATGTGATAACTTAATCTTGAATGCTGTAACAAAAGGTTTGAATCACTTTTCTTCAGCTGCCAAAAGAACTAACAGGGGCATTTGATTTTGACCATGGTGAATACATGGAAATGCTGAGGCATGTTCCCAAAAGATGGTTATCTTTTGACCTGCAGTTGAAAGGAACTTAAAACATTTTCCAGCTATTAAATGTTATTTTATATATTAAAAAATTATTCCCAAATGCAATTTTTCAGGATCAAAAAGATCAAGATAATGAAAAGAGATTTTTCAATGACTGCTGTTCATACTTACTTCATAATTGCTATATTGTTAATGACAGATTCATACAACTGCATGTACTGGAGGTATTGTAACTCATGACAAAATATTGATGAAAAGGTAAATAGCAATGAAGCATGAGTAATCTACTTGGTCATAAGTGCAACTGTTACATTAAAGCTCATCAAAGCGAAAGATTTTTATTAGAAAAGAATTTCTCATTTCAACAGTTACTAACCTCTCAAATACCTGACTTCAAAGTTTGATTTCAACAAAATTATACATACAGTCCCTCAGACCTCCCCAGGTCTTCAGGAAGGGTACATTATACAACTGTTGAGAGAACTGATTATTAATTTTTTATTTGAGGAATACTAAGCTGGGGAATATTTAAGCCTTCTGTGATTCAGTGATTTTTTTTAATAGCCTGATACTCTTAAAACCTCCCAATTTCTTAGTATTTCTGTAATGCCTTATGCCAATTTCTATTTCAGGTATACTGCTGAGCAGAAATTTCTCTTTTGACAAATTTGAGAAATAATTTTAGAAGTGATCCTTTTAGGTCCTCAGATAAAAGCTAACTTAAATCACATATTTAGAGTGTTTTATTAAATAATCTAAAATAAATGGAAAATATTTCAAAGCTAAACATTATGTAAAATAATAAAATATATGATAAGCAATTAGTGTATTTAATTCTGATAGAAGGTCTGAGTTAAAGGAAACAGCATGTCCCTAGACATGCCTTAAAACAGCATTTAATTCTTCTTTTTTATATGCTTCCTTTTACTTCCATGAAATGATGGTACTTCTCCAACAAGTAGGATGGTTTGCAGGAGCACTAAATAGCTCCTCATATATGTTCTGACAGGGCCCAAGCCTCAGCTCTCCCTCAAATGATTCCCATGAAGAGCCTGGAAGTCAAAATGCTCCAGGAATGACTCCCAGGAGGCAGTTCAAATACAGAACTGCCACATTTTTGTTGTTTAGAGGAGGTGGCATGTTTATTTTTCTGCTGTTTGTTCTTCAGAAAGACAGTAGCAAAATTAGCAGCTCACTGAGGCACTTGAAACCTTTGTCCAGAGCTGACCATCTGCTCCATCACTTTCTACTCCTGTACAGTGCTTGACTTTGATGCCCAAAATCTGTTTGCTGAACTGGACACCTCTGGGGCTCGGTCAGTAAATCTGACTTAGGCAAATAAAGCCATCAACCAGAGTCTAACTTTGATTTCTGGCTGATAGCAGTTTAATTAGTTTAAATTAGCAGTTTAAATTCCCAGGGTTTGATTCACTGCAGGTTATTACAGTTATTCTAATCCCTGTGCTTTGACTCAGTGCAGTATTATATTTTCTTGCTACATTTGATATCTTAATTCATGGTACTTTTGTGTGCTGCACAAGGATTTGTCTTCCCACTTGAAAAACAACTCAATTCACAATTATACAATACCTTAATAAACAGAACTCACAAACATGATAAAATGGTACAAAATAATAATAAAAATTTTAGAAATACATGCCATAAAGTAATTAGAAACAATATATTTCAAAATCACCCACAAAAACACTATCCTTCCCTCAAGCATTAATTTTATTCTAAACTAAGTATAATGTTAACAGCTGATTTTAAAAGTGCTAGAACAGATACTGTACTCAAGAAAGCCACATGTTCACTTACAGTGAGTTAATCATTAGCATCACCTTCCTTCCTAGGATGTAAATATATGGGAGTCCTAATTTTCTTTGTCTTCTTTGAAACTGCCAGGATTTTAAAACAGTCACCCTTTGTAGAGGCAAGGGGGCACTTGTGGACTGGCCCAAGTATGTGCACTATTGAAAATGCATGTGAAGGTGTGAATAGCAATATAATAATGTTTGCCTTTATGGTTCAAGAGAATTAAACTGAAAGGTGGCTGCACAGAGTCTTGTGATAGGGAATGACTGTGCAAGCAAATGGGATATGAAAATTAATTGTGGGTCACCACAAGTCATGGAATAGGAATATCTATCTTCTTCTTCTAAAGAATCAATCTACTTTATACCTATATAGTCAGTGGCCACAAATTGCTAATACCTCTAAGGGAAATTATCTGGGAATGACTGCATTTTCTTCTGGAAACTCACCTGCACTGAAAAAGATCCAGTATATTTTTCCCATATTTCCTGTACTGGCACTGCAGTCCACCAAGTCATGTAGTGGTGGGACACAGGATCATTTTGTAGCTGATCTACTTGCTGGTTCCTTCAGGAGGAGAGTCAATGGACTAACATCCCTGTCATTACTGCTTGAGAGCTTTCTTTAACATCCAGTGACTATTTCAAGAGCACTGTGTGTATAGAAACAACACCAGGGCTGCTACAACAAATTCATATTTGGTGCACCAACACCAGACTGGTTCACTGCCTATGCATAGTAGAAAAGGAGAGACAGACAGCTGCTTATCTAAATTTCCCTCAAGTGAAGTATTCTTCAGTGCTTAACTAAGCAAGTTACTCAGATGGCTTCATAACACTCCACTGCCTCTGGCAGAATTTCTTCATAATCCTCCAATTCAATTTCAGGTCTTCCAGGTGGTATGATACCCCCACCATGTACTGGAACTCCTGCCAGGAGGAAGAGCCAGGAAATACATGGGGAATAGCTCTCATCAGCATTATCCAGTTAACTTTCTGTGCATCATCCTTATAATCCTAAATTCAGCACATTCCAGTGTTACAGAAAATGCACAGGAATCTCAAGATATGGAAATAAACAGCAGGGGCAGACACATCAGGAGAGCTGAGCAGGATTACTGACAAGCTCATCCACTGCTCAGTGCTGGAGCTTTATCTCATCACACAGAAGCAACATCAGTTCAACTCCAGCCTAAAAAAATCCGGGGCCTCATCCACCTCTCTCTCAGAACTGGGTCAGAGCCTAAAAATGTGAAAGTGTCTCTTGAAATGAACAGCCACTCAAGAAGTCAGTCTCTGTGTGAATCAATACACTTCAGATGCTGTGACTGAAAGTACTCCCATGAAATGAAATATGAGTCCCAAAGTATGGCCCAATTCTTCCATTTTCAGAGTCTATGAATATGACATATAGGATTCCATTCTACATATCATTAAAGATGGAGGGAGAAGACTGTTCAAAACACTTTGTGTTTGTTAGGTGCCAATTTAATTTCATTTTATTTCAATATATTGCTTTGCCTTATATTTGCAACCCATATTATAGGATTTTACTCCTCACTTGCTAGTCAAAAGATAGGGAGCCTTTTCAAGAACAGAATCACATTTCTAAATTTGGGTTTTTTGGGTTTTTTTTCTTTTTTTTCTGGGAACTCTAAAATCAATACAATACCTTCAGGAAGGTAAAATCAGATTACTGACAGCAGAGGGCAACACAGATCTCATTAGTGAATAAAACCAAAACCATGTATTAAAAAATCATAACAGCATTTTACTGTGTCTGAGTATAAACCCCAGCATCATCTATAGATTTGCTGTAGAGCCAAAATTCTGGAAGTAGTAATCTCTTAAAAAATCATTTTGAATACTTATGTGAAATATATGTGAATGAAGAAAGCACTGCAACAAAAGCAATGACAAACACCTTTACTTTGACTAAACTACATCTATCTTTAGATGTTTACTGCATAATCAGACATGTCCAGTAGACTTCATCATATTCACAAGCTGTAATCCTGTGAAATTTTATAATATTTATTTCCTTTAACTCTGTGTATACCAATAGCTCCATTTAGCACCCAAAAGACTAGTTGGTTATACCAAAAGTATCGCAGTACCACGTTGAAAACAAGAAGTTTACAATGTTTTTTCTTTTTGTTCTCTGTTAGCCTTAGGTCTGGTAGTCTTTTTACCTTGTGTGTCACACTGCCTCTCCAAACCATGTTTGCTCAGGAAGGACCATATCATGACTGAAGCTAAAGTTTAAAATCACATGAATGTCATTTGTTTTTCATTCATCTTAGGGCTGAGAGTGTTATAAATACATGTTATAAAACTGGCTTTTTGCAAATATTAAAATGATTGCTAAATGTATACTGTTAAAATCACTTTGCTTTTATTTCTATTAACAAACCTTACACATAGTAATAGTAGTAGCTAATATAGTTATTTGTAAACTGTCTGCTTAGTTAGGATAACCAGTAAACATGAACTAAGGACCCTGTTACTAATATGCCAACTGTCAGCACTTGCCATCAGAAAAAAAAGTATAAACCAAAGTCCAAAGTGAAAGTAATTTAAAAAACGGATTAAAACACAGCCAAGAAACACGCATGCTCTAAAAAGGCAAACCCAAAGAGTGGCCATGCTAAAATATAAAAACTAAACTAAAATAAATATTGTTAAAAAAATAAACTAGTTTATAGAAAAAATGAATATGTATAATAGTCTATGAATATGCAATAGGTTAATATAATAGAAAATGTATTTTTTAAATGTCGCTGAGGATAGTAGGGGTGCTCTTAGCTAAGTACCAAGCATCCATCTATCTCCTATTATCTTTTTATTAAACTTTTAAAATTTTACCAAGAAAGTACACCTCATTTTTCACAAGAGGAACGTGGTGGGGCTCCCCCAGCCACGCAGACGGATTCAAAGGAAGGCCATGCCTGCACAGCCTGTCCCTTTCACTCAGCCACGCCGTGTGCCAGATCCATGCCCGGGATGGCCGGCAGTCCCAGAGGAATCCGTGTCCTCACACCTGAGCCTGCAGGGCACAGCGAGTCATGCCCAGGGCTGCTGCCCTCTCTCAACCATGGCACCGAGTTCTTTCCAAGTTCTTTCCACGTCCAGACTTTCCTTAAACACCTCCAGGGACGGTGACTCTGCCGCCTGCTTGGGCAGTCTATTCCAGCATCTAATCACTCCTTCTGTGAAGAAATTATTCCTAATGTCCAATCTAAATGTCTCCTGGCACAGCTTGAGGCTATAACCTCTCATTCTGTCACTAGCTGCGTGGGAGAAGAGACCGACCCGCAGCTGGCTACAATCTCCTGTCCGGTGGTTGTAGAGAGTGGTAAGGTCAGCCCTAAGCCTCCTTTTCTGCCGGCTAAACAACNCCCCGCTGCGGAGGTGAGCGGCCGGCCCTGCTGCGGGGCGTGCGGAGCAGCGCTGTGCGTTTATCGGGGGCAGCGGGAGTGCGGCCTCCCCGCCTCAGCAGTGCCCGGAGAGCAGCCGCCCTTGCCTTGGCGGTGCGGTCGGGGGAAGCCGCAGGAGGCCCAGCTGCTCCCCAGCCCTGGTTTGCCCTTCAGCGCGGTGCAAGCCCCGGCTGGCCTCGGGACCGAGGGGAGCGGGGAGCAGCGCCCCGAGAAGCGGGGTTTGGTAGGGAGGGCCGTGCTCGCTTCTCCTGCCCCGGCTGTGCAGGGCGGCATCTCGCCCCTGAGCCGGACAGCAGCGGGTCAGAATTAAGCTAGACGAGTCCGGGGATGTGTTACAGGAACGGGTATGAGGAGCCAGGGGAGGTATAGTTTGGACANCGCTCCCTGGGCCGCTTCCCTTAGGACACACGCTGCAACCCTTCACAGCTCCGCCGCCCTTTCCTGGACACGCTCCAGCTCCTCAGTGTCCTCCTGGAGTGAGGCCAGCAGCGGGCACAGTAGTCGAGGTGGCCTCAGCGGTGCCGAGCACAGGGGTAGAATCGATTCCCTGGTCGTGCAGCCTACGCTATTTCTGGCACAACGGGAGGCGGTTCCTCCTTCCGGGGACACCCCGCGCCCGCAGCGGGGCTGCCCAGGCCCGGTGTCCGGCANCAGATGGTGAAGAATTAGGTGCTGGAATGGACTGCCCGGGGAGGTGGTGGAGTCACCGTCCCTGGAGGTGTTTGAGGATGTGGCACTCAGTGCCTTGGTCTGGGTGACAGGTGATGTTCAGATGATCTCAGAGTTCTTTTCCAACCTAATTAATTCCGTGATTTTGCGAAGTTTTAATGAAGAATTTGGAGAAACCCCCCGGGGTTAGCGTGCCCGTGGCATTCTGGATCCGAGTTGGAGCGTGCGCTGGCGCACCCGTGTCCTGGGAGCGAACACAGGCAGGGTGCGGGCCGGGCTCCCGCAGGTTTCGTGGGCTGGTGACCGAGGTGGAGGTTCGAGTGGCGATGCTCGGCTGCTGGCAGCGTGGACCTGACCCAAATCTCGGCCACACAAGCTGTCACCTGTGGCTGGCTTCCACACCAAGCGAGCGTCAGCTGCTTGTAAAAACACACGGCTGGGCCGCTGCTCCCACCGTGTAACTTCCCTTCGGGTTTATATCGAAAGGGGCTGTAATTCCACTCACAGGAGAGACTGACCTTGGAAGCTGCAGGATAGATATCTGTAATGATGCTGTTAGGGGAATTCTTTATGTATTGGGTTTATTGGTCTCAGTGCAGCACTGATGTCTTGAAATAAGACATGTACTGGCATAAATACAGGAAGGAGTTAAGAGTTCATGCTTTTAAATGTAGTATTATTTTAATAGTTAAATATATAAAAACCCATTTCATTTCAAGTGTATTTCACCCCTTGTTTGAACCAGTACATCATGGGTCTTTGATCAAGACTTTAAAGTATTAAGAAATTATTTACTTACACTTTTAAGTGTTCTTGTTTTGGAATAAGAAATGTCAGCAGACACTAATAGTGTTTTGCAAATACCATTTGTTTAAATCATACTCTTTAGCCATTCAGGATGAATGGCCTTTTCAGGAGCATAGATACTCTACTGCATACAGGGGATTTCTTTTTAAAGGAAAAAAGTTTTATAATTTTTCAGTGGAAAACCTGTAAAACAACAATAAAGTGATATCTGATCTAAGTATGGTCCTGGCAATGGAATGACAAATACAAATCGTATAAAGCCAAGACATAACTAAAAAAAAAAAAGAATGTTAAAGCAATGAAAAGACAGTGTTCATCTGAAAAATGACGAAAAGCTTGCAGGAGTTCATAAAACATGTTTTTATTACTTAAATGTTCCATTTTTATATGAATTTGCCTGCACAATTTTCCATAAAAAGGCATTGCAAATGAAATACTTACCTTTGCTCGTAGTCTGCTAGAAATGAATTCCTTGCTAGTTGTATATGAGTAAGAATAATCTTTGAAGTTATTTTGTCAAGGAAATATGTTCAAGAGAAAGAATTTGCTTTCTCTCCAAAATTATTCATAATTTCTTTCTAAAGTATTAAGTAAACAAATGTACTTTGCATGAACATGTCTTAAGTACATTTTTACTTTCTGATTTAGGCTTCTGTCTTCAAGACAGTCTTTTTTGTTGTATTTCTGTGCCAGTGCAGAGCCCAGTGAAAGAAGGAAGTGTGATCCACCTCAGAAAGCTTGTTTTGATTGAGGTTGTCCGGGGTTCAAATAGGTACATCTGCAAGAGGATGTTATAATTCATGGATGTTATAAATATTCATGGAGACTGAAAAATAGATGGACACGTAAGAAAGTTTGATGAGAGCTCTCACTTAAAAGCCAACGTTAAACCTGCAGCTCACAACACGTTCTTCTTTTCTGTAGGTTTAAGAAGTGCTGATTCTCCTTGGGTAAATGAACAAGAAATTAAGGATGAAATTGGAAAATAGTGGAGGAAAGCTGTAAGGCCAAGAATGAACATGAAAGGTAATATCTTTATAGGTAAACAGGGAAAGAACTTTTAGTCTTTTGTAGTTATAATAGAACACGTAAAAGTTTGAATTTTTTTGAAGTACTAGCTGCTGAAGCTATGTTGTACATAATAATGTAACCTTTCCTTTTCAAAAAGGTACAAACTAATCATTTTGTCTGTGGTGGAAAGATGGGAAGATTAGGGGCTTACAACTTTAAAGAAATGCAGAGCAATTCCCATTTGTTTTTTCTAAGAGCATTATAGTATAAGCCCATCTAATGTACTGGGAACTTTGAATTATGATTTCCCAGTCTTTGGAAGACAATGTTACAAATGCTTCCTGTGTACAGACGTTGAGTATAGAGGGAGCAGAGCAGGTGAATGATACAATCCCGGTGGTGTTGAAAGAGCACTGGAACATTTAATGAACTGAAACTGTTACCTGTAGAAGACAATACAGTTGAAGTATGTTGAAGAAACTGACTTCTACTTGGAGATGTTACAGCCTTCCTGAAGTTTTTTGGCTGGTTTGCTGTCTGAAGTGATTGGAAATACAAATATGAACATTTGCATCCATCCAGATGAACAGTTGGGAGTTGGAAGACTAAACTATATTGCATAAAAGTAGTTATTTAGTAAACTATGACACAAATCTGCTTAGATCATATTTCTATTGCCAGGTATGTTTCTTGATTGAGGAAGAATGTTTATAATATCCTCTTGCTGTGGGAAAATAGTGAAACATTGTTCATGTTGTCTGTCAGACTTAACAACAATTCTTTTTTGTTCTAATACCTGTTATTGTTGGAAAACCATGAATGTTAGGAAATGAAGCAGTAATTTCACAAAGTGCAAAAACCTTTCACACAGTGAAGTTTTGGTTAAGTACTGAGGCAGGTGATGTTAAAGGGTTGATATTAGCATTTTCTGCTTGGCTTAGCTTATTCGGGACGTTGGGAAAATGACAGATGTATTTCTAACAAGCTTGGATTTTTATGCAGATTTATTCTGTACTCTTTAGCTTGCAGGAGACTCTGTTAATATATAATCACAAAAATTATTGTATGGTTTGTGAAAAACTGTGTGCAGCTGCACAAAAAGCCTGAATCTCATGATAAACTTCACTGTAACAGTTCAGCTTATTTAGTGCAAAATACACACATCACAATCTGTGTCTCTACCATAGCTAGGTAGCATGAAGTCATGTCTGAGTCATCTGCTGGAGTTCCATTCAACGCGCTTCTCTTCCTACATAGTCACTTGAGGCCAAAATGGGAGTTCATGTTTAGAGAATGTGCCCTGTGTGTCAAAAGGCTGATGTTTGACCTGCTTGAAGCCCCAGCTAGTACCTCATACTGACAAGTCATGGAAAGTGGCTGAGAGAAAAGGGATTCCTCTGCCAGCTTTGACAAGGCTTTGCCATGAAAATTTGAAAAACCAGAGAGCTACATGGAACATTTCTGTGACCTTGTGCTCAAACTAGGAAATGGATTTTAGAATAGTTACTTCATATTGAAAAATAATCTGGATGTACCTTGGAGAAACTAAACAAATGTTTCTTTATGTGAAATGGTGCAAATTTTAAATTTGCACTTTATTTATACATAATTACCAATAAAAATTTTGATGACATCTTTCAGAACTATATATACATTTTATTATTGCCTCCTGAATTATAATGTATTAGAATGTATTGTGAGTCTGTATATCTATCCAATTGTGGAAGAGATTAGCTAATACCTCCACTTGATACTTGTAATCTGTAACTCGTTAAAAGTAAATTTCGTATTTTTTTAACTCTTTAAAATTATTTTAATAACAAGATTACAATATCAATAAAAATAAAGATTTCGTCTCAGTGGAATATTGCATTACTTGTAATACTTGCAATGTTTCAAGTAGTTAACTACTTCATTCAGTAGAAAAATTCATGTGGTTAAGGAAGACAAGCTTTAGGAAAAGCTAAAATATCTTCTAGTGTGAATCAGTTTAACTGCAAATTAAGTTATTAAAAAGAGCCATTACCAAGGTAATATCTCTGCTGCAGTGTGCATCTTCTCTAACATCAGCACAGCATCCTAGAACTCAAAACAGCTGTAGCTGTTCAATTTGTAAAGTATTTTCTCATTTAGTTTTTGCCATGGAACAAGTCAGGGTTTAATTCATCTGGTATAGCTGTAATATACTGAACCTTTTCATAAGCTCTAGCTTACATCCTGATGTCAAATGAAGCCAGTGGCTAAGCAGTCTGGTAAGGACAACAGCTTTTCCTATCTCATTAAGGACATGCATGTTTGATCTTATTAGAAAAATGTGCTGACAGCTCCGCATTAGAGTTGATCCCTGAGGCTTGAGAATTTCATTATGTACTCTATTGATTGTTTTATTTAATTTTTTTAAGAATACAAGAATTCAGTTTTAATTAAATATTGGGGGGTCTAGAAGAAATAACTCAAACTAAAGATTAGAAATTTGCCTTGTAAAAGAGAATACTCTGTGCATCTACACATGAATGTGATGCACTCTGCCATCTCTCTTCTTCAAACTTGCTAATTTGGGAAAAAAAGCTGTGGGAGAATCACAGAGAGAAGCACAGGGTCGAGACAGTATAGATCCACATGAGGTAAGAGTGCTGTAGTTCAAGCAGTTACTGATGTAAAAGATGCAGAACAAAGCTGCTTCTCCATTTTAGTACTGTGTACTCCAGTGCTTCTGGATCTGTGAGTGAGAGGTGGCTCTTGGTCAGTGAGGTGTCAGTGGTCATGGACAGTTGTTGTATTGCCTCAGTTATCACTGTATTCACTTAGCTTTCTTCATGTGACTATTCTTTGAAGATGTACTTCTGTCTAGTTCTGAATTTTTTAAGTGTGGGAGGCAGTCCTGTGGAGAGGCAGGAAGAGCTCTGATTTTTGCTGAGATAAAATAAAAGCTTCAGTAAATGGTTTCTTGGTGACATTGTTGATATCTGTTCTCCCACTGTAGATAGGATGAAGAAATGTTTTTGGAGTTAGAGGCTGCTGTGAGAATTCTCTGATTTCTGCTTAGGCTCTTGAATTTAAAAGATCATTTGATAATTTTCATATTTATATGGGATTTGGATTGCCCAAAGTAAGCTGGTGTTTCCAGGACTACGCTGTGCACCATCTCTGCCATAGCCTTAACATTTTTTAATACAATGTTTGCAGAACATTTATTCCACCATGTCATGGTTTAATCCCAGCCAGCAGCCAAGCCCCATGGAGCCCCACCAGCGAGATTGGGGAGAGAATTGGAAGGATAAAAAGCAGAAAACTCATGGATTGAGATAAACACAGTTTAACAGGGAAAGAAAGCAGAGCAAAACCAGGAATTCATTCACTGTTTCCTATAGGCAGGCAGCTGTTGAGCCATCTCCAGGACAGCAGGGACTGTGTAACAGTGACTTAGGAAGACAAACTCCATCACTCCAAATGTGCCCCCCTTCTTTTTTCTTCCCCCCACTTTATGTACTGAGCATGATGTCAGATGGTCTGGAACATCCCTTTGGGCAATTGGGGCCACCTGTCCCAGCAGTGTCTCCTCCCATGCACCCCCAGCTTCCTCACCAGCATGGCAGTGGGAAAGGTAGAAAAGGCCTTGGCTCTGTGTAAGCCCTGCTCAGCAACAACAAAAACATCTCCATCCCACCAGCCTATGTTCAGCACAAATCTAGAACACAGCCCCATACCAGCCGCTGTGAAGGAAAAAAACTCTACCCCAGCTGAAACCAGCACACACTGTCAGGAGTACTTGACTTCTGATCTTTGTCTGCACTGTGGTCTGGATTTTTTTCCAGTTACATAGAATTTCTTGGAGAAAAGCTCACCTACAATGGTGGTTGGGATGAGGGAGAAGAGGACAGCCATTCACCCTTCCAAGATATTCATACATACTTGCTTGGAAGCATTCTGAGTTTGTCTTGGTTTTTCAGGGTTAAGACAAAATGGACTATAGCGTTGTACAAGATAACACGTAAAGCAAAGACAAAGCATTTATCCCAAATGCTTTTGGAGAGGGCAGTGTTTTTCCTAGGGACTTGATTTGCACTTAACAGCAAGTGTCTCAGGCTGGGGCGTTGTTTGCTTGTTTGTTTGTTTTCTCTTAGTCATTTTGCTGTTTAAAAATGTTCTGATTCAACTTGGCATTATTACAGGATGGCCATATTTTAAACCTGAGGTAGCCTGATGTTTGGGGGTTTTTTTTTGGGTTTTTTTTTGTTTTGTTTTGTTTTTTGTTGTTGTTGTTGTTGTTGTTGGGTTTTTTTTGGGTTTTTTTTTTTTTAAGCAAACTGGCTTACGAGATTTTTATTGATTGTCATCATTTATTCTTGTACACACAACTGACTCATTATACCAGGCAGTCAGAGTGAGAGCTGGTAATGATTTAGCAAAAAAGTGCCTCATCAGCACAGCATTACAGAGCCTCATTGTAAATATGAGCCTTGTAACCTTCACTGTACACTTGGAATTCAAACAGATATTCTCATGCATATTTGGAAAGTCATGGCAGTCAGGTGAAGTCTCTGATGACTGGAAAAAGGGAAACATCACTTCCATTTTTAAAAATGGGAGAAAGAAAGATCTGGGGAACTACAGACCAGCGAGGCTCACCTCTGTGCCTAGGAGGAGTCGCCTAGAAGATGTGCTGAGGCACATAAAAGATAGAAGGTAATGCAAGGTAGCCAGCGTGGCTTTACTAATGGCACATCATGCCTGACCAATCTAGTGGTGTTCTGTGATGGAGTGATAGCAAGGGTTGACAAGGGAAGACTGACCGGTCTATCTAGACTCCTGTAAGGCCTTTATTATAGCCCCACATGACATCCTTATCTCCAGATTGCAGAGATGTGGATTTGATGGATGAACTCATTCCTGTTCAGTGGATAAGGAGTTTTCTGGGTGGATGCAGCCAGAGAGTTGTGGTCAGTAGCTCTATGTCCAGGAGGAGGCTGGTGACGAATGGTGTCCCTCAGGATTCTCATGGGACTGGAACCCTTTAATATCTTCATCAGTGACATGGGCAGTAGGATTGGTGCACCCTCAAGTTTGCAGATGGCACAACAGCAGGACAGCATGCCATCCACGTGGCCCTGGACAGAGCTGAGGAGTGGCCCATGAGCAGCTCGTGAGGTTCAACAAGTCCAAGTGCAAGGGGCTGCACCTGAGTCAGGGCAATCCCAGACATTAACACAGACTGGGAGAAGAAGTCACTGACAGCAGCCCTGCAGGGAAGGACTTGGAGGTTCCTGTGGATGAAAAGCTGGACATGAGCCAGCAATGTGCACTTGCAGCCCAGTGGCACCCTGGGCTGCAGCAAAAGCAGGGTAGCCAGCAGGCGGAGGGAGAGGATTCTCCTGCTCTACTTTGCCCTCATGAGATCCCACCAGGAGTGCTGCATCCACCTCTGGGGTCCTCAGCACCAGAAAAACGTGGACTTGTTCGAGCAGGTCCAAAGGAGGACCACAAGGATGGTCAGAGAGCTGAAGCACCTCTCCCATGAAGACAGGCTGAGAGAGCTGGAGTTGGTCAGCCTGGAGAAGAGGAGGCTTTGGGGAAGCCTTACTGTGGCCTTAAGATGCTTAGGCCTTAAGATGCTTATAAAAAAGAGGGAGAGAGACTTTTTATATGGGCAGATAGTGCCAGGCGAATGTCAATGGGTTTAGATTGAAAGAGGCCAGATTTATATTAGATGTTAGGAAGAAATTCTTTCCACAGAGAGTGATGGGGCACTAGGACTGATTGCCCAAAGAACAGGTGGGTGGCTGCCCTCTGTGGAAGTATTCAAGGCCAAGCTGGATGGGGCTCTGAGCAACCTGCTCTAGTAAAGAGCATCCCTGCACATGGCAGGGGAGTTGGAAATAGGTGTTCTTTAAGGTCCCTTCCAGCCCAAACCATTCTGTGATTCTGTCATTGCTAAACTGAAATGCCGTGTGCAGTTGTGGGAGGCTTGAGGATGTTTTCTACTGCAAAATATTGTGACACTGTCATTTGTTTGTTCTTTTTTTTACAGCTCTGCCTTAACAAAGATGCGTTATTCATTTCATAACTTAGAAAAAAAGTAGTCTTTCTCAGATTTCTTTTCTCTTAGAATTAGGAACACAGCAGAACAGTGCTGACTGAGTTTGATTCAGTTAATTTTATAAATACTTGCTCAGCAGCATTTGGCAAATTGCATTAAATCAGGTAGAAAAGCGGTCAAATTCCAAACTATAAAAAAGATCAAAGCTCAATGTACAGACAATAACTGGAAAAGGGATACACTCTTTCCCTTCTGTCTCTATCCCAGCATCTATGGACTGTGCACAGTTTGTTTGCCAAAATTAGGCAAATATGTACCTTAAAACTGTGAAGTCTTTTGAAGTTCTTAGAGTAACTGTTTTGTGTTTTCTTCACAGACTGGAGTTTCTCATGCACATTTCAAAAGATTCCATGGGTTTGCTATGCCACAGCTCCCTCAAGTGGTAGAATAATTTCCCATTTGCAATTGCAGCTTGATTTCTGTGACACGCTTGCATTCTCTTCAAAAGGTTTTGGGGCTTCTTTCAACTTACTGTTCTATCTGATTCATAACAGAAACATCAGAGTTCAAGGAACAGGAGTCTGAGCAGGGAAGAACTCAGGCTTGCTATACTTGCCATTGGACTTTGGCTAGAAAATACACTGCAGTATTACCACTGCATCAGTAATTTCAAGTCTCTGTAAAACTGAAAAACATGTTTTCTGCAGTTGTCTGACATAATCATGTTGTACCTTGATTAGGAAAGCAGAAAAGGTGGTTGGCTTTCAGACTTAATATGAAATGTAGTGTGGGTTTGCTGGTATTAATGAGCTTTGCTTCATCCTTTGAAAGAAAATGTGGTAGTAAAATGAACTGTTGGATTACTTTATTGTTCCTTATAAGTTCAGTAATCTCTATTTAATTTCTGTTTTTGTAAATCAATGACGTTTGTGTCAGCCTTGGTGATGAATTTGGTCCTTACTTGATTTATACGGCAACAAACATACAAACAACATTTTATTGTTTTCACCACACTTCCTTTTAATTTGAAAATGGAGATGAAATCTAGGCTTGAGTAGTCAGTGTAATATTTCAGTAGTTAGTGTAATATTTCAGAAGTATATATTGCTTTTCACCTTGAAAGATTTTAAAAAGTTTTTGCAAACTAGGTGCACACAACAAAGCTAGGACCATTTCAAGAACATTTTCCCTGCAGAAACCTCTCTGATGTCACTGATTATTGCCTTTATTCAGTGTTTTTTTTTCTGCTGTCTGTTTCTTATGCTTCTCCCAATTACCAGTGAATATCCATATCCATTAAAATACTTTTCCTGTTACTTTTACCTAACTTTGCTTTTTACATTTGAAGGGAGTCACTCCATCCTACCTCTTTGCTATAATTCGTACATTTTGAGAAAAGCATTTTCTTAGAAGTGCTTGTTTTGACTTAAATATTAGTAGTGTATTAGGTGGCTTAATTTCCAAAATTACTTTAAAATAATTGTTTATAATTTGACGTTCATATCATGATTTCAGTTTGTTTATTTAACTGCTGCCAGAACATTTATGAACTTGAATTTAATGTAGTGTGAACTTGAACATAGACTCCAACAGTGTGTGAGCATAATACAACACATACGTAGATAGACACAAGATCTGAAGGAAATGTGGAGTGTGCTGGAAGATGCAGAACTGATTCTAAGGCATGGGACAATCATACTGGCTTAACATCTGTCACCAGCTCTGCCCTGGATTGCATGGAAAACAGTAAATCAGCAGATAATTTTCTAATGTCAGCTTCTTGGTATTCTGGAGACAGGGAACTGTTCTTGCTTTGTGAGGGCTCTCGTACATGAAAAAGCTCTTCTTTCCTATTCACAGCCCCTGTGTTCCTGTAGCAGAATAAAGGAGTGAATGCACTCACATGTTCTTTTTAGTATGATGATGCAGAGGGCTCAACTTAAGTATATGAAAATTGCATCTTCTTTCTCTGAGCTTGAGACTTCTTAAGTAATAAATCAGTTTCTGTAATGACCATTATTGAGGTTTTACAGGACTTCAAAATGTAAGACAAGAGTGTTTAAATACAGCTTAAGGGAATGCTGAGAACATTTATTGTGGAGGATGAGTTGGTTCTGTTTCTATTGAAAAAAGTGAAGTCTTATCCTTTCTGTCCTTTTCTTTTGTGGAGCTCTGAGGTCCCACCTAAAGTTTGAATTTTTTTCTGTCATGCAAAAGCCAAGTAAGCTGGTGATGGTCATAGAAACAACAGTGTGCAAATTACCCAGCTGTCCTTTCTCTAGCCTTGTTCTCAGGAGTTTTCATCATGGAGACAATGATGCTGCAAGACACCAGCTTATGAGTTCCTTCCCATATGGATGTGTGTGGCTACCCTTGTCTCTGTCAGGCAAATGAGTTTTTCTGGAGTAGAATCGGGATGGATGCAATTTCGGACAAAGCACTGATTTCGTGCATGAACTTAGAAGACTAACTGCAGAAAAGTCACAACACTTCAAACACACCATTCATTTCTGCATTCTACACTTAATTGTTCTTTTCAGCCAGAAGAATAATGTTGGGAATATAAATTTTTTTTGAATACAAATTTGCAATAACATTGCACTGAACATTTTATGGTCAAAGGGCTTGATGAAAAGATACCAAAAGGAAATACTGTTGAAACCATGAGACTGCATTCTGAAGATACCTTTTGATTTTCCTTAATATGTGTCAGAATATATGGGAGCATGCTTTGATAATGCTACAGCTGCATGAAAATCTAGAGGGCTCTGTCCTTAACCTTTAAGAATTTTCAAAATTTGTAGATGTCAGTGTTTGGAAGCTGTTTTGCAGGTGTCACTGTTTTTGAGCTGCCCCATTTTGATAATCTGTCTGTAATATGATGCCAGAGCTAGTGAGGGAAAGGGCAGCAGTGGGACCTCAGGTAAAAGTCATGACTCAGACTTGCTTCTCTGATAGCTATAAGGACAAATTTTTGAAAGAGATGTAGCATGAACTCTTGTATAGCAAGTGAAAAGCTGAGGGTCATATAGGAACCAGAATGGTGTTTTGGGCTTCTGTACATCATTTCGAGAAAATGGTAGGAAACCCAGTGATATATACAAATAAAATAGTGTAAAATAGCATAAAATGAAAAGAAGGCCTTGTGTGAATATACAGAAGATGAATTAATGTCATAACTGCAGGAAAGGTGATGATCTTTTTTTTGTTTCCAGGTTTCAAAATGTCTGATCTAAAAAATATCGTGCACAGAACCCATTGTATAGAAAAATTGCTGTCTGAGAACAATTTGCAAGATATTGAGGATCATCTTAAAGAACTTGAAGATGCTGATATGACCGTAGAATATCTCCAGGGGACAGAGGTTACCAAGGCTGTATACAGGGTACTCAAGAGCTGCCCTTCAGGAGAGTTGAAAAAGAAAGCAAAGCACTTACTGTCAAGGTGGAAAGTACTTTACAAGAATAACTGTGCTCAGTCAATGCAAGTTAAAAAGTCAGTTTCTGAGTATTTGAAAGAAGAAATTGAGCCTCTCAGTGTAGTTGCTAGAGAACAGTCACTATCTGAAGGACCCTGTCAGCAGGAGGCATTAGATGGTACTAGTTCCAATATTTTGGACCCATCACAAACTCTTAAAAATGTGGTATGTAATCATGCAGAAGGCAGTATGAATCAGCATCCTTCTTTTGAGGAACAAAACACTGTTCATGAAGATTCTAAATCTGTTGCTAGCGAAGCAAATCTGCAGCAGGATCTGATGAGAGCTCTGAGGTGTAAATGTGTGGATCTTCTTTATAAAGCTTTGATTGGTTCTGCCAAAGATGAAGAAGAAACTATTAAATGGCTAGAGTTAGCTAAAGAAATTGAAGAACATGTTTTTGCTCTTCATGCTAAAAATGATAAAAAGTACAAAAATTGCATCAGAAGTAAAATCTCTAATCTTAAGAACCCTAAAAGTTGCCACTTAAAGCATAGCCTTTTTTCAGGAACTTTGAGCCCAAAGGCTTTTGCTGAGATGACAGTGATGGAAATGGCCAGTGATGAACTGAAACAGCTCAGGGCTCTGTACACAAAATCATGTGTTCAGGAACATCAGCTTCCACAGGTTATTAATGGCACACAGACAAACAAAATAAAGTGCAGACGCTGTGAAAAATTTGATTGCACTGTCACCATGATTGCCAGAGGAACTCTCTTTCTTCCAGCCTGGGTGCGAAACACAAATCCAGATGAACAAATGTTGACTTACGTTATTTGTAATGAATGTGGAGAACAGTGGTATCACAGCAGATGGATTTGTTTGTAATGCTATCCCTCTTTAAGAAGGGGCTTGGAAATGTCTATGAGAACATACCTCTGTTGAAATTCTGTAATTTTAAATTCTGTGCTGATAGTATGTGGGTGCTGCCACTAAAAACTGCAAAATCAGTTTTAAAAAACTGCTAAGGTATTTTTAAAGATGGCTGTAATGCATCTTACATGTTTTTAAGTAATGTAAATATGTAAAGAAATAAAAGGGTGAAGAGGAAAAAGTGGTTACGCTGTATCTGAGTGGAATATTTGCTAGTAAATCCATTGAAGTTATTCCAAGTGCTGAGTTTTTTCCTGAAGGGACTGGATGCTTGGATTTTTTTTTTTAACTTCAGGAGAAGTTCTTTCACAGAACATAAGTTTCAGTAAACAGTAAACAAACTGTTTCCAAAACTGCAGTTCACATACTTGTGTGCATTGCAGAATGTTCAGCATGGATTCACTCCTTTTTGTGAGCAAGTGTTGGATTATTAAGTTGGTTTGAGTGGTGATTTCTAATAGGGAAAAAAAGAAACTAAAAGTAGAGCATTAAAGGGGGTAGAAAGCAGCTGACAAATGAAAGCAAGAATGAAATTCTGCTTTAGTGTTTTTAGAAGGAACACAGGACTTGTGACAGTCCATTAGTATGCAGGCCAGATTTACAATGTAAGATGATGTGTCCTGCTACTGCAAAGGTATTAATGCAGGATCAGACAATGGATTGTTTCAGAAAATGATGTAAATGTATTATTTGATTTATGTTTATTTAATAATAGTAATTAATAATCGTTAATAACTTTGGATATTCTCTCTGGAACTGGGACATACATCCTCAACTGAGAAAATTAGTATTTTTCTATAGCACACATTACCCACAAACAATGAATAGAAGAAAATCCAATAGCAGAAGTTTTTATACATATTTTTGTTCAAGAGTCAACAGCATTCTCACTGATCGTTTACTAGAAGTATTTATTTAAAAAAAACAGAATTCTTCTCCCTAAAGTAGGAGACCTGTATTTTTACTAATGCATTTAGCACTTCAAGGTTAAAATGTATCAGCAGAGCAGAGAAACCTGCAGAGTATTTGCTGGATGAATTGAGGACAGCACCCATCTGACTGTGACACAGCTCAGGCTGGTCAGCCCCTCTGGGCTGAGCTGCGTGACCTCTCAGAGAAACCAGTTGGAGGCATAAGATGAGAAAATAATAGGTACTGGCAAACTAAATGCCAGCCAGGACTGAAAGACAGGCCTTTACAGGGAAAATTATGCATAACGTGATATTGCAAAGGGACACTTAAACTATTCTACTGAAAAAAAAGAGGAAAAATCTTTCCATTGTGTGAAGGGCTAACAATTACATTTCAGCAGCATTACTTAGATTTTTATAATGTAAAAATGTGTGATTTGGGGGAATTGCAGTGATGTAAAAGACACATTAAAGCTTTAGGTCAGACTAACTGGTTCAACTGTGTAACCAAGGAGTTACTATCTGGCCTGCCTTCCAGCCCTTACTTGTGTGCTGGAATTGATGCTTACAGGTAGTCCTGCTTAAGTGGCAGTACTTTTGTGTAAAGTGTTATTGTTAGCTTTCAATGAAACTACAGGAAAGCAAACACTCCTGTTTTAGTGGATCACCAAGCACAGGATTGTGTGCAGTCATTTTGAAGGTCATGGTCCTGTTGAGGAGAGCACCATTGTGCTGTGTCAGAACACCATGTAGCAGAAGACTTTATTTTAGCTATGAACTATGTATAAATAATTTCTGCCTGCAGTTGGTTTTGAAGCCATTCCAGTAACGTAGAGCTCATCCAAGTTTTATCTTGGCAAAGGGAAATATTACAAGGCATGGAGGGTGTTTCTGACAGAATATAGTTCAAGGGTAGAATTTGTATCTGTAACATTGACTATGTCTGTGACATAATATGTAGCATCATTTTCTTTTGAACTCCCCATCACTGAATGTGTAGCTGTGCAGGCTTAAAATATTTGGCTAAGATAATATGCTTTGTCTCAAAATGTCTTTAGAAAGCCAACTTGTAACTAGATAGTGTGTACAGCAGCAGGAGGGTATAGATCACTGGAGCAGAGGGAGTAGAGTCCAGAAACAAAAGTGAGAAAAATGACGTGCTTTGAAAAGTGAGATTCTTTTATGTTGTTAAAATCTTTTTTTTTCAGTTCGTTCCAGGTGAGAAAAAGATCTCTGAACTTTTTTAAGCAGAGACAATTAATTTGGGCATGATGTTTAGCATGTCTGTGCTGCTGCTCCCACAAGGAGTGTGTCATTAGAGGTGATCCCCACAAACACAGTACAAATACATGCTGAACAAGGCTAAAGTCTGTCTTTGTCTCCACGGGGTTTTCCAGAGATGCTGTAAATCCAACTCCTTCTTGAATCCTGTGATTTAACTGCAGCAGTAAGGTCTTAAACATAAACTCCCCTCAATGATCAAGTAGCCTGTAGATGCAGAACTTGTGATACATATCTTAAGAAGATGAGAGCTGATTTAACAGTGAATTTCACACAATTTTCAATGTAAAAACAAAGAGACTATTCTATATCTGAAGTGCCCTATTTATTGTAGTGAATGTCACTCCCTTAATGCCAGTAACAAAACTCCTTCTGGTTCCTAGAGATCCCCTGCCAGATCCACTTCCATCTGGTTTTTTGAGTGCCTTTTCTATCTTTGTCACATCTGTTTTACTGTGCACTTTTTAGGGAGGTACTTAGCTGCCGTTTGTTGTTTATAATTAGTTCTTACTTTCAAAACCAAAAGGAAATTTATGCTGTTTATTTTTCATTTAAAGTGTGCTCCTTTCCTTCTGCTGTACTATCTACATTTGCGACTAAAGCAAAGAACTGCAACTCTTTAAACAAACAAAAACAAAAACAAAAACAAACAAACAAACAAAAAAACCCACAAAAAAAAAAACCCAAAAAACCCCCAAACCAAAATAAAACAAAAAAATCAGCTCTTTTTTGTGCCAGGAAGGAAAGTTAGCTGGTAACAGGCTATGGTTAAGGAGCAAATATGTTGAATTACAGTCCCTCAGGGAATCTTCAGGGTGTAATGGCCCAATTCACTGACTGCCTGGAAGATAAGGAAAGAAACAAGAGCACTTTGATAATTTCTTGGATTGCTTGGGAGTTGGCTTGCTGCATTCTGGTATTACCAGAGCCTTAAAGGCAGATGACTTCATATCCCCTTATTTTGTACTCCTGTAATTCAGCCAAGAGGTGACAAAGTCATGTTTTACTGAGGCCATGTCATCACTTGCCAAGATGGGACATAGTCTCCTTGCCAACTGCAGATGGTAAAAAGTATTATTCACAAGGTCTTATTATAAGAGAGCTTTGCTGATACAGAACTTCTCCCTACTCACACAAAAGGGTTGCCCTTTATTTGCCATTGGATGTTTTTTGTGCTGTTCTCTCTGACATGGCATAACAACACTTCATGAATGCACCTCTGTGAACAAAATCCTTAATGTGCAAAGTCAGCTTTCAGATGGAAGTGCATATGAGGGAACAGCAAGGGTGGGTTACTGCACAGGGGGGCGAGCCAGGGGTGGATGGTGGGGGACAAGGCACACAGAAACAGTGGCTTCAGTTGAAAGGGTCACTGCCTGGCACCACCCAAGCAAGAGCAAGGCAGGTCCGGTGACAATAATCTGCCAAAACCCCAGAGAGAACCAGGCAAGTCTGGGGACGTGCTGTCGGATGGAGATTGGTGCACAAAGTGGGGTGCAGGAACAGGACCACCAGGCTTGTACAGTGTCTGAGCCAAAAGGGGGCTCCTGCTGCCAGTAGGAATCTGAAGCAGCTGCACTCACCAGCCCTCCCCCAGCCCTGTGCCCCCTCCTCACTGGGATGGTCAAACAGCAGCCTCAAACAGGGGCAGCCCCACAGCAGCCACCATTGGGAGCCTGCCTGTCTGCAGAATTTGAACAGGAGTGATTTTGGTGCACTTGTTTCAAACTGCAGCCTAGCTGGGGATGTTCTGCTGTCTGACCTCAGCACTGGCAGGTGTGCTTCATGTGACCTGCCCTATCAGAGGCATTATTTGTTCTACAATTTGTGTTGTTCTGTAGCAACTGCTGTGTTTGTTACATACATGGTATGTAACAGAATGGACACGGGGAAAAGGGCCTTAAGTTCCTGATCCTCCAGCACTCATGCATGTGTATTAACCATGAGAGTAACTCTATGATGCTCCATTATACTTATTAATCATAGGCATAGTAGCCAAGGTTACACCATGGTTCTTTTTTCTTATATGTTCCCATGTAAAGGAAATAAAAATACATCTTATCTGAGAAGTTCAAGAATTTTGTTTCTAAATAGAGCTTAAAAAAATGAGATATCTGGACAAGCTGAAGAACTGGGTTCAAGTGGATCCTCATGAGGATCAGTGAGGCCAAGTACAAGATGCTGTACTTGGGTCAGGTGTCAGTTCAGGCTGGGAGTTGAATGGATTGAGAACAGCCCTGAGGAGAAGGACTTGAGGGTGCTGGTGGATGAGAGGCTGGACGTGTGCTGGCAATGTGAACTTGCAGCCTAGAAAGAATCAAAAGCAATGTGGGCAGTAGGTTTTGGGAGGTGGTTCTGCTCCTCTACTTGGTACTGCAGTCCTGCATCCAGCTCTGGGGTCTCCAGCACAGGAAGGACATGGGCCTGTTGGAGCAGGTCTAGAGGAGGTCACCAAGATGATCAGAGGGCTGGAGCACCTCTACTATGGGGAAAGGGTGAGACAGCTAGGGTGGTTCAGCCTGTAGAAGACTGTAAAGAATTCATTGAAGCCTTCCAGGACCTAAAATGGGGCTTATATTAAAGATGGGGACAGACGTTTTAGCAGGGCCTGTTCCAGTAGGATGAGAAAGGAGCATACATCCAGACTAGACAGACTGACTATATTCAGGCTAGGAATTACTTTATTTACAACAAGGGTGATGAAACCTTGTAACAGGTTGCCCAAATTGATGGTGGCAGGGCTCTGAGCAATCTCTAGTTGAAGATGTCCCCTGCTCATTGCAGGGTGATTGGACTAGATGACATTTAAAAGTCCCTTCTAAGCCAAACTATCCTGTAATTCTAGATTTTCTCACATGTATCCAATGTGTTTCAAACAAAATCCAGAGTTGTTTCAAAACTAAAACACGGCAGCTTCTCCCAAAAAGGTATTAAGTGCAAAACAGAGTAATTATTTCCTCCACATCTAAAGGCAGCATTTTCTTCTTTATAAATCATAAAATAATGCCATAACTGATCAGAATTTATATACCTTAGAATTACCATAATTTAAAGTCCACATTCCTACCTCTCCAGCACTTGTATTTTATTCTAGAATTGGATGAAAGCAGATTCCAGGAAAAAAGCACTTAAAAATTTTTGAAGTCCATCTTTGTTAAATAAAAATGGATCTGGTATCACCAGATTTGCCTCTAGCATGGCCTGCCTTTTAATAATTCTGTTCCTCTCAGTAGGAGACATCTCCTTTTGATGATACTGAGATCTTGTTTTCCATTCCTTGGGCCACGTTGATGCGTGATCCAAAACAAGACAACTCCTCAAGTGGCAATTCCAGTCTGATTGCATCTGCCTTATGATCAGAAGCATGTGATGACTGCGTGAGCAAATGGGTGTGCTTATGCCTGTCATCACCTATTCCTCCTGATTGTGTGGGAACCTCTTTAATTTCTTGTTTTTTTCATTTTAATTATACTTTGCTCTCGTGGGGATGTTGTAAGAACATGGAAAAAACTCTTATCACTGATTCCTTTAGCTTTTTTTCCCTGTGATCTTGTTTAAACAGTCAAGCTGCTGTTATTCTGAATTACCACAGTAAAAAAGACTGCCTGTCTACTTTTTTAGAATAGCGTGCTTTGTGTTTCGATGAATTCCTTCATTGACACAAGCACAGTTTTAAATGTTTCTACTTGCAAAGTGAAGCTGCCTTACAATTGTGAGTTTGCATAGCTGGGGACCTTAGTGTGGAGCACAGTGAGACTACCGCCTTTAGTAAGTAACTCTGACCGGCAAATACTTTGTAAAGGCATTTTCGGGCTTAATAATGCAGGGCATTCTAGAGCAAGTAAAAGTGTTATCTTTTCCAGTGGAACGCTCTCTGACAGAGCACTACAGTAGTCGATGAGAGATGGCCCTGGATGGGCCTTTCCACCCCTGCTCTGGCTGGGGGCACAATCGTTCCCATTGCCCGCTGCCCCGCTGTGTTCCCGTGTTCCCATTGCCCGCTGCCCCCCCGTGTTCCCGTTGTTTTCCCCCGTGTTCCCGTTGTTCCCGTTGCCCGCTGTTTTCCCCCGTGTTCCCGTTGTTCCCGTTGCCCGCTGTTTTCCCCCGTGTTCCCGTT